>CM068827.1:79405676-79855676 GCA_028554795.2 Sinohyriopsis cumingii
ATTTAGCTTGAAAGATTGTAATTTAGTTTTATAAATTGGACTTCTAAATTTGTTTCTTTTTTTTTTCTTTGCTTTAAAATACATTCAAAATCTTGTGAACAGATTCTTGTGTTACCTTTTATGGGTTTTAAAGTTAGTATTCAATACAGACATACATACATGTATTATAGCATTCTACGTGCAAACGGACGTATGTGCGTACATACTTGCATTATACCTGAAACTAACACACACACACACACATTATATATATATATATATATATATATATATATATATATATATATAGAGAGAGAGAGAGAGAGAGAGAGAGAGAGAGAGAGAGAGAGAGAGATAATCTGTTGGGCTTTATACTTTTTAGTGCAAAAATCACTCTTTTTCACTCACTTTATTTCTTGTATCTTATCATCTCTGTTCATGTCTATATCCAACATGGTTATTATATGTTCAATATTGTTTTTATTGTTATCTATGTTCTCCACCCACATATCTGTCTACTGGACGGTCTAGTTACATATTTACGTTAATATTTGTGTGTTTATATATATATATATATATATATATATATATATATATATATATATATATATATATATATATATATATATATATATATATATATATATATATATATATCCCTATCCAGTATTCATTCACGCTTTAGTGTATATTGTATCTACTCATAACTTCCTGTATTGCTCACTGGATCCAGTTCTTCCTCACAACGCATATCTGTCATCTCCTTGTATCGATCCTTCCACTGCGATTGTCAGTTCTGTTCAGCACGACTCATAAGTCGATACCACTCTAGCGAACAATAAATGTGACTTAGGTGATTCATTAAGCAGACAGGGTGTGAACCAGTCCAAGATTATTAACCTTTCCTACCTTGAATGCCTGGCTGATTGTTCATTTCATATAAAGACAAGATACTGAACCAGTTAACTATTGTCAAGGGGTACTTCAAGCGGGTGGCACAAAGCGTATTTGGTTTTGGCAGCTGGATATTCATACCAGCTACTATACTACTTTTGTAAGTAATATTTAACACACCTCTCTCTCTCTCTCTCTCTCTCTGCATTTATACCTTATATTTGACACTGAAACAAAACCCATCGACCTTGTGTACCATCGTGCCCAGTGGCAAAATTGATGTCCCTACCCCCACCTGGCAGAAATTTCACTTGGAATGAATATTTATTAGATCCAATATCTTCTGAAGAATCTCATTAATAGTCAAATAACACTTGATTCCACAGAGCGTACTGAGGATAAGTCTGATATATCGATAATAAATAAAAATTCCCGAAGGTAGTCACCACGTTCTGTTTAACGAATTTAGATATGTTTATATTTTGGGCTTCCCAGTTAATAACCCACGACCATTGGATTACAAGCCCAAGGATCTAACACACGACATACTGCGGCTCAGTAGCAGCGTGATCTTTTTCAGCAAAAATTTGTTTATGTAGAAAAGCATTTTTCTGAGGAAAAACGTCAATACAGCACAAAAAGAAATGACCAAGTAATATGTAAACGAGAGTAAATAAGAAAACGACAAGGAAGTGTGAGCAATAAACAAGCCTGCAAGGCCACTATTTTGCGCAACTATTGTTTTTGTTTCTGTTGTTATTGTTGATGATGTTGATAAAGAACAAGCTGAGACCAGATCAAGCACTGAATCTAAAAAAGGCATTATTTTTATCCGTGTTAGAACTGCATTGGCTATCTTTACTTAACTGAATCTAACTTTAAATGTAACTTTAGAATTCCGTCAAAAATTACATTGCATTAGAAACTTCAACCATAAGGTATGACTAAGCACGTTGCAAAAATCCGATTTGTTTTTAAGACTTTACCAATAAAGAAAATTAATTGTAAATATGAGTGTACTTTTCATTACCGTGTTTATGCATTTTTGCATTTATCTGCTTATACACACACACACACATCTCTGTATGTGTGTGTGTGTGTGAGTGTGTGTGTGTGTCTGCCTTTTTGTGAATCATATATTGCAGAAAATATTGAGTTCTGATGATGGTAAATAGAATGAGAGGAATTCGGGATACATGACTTTCTTATTCTAAATATATCCAATTTCAAGATGATTAATGGGCGTCACCATAAAACTCTCCTCGCAACAATAGAATTGAAATTAGTTAATAATCTGCCCCATCCCATTCGAAAGAAGTACAAATGTTTTCATTTTTTAACCTATTGGCTAAACTTACTATTCCAAAGCAGCAGTCGATGCTCAAAGTAATATAAAAATTATACATTCGTTCGAATCCCCTTGGGGAAAATAAAACTTTAGAGCAGAATAAAAAGAAAAGACTATATGGACACGTTTGAGAAACTGATTTCCAATGCAAGACACGAACGTACTTGCATAAAATGTACTTTAAATGTGAGGCTGGATAGTGTTTTGTCACAAAACACACAGCATGTGAAGTATAAAACATACAACTAGGATTAGTACGCTTTTATGTATATTCTTGGTCAAAATTAGCATAACCCTAATTGTATTCCAGCATAAGAGCAGGTAACTTCCGGCAGGCGCATAACTTTTCTTAAGATCAGAAACAATAACTGTTGTTGATATTACTACAAAAAGATGATGGCTTACCAGTCTTAATTACAAAATCGTCTAAGTTAAGATAGCCTTAACTTGGATAAAATGTATATTTGGAAATACATTAATTAAAATACTGTCCATAGTTCAAACGTTACAACTAATAAAAGTAACAAAACGAAGACGGTCACAAGGTCACAAACCAAATACATGCATGCATATATATATTCTTTTGTTCTTATTACCTTGACCATTGAGGTTGTCTGCATTATTAAACAAGGAACAGTGTGTGTGTGTGTGTGTGTGTGTGTGTCTGTGTGTCTGTGTGTGTGTGTCTGTGTGTGAGAGAGAGAGAGAGAGAGAGATTTGGATTTTTAACGTTGCATTAACAATTTTCGAATCGTATTGCTACGATGTCTGCAGTGTGGCAGTTTATAGTGACGCCGCAGACATGTAGCATGATGTCCCTCCCAGTCATATTATCCTGACACTATGCCGACCAGTCCTAACACTAACCTCTTAATGATGAGCGCCAAAGCGAGGCAGCTCTTAGCACCATTTTTTGTACGTCTTTGGTATGACTCAACCGGGGATCGAACCCACGACGCTCTAACCACTAGGCTACCGGAGCGGTCTACACAAGGAACAGGGCACCCACTTACATGTATGTATGTAGGTAGGTAGGTAGGTAAGTGGTTAGGTGCTAACATTAAGATCTTATTATGAGCCATTTTTTATCTGATAATAAAAAAAAATAATTTTTCACTGAAGCATCATTTACCATGAAAGACTGTTGTTTCATCTATAGATGAAATGCTCTATAAAAAAAATCTACATAGTATGTAGCAATACAAACAATGCCACACTGCAGACATCTTAGGTATATAACTAAAATTGTTAAAGTTACGTTAAAAATCCAACGACACAACATATACACACGCACACACACACAAACGCTTCAAAGTGATATTTTTTTTTTTTTTTTTGTTGCTGTGAAGTTACTTAGCACATATATACTTATGTATTATGTGCAGCAGTGTACTAAGGGTAAATGGCGCCCGGGGTTACGATGGTGGCCCAAAGAAGTTTTGGCGCCCTAGGACCTCTAGCACCCGGGCAAACCGTCCCGTCCGCCTCCCTCTAGTACGCTACTAATCACGTTTAAGTTAACTGTCTGTTCAAAATCAGTCGCTCTCTTTGTCACTCGCTATGGATCAAGTATTGTGTATGCAAGCATTTCTTTACACCTAACAGCTTTGTTTCAGATATTTCCAATTGCTTATAATATAACCTATTATATCCTGTTCCCCATCTGTTTTTGTCTGTCCATGTATTATCCATCTTCATAACTATTAATCTATTTGACCGATGCATTATCTATTTATTTTACTTTTCATATATAGATCACTACCACGCACACTTCTTTGTTTAGTGCGCCTTAAGGACCCATTTCAGCTCTTGAATGCATTTCGTTTACACAATGGGGCCCCGGGTAGCCGAATGTCTGAAGCGCGCGCATATAAAGGTAACTGACACCTCTGTTGGCGTGAGTTCGTGTCTAGGCCGGCGTGGGTTTGTCAGAGAACTTTTCAATAGCTTCTTGTTGATCGGCGATTCTTCCCATGGGATTCTTGTATTTTTACTCCTCCACATAAACTGGCCGCCGTATATTGTTTAATCATGTGCTGAAAATTGAGATCAAAGCTACTCAATTACAAACATACATCATTTATTCAATACTCGTTTGTAATTTTGTGTCATCGTCAACTCTCTGCACTTGTATGCGAATTTCTCACTTAAAAGTTAATTAGTAATGTAAATCGATTGTCAGAACTACTAACAAGCGTGACGCCGGGTGAGTCAGAAGAAGAAAGTAGTGTGTAAACAATTAGGGTGTTTACCCTAAATGTTTCATCAGGCATAGCGATGACGCAAATCAAGTCTTTATAAAGAGTTGCTTCAAACAGGTAAACACAAAGCATGTTTGATAAGTCACCTAGAAGGAAGTATCAGTAAGTTCATTTATTTGTGTCTACTTCTGCATGTAATTCTCTCTCTCTCTCTCTCTCATTTTTGGGATATATTTTACGATTTAAAATCGTACAAAATTAGACAAATTGGCTGTTTATTATGAGCATCGTAGCTCTAAAACCATGACCATAACAATTATGTTCGACTGTGCCCAACGTCAAACAAGATTTGCTTTTAATGTTGCATCTAACGTGGAATGAATTTCAATTCGGAGAAAAGGGGATAATCCATATAATCCCCTTGAGCGACGCAGATGTACCATTAATGGACCGATAGCTCTTAAGTCTAAAATGTGCAGATTTTTCTGACAAGAATCTTTGATCAATCTATGATAATAGGATAAGCCATACCTGGGTTTCATTTGCTATGATTAGAACAAAATTGATATCTACTTCCAATTAAATTAAACTTCAGCTTCTGCTTTTCACTGTCTGACGTTTGCTTGAAAATGCTGATAATAATACCCTCCTCCTCTCTCTCTCTCTCTCTCGAAATATATATATAGCTCTACGTAAAAATGCGTGATGCAGGGTGAGTCAGTAGAAGAAAGCGGGGTGAAAACAATTCAAGTTTACCCTAAATGTTTACCCAGGCATAACGATGTCGCAAAACAAGTCTTTATAAGGAGTTGCTTCAAACAGGTAACACAAAGCATGTTTGATAAGTCACCTAGAAGGAAGTATCAGTAAGTTCATTTATTTGTGTCTACTCTCTGCTGCCACTTCCTCGTGTAATTCTCTCTCTCTCTCTCTCTCTCCCTCTCTCACTCTCTCTCTCATCTTGGGGATATATTTTACAATTTAAAATCGTACAAAATTAAACAAGTTTGCTGTTTATTATGAGCATCACAGCTCTAAAACCATGACCATAACAATTATGTTCGACTGTGCCCAATGCCAAACAAGATTTGCTCTTAATGTTGCATATAACGTGGAAGGAATTTCAATTCGGAGAAAAGGGGATAATCCATATAATCCCCTTGAGCGTCGTAGATGTACCATTAATGGACCGATAGCTCTTAAGTCTAAAATGTGCAGATTCTTCTGACAAGAATCGTTGATTATTATATGATAATAGGATATGCTATACCCGGGTTTGATTTACTATGATTGGAACAATATTGATATCTACTTCCAATTAATATTTGTTCAGCTCCTGTTTATACTATCTGGCGTTTGCTTGAAAATGCTGATAATTTTAACTCTCTCTCTCTCTCTCTCTCTCTCTCTCTCTATATATATATATATATATATATATATATATATATATATATATATATATATATATATATATACGATGCGCCAAATAATAAGAGATTTTTCAAAATTTTAGTATTCACAACCGTCCAGTACAACTAACCAATCAATACAACGGACGTAATGCCATACTAAATTCATTGCAAAGCCGGTAATATAAACTATTTAAAGATATATAAAATATAATCTTGAAATAGCTCCAAGTTATGACGATTTTCAAATGTAGAATTAAATAATATCTATATTGTCAACTATTTTGGAAAAAAAATAATGAAAGAAGATTGGGGGTGGGGTCGATATAAGTCAAGACTTTGCTGGAATGTTAGAGATGTTAAGCAGCTTAGAATACCTTTTTATCTGTAATAAAAAGCGAGTATGACCTATTTGGTACATAACGATAACAATTCTGGATTCAGTTGTTTTTTGTTTTTTTTTTTGTGCGAAAATATTGATTTAGGATCTACAACAGATGGATCTGCCAGGTAAGATCTGACGACATTAATATTGAAGTTGGCACCCACATTGTAGACTTTTCAGACCATCTGGGAAACCGACTAGCATCTAAGTTTACAAATCCATTAGCAAGAGAATATGCAATTACTAGGCTGGAAGTTTGAATCCTATGAAGTTTTACAACATATAAAGAAGACAATATAAGAGAAAAACAGAGCTATTTGAACTGAATATTACACTTGCGAAAGAATATGCCCATAGTATGTTGAAAACGTAATAGATAAAAGAAATATGATTTTAAAAAATAATTAAGTGCTTAGCTGCAACACAGATTAAACCAAGAAAGAACGGAGTTTGGAGGATTTACATTTTGTGTTGGTGCATATGCAACTGTTGAGAATTTTGTCGGAATTATAACACAGCACTGTGTGCCAGTATATACAATATTTAGCTTTGAGGGCAGTTATAAGAACTGTAACAAGTAGTATGTGTTTCAGTATGTGAATCATATACTGTATATACTAGCTTATAAAGGATTTGGCAGTTAATTAGGAGTAACCAATAGAAACAACAACATGGACCCTGATCTGCCGGTGAATTGTACCAAGGTAGATCAGGGTCTATGCTTTTTGCAAATGAACTGGGCTTTCAAGCTGTTATACTTGAGATTCGTGGTGTTGATGAATCCGGCATTTGCCTTTTTCCAACAACAACGAATTTTTATGGTGAACGTATCCATACAGCTCCACTCACAACGATGCGACTGAAATTTTAATTCACAACCTGCGTCTGTTTATTTGACTGCAGTACATATGTTTTCTCATTTGTTCCACAACTAATCACTAAAGTGACTTTGTTTCAAAGCAGAAGTTGATGGTAAAAGTGAAGTAAAGAATTTTATACGATAATATCGCCGCAGAAGAAAAAAAAATTAATGGCAGGAAGAAAAATATATAAACACGAAGAGGTCTGAGAAACTGAAATCAAAATGTAACACACGAAGATAACGTTAATTTGCATATCACTATGTAGGTTTGATGATGCAATCAAACAATTTAAGGGACTGAATAGTGTTTTATCACAAACACACCGCACATGATAGAACAAGAGGAACACGCTGTGAATTATAGTCTTGGTCAGGGTTCACTTATGGTAATTCCATTCCAACATTAGGTTGGTAAATTATGCACGGCGTAGGATTGTTCGTCTGATTTGTATACTGTTTCTTTACTTACCTTGTCTGCGCAGACAGCGTAGTCCAGTTTATCATAGAATATGACAGTTTATGAAGTCTAAACAACAATCATCTAATTATAAGCTAACATAACGCAGGTAGACTGTAAAAATGAATTCACCTCGGGTCAGTGGAGCGTGCGAAAGACACTATCGTTAAACATTTAATACAGGTTATCTGCAGTCGCAGCCGTTATTATGACACTCGCAGAGACTTGTTCAAGTACTATATTTTATATATTTCCGCTTTCAAACTGCATAAAATATACACAGGTTAAGTTTGTACACAGAGACAATCACACCAATGAACTTAATTTCATATTGTTGCGCATTTGCTAAAGCAATATTTATTTTTTCTTCAAGGCAAATATCGGTCAGTAAACATATGTTGTACACGTCAACTAGAACAATTCTATACACAATATTGCACAGAAGCACAGATTGAAAAATCGATATTTCATACGTGACTTTCTGGTATGATATTTACAATTTCTCACCTTTCTATTAGCTGTTACTTTAAAAGCCGTTGTGTATTTGTGCATTGCAATCAATTCCGTTATATCTCGTTCCAGGATAAAGCTGTCTTCATCATTGATTGAACGATCATGTAACATCAAAGTTCGGAAATAAATAATTGAATTTAACCACGTGGTACTGAGAACAACTGGCATTAAAGGTACGTAAATCGTTAAGGCACAAACGTGAATCGGAAGAATCGTACGGCACATACGTGAATCCTAAATCACAGCTCTGTTCACAACAATGGTGTTCTTTGGCTTGTCTTTATTTGTGGTTCTGACATTCTTGTCCGACTCACTCGCCGATAAAAATGCCAACAGCAGTGGTGTTTTTGTCAAGGTCCTTGGTCACTCTGGAAAAATTTTGATCAGCCGGAGACAAGATGCAAGTGAAGCTTCTTCGGTCGTTGTTGAATTCTCTGAAATCAAGGAGAGAAACGCAGAGAATAATGCGGTTGGAACAACTGGACAAAAAAAACACTCCTTCAACACATTCGCTAATCAAGAGTTCACCTTTTCAGACTTAGTTAATGGGTCGTATCAAAATCTTAGCGTCATGCAGTTCAACTTTACCGCAGACTTGACCAGCGTCAGCTCCCAGCTTGTAACTGTCGTATACATTTTCACTGCAGCCGGAAATATCACCGTCGATAATGAAACTACAGAGGTGGAGTCCGGGACGGTGAAGTTTAATATTGAGATTAAAAATTGGACATTCTGTGGCACAACTAATACACAGTGCTCGAAAGGAAATACCAATGAAATTGGAGCATTTCTAGATTTTGATATCGACATCAAAGGAAAAGCGAAGGCCACCAAGAGGAATGAAACGAGTGAGAGAAAAAGCGGCACACGTGGGGACAGTTACGATTTAGGGGATGGAGCGAAAATCGTCATGTCTAAGAAGGTAAACTATTTTCGGTTTTATTACCATGCTCTTTTTTGTCAGTCAGTCTTTCCATCTTTCCAGGTTGTTCAGGAATTTAAAATCCAAATTAACATAAAAGTTGAAATCAACTGGCAACTCGACGCCTACATTACCACAAGCTAATCAATAACACGTACCTTAGCATAAATTTCCAGCGACATTTTTCATTGTATCTTCGAGATCAGCTTTCCCACGTGATGTTATTTCGTTAAGCTTGAACTCGTTTCATGATAAGTCGTTGT
This sequence comes from Sinohyriopsis cumingii, assembly GCA_028554795.2. Taxonomy (NCBI): domain Eukaryota; kingdom Metazoa; phylum Mollusca; class Bivalvia; order Unionida; family Unionidae; genus Sinohyriopsis; species Sinohyriopsis cumingii. The sequence continues at coordinate 79,414,910 of CM068827.1, forward strand.
CGCGCAGCGTCTTAGATAAGTAGTCTGTAATTGCATTGAGCTTTGTTTCGGCAAAGACAGTCGTTTCGTTATTGTTGATGTTGTTGTTGTTAAGGGGTGTATTGCCCATTTTCAGCACAAGATATGCTATACATGTCGGCCAGTATAACTGGTGGAGGAAGATCCCGGACGAACCAGCGACTCATGGATCGGCCAATATAGGTTTCATAGTGCAATTTAGGTTTCATGGATTGTTGCCAGCACAGGGTCTCGTATCATTGCTTAAAATTGACCTGTCATACATGTACTATATAATGACTATTATATAGTACAAGTATAACAGGTCAATTGTAAGCAACGATACGAGCCCATATAATAGGAAACGGGGAGAGGGGTGAAACATCGATAATAATTTATCCAAAACGTAACCTGTTCAGTCGGCGTTTGAATTTTAGCGGACACTAGACAAACTGTTTAAAGTTACGCAGCTTATTTCTTTGATGCAGACATACATTCAACGTCGGTGGACTATCTGTTTTATTAAACACGTTAATATTATTAATCCTTGATCGTTTCTACGTGGATTAAATATAGGCCGTTCTATATAATGGGGGGGGGGGTGCGTTAAGCATGCGTACGCAGGTGGGGGTGTTAAAAACTACCCATGTCTACGGGGGGGGGGGGAAGGAGGGGTCAAGCTTTGCCAGATTCTTGCTTACGTACTAAATTGATGGCTTCCTACTGAACTCAAACACGGCTTTAAAATGTGACCTAAAGGTCACGGTAATTCGCAATGAGGCAGCAGTGATTGTTGACTTTATTCCAATCTTGCTTGACAGTTTACGGTGTACTTGCGCTGTTCGGATATAACGCACTGCTGTTTAGTATGGTTCCCTGCTTAGTATGCAACGCAGGGAGCATACTAAGCAGGGAACCAGACTAATTGCTGTTAACCTCTTCCATCTTGTTATATTAATCCCATAAAGGTAAATGAGAACAAAGCAAACTATTGAATGAATTTCTCAAGCTGTCTTGTGGCCTTCTGAAGAGGCTTTACTACTTACAAACAATGTTTCATTCTTTGCAATAAATCTTGAGCCTTGGAAAGCGTGTGTGTGTGTGTGTGTGAGAGAGAGAGAGAGATTAATTTGTGATGAAAGAGTTAAGGATTTAATGATACACATTTTCTCGATTAGTTTAATTAAAAGTGTTACGTCATCTGCCACACCTGTATTTTATTTTACACCTATGTTTTCATTTGTACACATTGCAAATTGAAATGGTTAAATGCTTTCATTAGTGTAGCTGTAGACTAAACTTAAGTTGTTGAGTGCTGATATTAAACTAGCAAGAAGAACGTAATTGATTTTAATTTAGGTTAGCGGTTGTTGCATTTGCTATGTCACCTTCGGTGTGTATTGTATCCTTTTTTGTACACAGTACAATTTAAAACGGGGAAAAATACATCATGAGTTTGGAAATGATCTAAACAGAAATCATTACCGATATTCTGTAAGTCAGGCAAGCAGATGCTTACTACTACTACTACTACTAATGATATTACAACTATTTATTTCTCTTATGTATGTATGTATGTATGCATGCATGCACGCACGCACGTACGTGTGTGTATGTATGTATGTATGTATCTATGTATCTATGTATGTATGTAGGTAGGTATGTGTGTGTGTGTGTGTGTGTGTGTGTGTACGCGATAACCTAATGGACTACTTGTAAATCAGTATTTTTCAAATAATATTCTTTTTTATTAAAAAGAATAAGAGTAAAAGGTAACAAAACTTAGGTGTCAAAAATAGCGTCCAGAGTTGAAAGCATGTACATATGTAGTCTTTCATTAAAAACCGGTGTTCTAAAAGTAATTTGACATTAGAAAATTTAGTTTTGTTGTAAGCTGAAAACAGTACTGATAATTGTTAAATGGAGGATGTCATCAGTGATGTCACGGTAAGAACTATAACTCTTGTAGCCTTTACTGACACCACGCTGCGTCTTCCTCCGGATATGGGCATTCGCCATTTTAAAGCGTAACTAAACTACCACTTTTATTAAACCAAATGATCAATTAGACGCGTTCAATAAAAAATCTATTCGTGGTAATTTTTAACAATATTTACTTTCTAACATTTGGTAAAACGCGACCATTTTAGGTTTATATATCACTTGTGTCATGCGCCCATATAATTAGGTGATGTAAAAGTCAAATGAATACAGCAGAAGTTGTTTATCGTGATTAACTATAATGATAGAAATTCTGCTTTGATAGCTAATGGGTCGGGAGGTCCTGGGTTCGATCCCTGGCCGAGTCATACCAAAGACTTTAAAAATTATTACTAACAGCTGCTTGACTTGGCGCTCAGCATTAAGAGGTTAGTGTTAGGACTGGGCGGCCTGGTGTCAGGATAATGTGACTTGGTGGGACATCAATGCTACATGTCTCTGGAAAAACGCCCCATTGCTAAACATCACTATAAGCTGTCAAAATGCAGACATCGGAGCGATATAACCGAAAAAGCTACGTTAAAAATCGAAATCACACACACATACACACACAGCTTATGGGTAAAACAATTCAATAAACTACCATTAACACAAACAATTTAATTGTGGTACTTTCCAAAACATCCCCAAAAGTCCAAAACATTTCAAAGGTATTTTCAAGCAACCTTTAGAATTGTACAAGATGTCTTCACAGCATATTGGTCATTACGGTGATTAACCTCAACTTTACAACTACATGATTAAGGGATCGAGTCAAACGCTAGCTTTAATAACAAGTTTTGCTGATGGGTTGGAAACTGATGAAACAAATGCATTGTTTCTTCTATTGGCAGATAATTACTTATTATCAGTACTATTCTCTTAGTTAAACTTAATCACAATGTACATTTCTTGATGTGTTCTTTTAAAGTCGTGAAGCCAGAATACACGAAGCCAGAATACACGAAGTAATAACTCAAAGGGTACACACATCTTAATTGAAAACATGACTGACATTTTGTCTATAAAAATTGAACCTATATACGGTGAATTGTTTTAATTATAATTTTTCTGGTACGCAAGAGATGAGGTAGATTATGGGGTAGGTGCTTACAGATAAAGAGAGAGTTAGCTAACTCAGAAGGGTTGGTGTGGAGGTAAATGAAAATCCAAATGGCAAGATAAGGAAGAATGTTAAGTGCTTACGTGTTGAATAGGCATAGTTAGCTACAAAACAGGCTTTGGATGCATTTGCCAAGGCAATCATTTACGTCACCAGATAGCCACACTACACCCAGATTTTAATTGTTTGAGAATACAGATGTGTGTATAGATTCCATCCAAGTGGTAATCAAATGTATTGCTGGTCTTGTCTTTAAAGATCGTCTCTGAATGTTACTCGGTCTAAGTCAGTAAAGAACAATGACTTGGGCCATCGTTAAGAAGAATGCTTTTCTAAGAAAATTACTAGTTAAAATTTTCCAAATCACGCATCAGATAGCAGGGTTTAGTGATAGTGTTAATTCTGACACAACATATGACTGAAATCGTAATGCACGCATAGCTTAATATACAATGTACACAATCCACAGCAAACAACATTATATCCTTCCAGATCTCTCATAATGCAATTCTTCGCTTACGACTTTATTGGTTATATACCCAATTCATTACACCACGTATCAGGGCAATGTGACTTCAGATAAGCATAGCGAAGACTTGCTCGTAGGTAAAATCTATTATCAAAATGCTACTGGGGCAATCAATTTATTTTTTTGAAATTTATGTCGTAAACTTCAGTCAATAAAACTGGCAATGTCCAAAACTTTCAACCCAATTTTCAAACTACTTATGTAAATATGCAGGAAGAGTATGCATATTTATGTCCCTGTTTTTGATATTTACATGTATTTGGGCGTATTATTCAAATGAGTACAGCGGACAATATAAATTGTAATTAACTACAACTTACAAGTGTTCCTAGATTCCGTAAAGTAATCACATATAGGCAATGAACTAAAACTTATAGGAGTTACTAGATTCCATAAAAGTAATCACAGATAGGCAATGTACTACAACTTACAGGAGTTACTAGATTTCATAAAGTAATTACAGATAGGTAATTAACTACATCTTAAAGGAGTTAACAGATTCCATAAAGTAATCACATATAGATAATTAACTACAACTTATAGGAGTTACTAGATTCCATAAAGTAATTACAGATAGGTAATTAACTACATCTTAGAGGGGTTAACAGATTCCATAAAGTAATCACAGATATGTAATTAGCTACAACTTACAGGAGTTAATAGATTCCATAAAAGTAATCACAGATAGGCAGTGAACTAGAACTTATAGGAGTTACTAGATTCCATAAAGTAATTACAGATAGGTAATTGACTACATCTTAGAGGAGTTAACAGATTCCATAAAGTAATCACAGATAGGTAATTAACTACAACTTATAGGAGTTAATAGATTTCATACAAGTAATCACAGATAGGTAATTAACTACAACTTATAGGAGTGTATAGATTCCACAAAGAAATTACAGATAGTGATTAACGACAACTTATGGGAGTGTATAGATTCCATAAAAGTAATCACAGATAGGCAATGAACTACAACTTATATGAGTTACTAGATTCCATAAAGTAATTACAGATAGGTAATTGACTACATGTTAGAGGAGTTAACAGATTCCATAAAGTAATCACAGATAGGTAATTAACTACAACTTATAGGAGTGTATAGATTCCACAAAGAAATTACAGATAGTGATTAACGACAACTTACAGGAGTGTATAGATTCCATAAAAGTAATTTCAGATAGGTAAAGTATTTAATTAACCGCCAGTAGAAATTTTAAGTTTTGTTAGTTTCGAAAACTTTATCAAAATTTCGAAATACTTCAAATGTATTTTCAATCAACCAGATGTTCAGGAGAGTACTTGCATATATGTATTCATACCATGTTGGTTATCTGTTCAAACCATAGTGGCCACTGATGTCACAGGTAAGCAGCCAGATCTTTATAACTACATGTTAAAAGGGTCAATTCAAAATTTAATGTTTTGTACTTTTAAAAAATTTGTGAAATTATGGCATTTCGCTCGTTTGTAATTAATTTAATGCAGTCTGTAGCGTCCTGCTAGTCACAATTAACTGTTCTCAGGTGATGTCTTATGACGACAATGCATAGTCATATCGCTACTATGTATGCAGTGTGACAGTTTATAGTGATGTTTAGCACTGGGGCTTCATGCCGCAGACATGTAGCATCATGTTCCACCTAGTCACATTATTCTGACACCAGCTGAGCGCCAGGCGAGGCAGCTGTTAGTACTATTTATGTAAGTCTTGATTCGGCCAGGCATCGAACCCACTACCTCCCGCATCCGGGGCGGACGCTCTAACCACTAGGCGGTACAAAATGTTGTGTAGTTGTATAGTTACTCACCCCAAACATAAGCGATCAATATAGTTTGAATACATGACCCCCATACCGTGCAACAGCATGCGTTGTCCTGTTGTTTCCAAATAGGTTTAACCCTTTTTGTCATCTTTTAGAAACGAACAAAGTTTAAATTGGTTGCTCTAACGGCAGTTTATTAAATTTTTATACTTTTTAGTAATTGCCTTAGTGTAATCAACAAGTTATTCTCAATTTGAATTAATTACAATGCAATGTTGGGGATGGTCTTATTGATGTCATGGATCGAAATATCTTGTATAATTTCCTGAATAAGCTCTTCCCGCCCCCGTCCTCCCCCCCCCCACCTCACTCTTTCTCTCTCTCTCTCTCTCTCTCTCTCTCTCTCTCTCTCTCTCTCTCTCTCTCTCTCTCACGCGCGCTCGCGTCAATTTGTCCATTTTTTTAGCTGGCCGCTGGTCCTAAATAAGGCAGTCGCTGGTCCTTTACGTGCTAGCATAATTTAGCAATTTCAATCACATCACACTGAGACAAATTACGGATATATTAACCTAAACCTAATTATGTAAGTGTGTCGGTTGATATTGTGTTCTTGAATAATTTCTTGAAATTTAAATAATTTACTTTAGTTTTTTCGCACTCAGTATAATGCATAGTAAAATCTATCAGTTTTAACTCTACATGCCCGTCAGTTACGTCATCTAGGAAAGGCAGAACCCCTTTCAGACTAATTAATTTCGAAACTAAATTTGATGCTAGTTTATTAATTTTGTTTTATAATTAGAATTTGTTTGTCAAACGCCCGATAAATTGCGTTGTATCAGAGAATTCGATTTAGCCAGAGATCTACCTGTTAGAGACTATTTTCTCAAACATAATTATAAATGATAAACTGACTTTGGTACAATGGCCGTGAACATTACATACTAAACGAACGAAATGAGATACAGTAATATAAAAAAAGCAACATTGTAATTTTTGTCGTCATTAAAATTCATTTTGAAAGACTTTCTCTGTGCATTGGTCAATAAACTTCTTCGAATTAATCTGTTGCTGCCCTCCTACTAAGGGTTAAAGGTCAAGGTACCTTTATACTAAGGGTTCAAGCTCAACGACTGTGCGAAAGATGTGTGATACTTCCTCCAGGATATCTTAAGAGTTGACTAATGGAAATGTTCCAAACTTTTATGCACAACGGAAATTACGTAATTTACCTACACGCCTTACGCAGGAATACAAGCATTATCAGGGTCATTTTCGACGCAGTTTTTCTTCTTTATGTACCCCGTCACTATCCTCCTGACTACGACCTCCTTCCGGCAGCTCCTGCATCCAAACTGGTGCCAAATGTCATGCTCAGCATTCCTTTGGACCCCACCAGCAAGGACGAGAGGGGGATCCTGACGTCTGGGCAGCCCAGGATCTCCATATTCCACGCCCAGGCTTGCGCCCTGGAGAGGACACTCCAGTCTCGCTACTGAGTGAGGAAACAACACGGAAGCTGACAGTTTACGGGTTATAAGTCCCACCCGATTGGCGTAGGGAAGGGGCGCCACGGGTCAGCTTTGACGGTGGGAGGGATCATCGTGTCCCACTGGCCAACTATCGCCCGCCTCAAGCCGGGCAGCCCCCGGTCAATAAGGTGTTGACCCGCCATCATCTGCCTGCTCCAGTGGGTGTCTGGAGCTCAGTGTGTTGTTCAGCATGACAAGCAGACGGTAATTCCACACCAGACAAAAGAAACAAGAAACCAATAAAGAAGACTCCAGCTCTTCGATTTGCAAGCTGGAATGTGCGCACCATGTGTACAGGCATCTCCGACGACCTCAGAGAAGTGGACGACACCAGAAAGACGGCCATCATCGATAGAGAACTCACCAGACTAAATATCAGCATAGCTGCCCTCCAGGAAACCAGGCTCGCCTCTAGTGGCTCCCTCAGAGAGGAAAACTACACCTTCTTCTGGAAGGGTCGAGAACCTGAGGAGCCCCGTCAGCACGGAGTGGGCTTTGCCATCAAAAACAATCTCCTGGCCTCGGTTGAACCTCCAACAGGGGGCACTGAGCGTCTCTTGTCCATCCGCCTCACCACTACTTCAGGTCCTGTCAACATCATCAGTGTCTACGCCCCAACCCTCATGTCATCAGAAGACGTGAAGGATCAGTTCTATGGGCAGCTGGACGAACAGATCAAAGGATGCCCCAAAAATGAACCACTATTCCTCCTCGGCGACTTTAATGCCAGAGTAGGTGCGGACCACGAGTCCTGGCCTACCTGCCTCGGATATCATGGCACTGGAAAGACCAACGAAAACGGCCAGAGACTGCTGGAGCTATGCACCTACCATGGCCTGTGCATCACAAACACCTTCTTCAAGTGTAAGCCACAACACAAAGTGTCATGGAAACACCCCAGATCTCATCACTGGCACCAACTCGACTTGGTCATCACCAGGCGCTCTGCCCTTAACAGCGTCCTCTCCACCAGAACCTACCACAGTGCAGACTGTGACTCCGACCATGCCCTTGTGAGCAGCAGAGTGCGACTACAGCCACATGTGCTACACCGCACAAAACCAAAAGGATGTCTTCGCATAAACACTGCACAGATGTCAGTCCCTGCCAAGGTGGAGGAGTATGTGTCTGCCCTGAACAAGGCTCTCCAGGACCTGCCTGAGTATGACGCTACAGCCAAGTGGAACGCCATGAAGGGTGCCATCTACAGTACAGCTATGTCAACGTTTGGCAAGAAGGAACGACCCAGCCAGGACTGGTTCAATGCACACCTATCAAGGATGGAACCACAAATCGAGGAGAAACGAAAAGCCTTCATAGCTTACAAAAAATGCCCTAATGAACGGACGCTTGCTGCTCTCAGAAGTGCCCGAAGTAACACCCAACGCATTGCTAGACAGTGTGCAAACGAGTACTGGCAACAACTGTGTGAAGGGATCCAGCGAAGTGCCGAGTCCGGACACATCCAAGGCATGTACAGTGGCATCAAGAAGGCTCTAGGCCCTACAGTGAAAGGGGTCGCTCCCCTGAAACCCCTGACGGGAGAGAAGATCACAGACCGTGGGCAACAGATGGCCAGATGGGTGGAGCACTACTCAGAACTATACTCCCGAGAAACGTCAGTCACTGATGCAGCCCTCAGCAGCATAAAGAATCTGCCCACCATGGAAGAGCTCGACAAAGTGCCAACCTTAGAGGAGCTCAGCAAAGCAATCGACTGCCTTCCAAACAACAAAGCACCAGGTAGTGACAGCATCCCACCCGAAGCTATCAAACGTGGAAAACCAGCATTGATTAAACCACTGCACGAGCTACTTTGCCGCTGCTGGGAGGAAGGAGTAGTCCCCCAAGACATGCGTGATGCCACAATTGTGACCCTTTACAAAAACAAGGGCGACCGCAGTGACTGTAATAATTACAGAGGGATCTCGCTCTTGAGTATTGTTGGTAAAGTGTACGCCCGCATCATACTCAACAGGCTGCAGTTGCTGGCAGACCGTGTGTACCCGGAATCACAGTGCGGCTTCAGAGCAGGCAGGTCGACGACAGACATGATCTTCTCCCTACGACAACTCCAAGAGAAGAGCAGAGAGCAAGGTCAACCACTCTACATGATGTTCATCGACCTCACCAAGGCCTTTGACTTGGTCAGCAGGAAGGGCCTTTTTGAACTTCTGAGTAAGATCGGTTGCCCCCCAAAACTCCTCAGCATGATAATCTCTTTCCATGCAGATATGAAGGGAACAGTCATGTATGATGGATCATCCTCAACTTCCTTCCCAATTAACAGTGGTGTGAAGCAGGGCTGCGTGCTGGCACCAACACTTTTTGGGATCTTCTTCTCCCTGCTCCTGTCCTACGCCTTCGACACGTCCACGGATGGCATATATCTACACACCAGGTCTGATGGGAGCCTGTTCAACCTGGCACGACTGCGCTCAAAGACCAAAGTGAGAGCTGTGCTCATCAGGGAGATGCTTTTTGCAGATGACGCAGCTCTTGTGGCCCATACCGAGGAAGCCCTCCAGAGACTGGGAGACCGTTTTGCTGTTGCCTGCACGCACTTTGGTCTCACAATCAGCTTGGAAAAAACAAATGTCAGCGTGCAAGATACCACCATTGCCCCTTCAATCAAAATCAACGGTGTCACCCTGGAAGCAGTCAACAACTTTACCTACCTAGGGTCAACCATCAGCAACACTCTCTCGATTGATATGGAGCTGGACAGAAGGCTTGGAAAGGCAAACACCATCATGGCTCGATTAACAAAGAGGGTTTGGGAAAACAACGCGCTGACAGAGCACACCAAGGTCCGAGTCTACCAGGCCTGCGTTCTCAGCACCCTTCTATATGGAAGTGAGACGTGGAGTACCTACATGAGGCAAGAACGCCGGCTCAACTCCTTCCATATACGGTGCCTAAAACGCATCCTGAAAATCAGCTGGCAAGACCGTGTTCCACACAGCGAGATCCTGCAGCGTGCAAGAACCCCCAGCATGTACTCCCTGCTAATTAAACGCCGCCTTCGATGGCTGGGTCACGTCCGACGCATGGAGGATGGAAGGCTGCCAAAGGACATCTTATATGGACAGCTGGCCACTGGCATGAGAAGAGTCGGACGCCCCTCACTCCGTTTCAAAGATGTGTGCAAGAGGGACATGAAGGCATGCAACATTTCACCCGATGGCTGGGAAGAGCTGGCTGAGGACCGAGGCACCTGGAGACTGATGGTAAACAATGGCATATCAGTCGCTGATGCGAGGAGAGGCCAGTTGGTGGCAGAGAAACGTAGGAGAAAGAAGAACGCAACAGCAACCACAGTAATGCAGACTTCCCAGTATGTCTGCACCAACTGCAGTAGGGACTGTCACTCACGTATAGGCCTGCACAGCCACAGCAGACGTTGCCAACAGAGACAGGCAACACCCCAAGGGCGCTATTCGCATGGTCTTTCGAGACCGAGTCGCCAATGATGATGACTATCCTCCATTTGAGGTATTGAACTTTTAGAACGCTTGTGGTTTGTAATAATATTTACCTTGTGTTTTCGGGATTTTGCACTTTTTGGCCTTTGTTTTCGGAATTTTCGCAGCTCGCTTTTTTTTTAATATTGCTCCTGGTGGATATTTTTTTTTTACTTCTTTCGAGCGGTTTGCCTTTTTGTTTGTTCGGCGTTTTACGTCAGAGCAATACAAGAAATAACGTCGGTGACTTGGTGCTAAGGCCATTGGACACGCCACGGTAACCTATACCGGAAATATTACAAGATTTTTCACTTTTATAGTTTTGCCCCCCACCCCCACCCCACCTCGTGTCTTTTCTCCCATCGATCTCTCTATTTACCATCGGGTACGTAAAACTACTACTACTACTACTAATAATAATAATAATAATAATAATAATAATAATAATAAAAGGAAGAAGAAGAAGAAGAATGCACGATTTCTTCTTAGGTTTCACTATAGTTCAGATTTTGAATTACAGTCGTCCATGACCAAAACGCCCTCCTTTTCCTTGTTCCTTGTTTGTGTAATACTAGCTTATTTGTCTGAGGTCTTGGCATCTAATTAAATGCTTTAGGTGCATGTCACAAACTTTGTTAATTTATTTTTGACTGGTTCCCGTCCATTCAGTCCAATCAGTTATTTATGTTTATCAAAAGAAGGCTCTAAACGACTTCCTAGTTGTATTGTTCCCTTCAGGAGAGAGATCTTCATGCAAGCAAGCCTCTTTTTGCTTTCTTCCTTGATATTGCTCCACCTATAGAAGTTCAGTTCATAGCTGCAAGTATAGTTTAAAAACAATTGAAATGCCTTTCCACTAGGCCGTGTGGGAAAAATAAGACGTAACATGGAAATAAATATAATAAAGATCTTGTTTGTGCCACGAACCTTGACAACAGTTCGGCATAAAAGAAAATTCCCCTTTAAGTCAGACCTCGGACTGTTCGGACGCTACTTACCTTGCTGAAAAAGACACATGTCAGTGTAGCTTTATTCTATACATACATACATACATACATACATACATACATAGCTTATTGAATTACGTATATCAGAATGAATCAAAATGTCTCAGTTTTGTCCATGATAATAGCGAAACCGATTTTAATGACAGACCTCGAAACTCAGATATATCCTATCCATTGAGATGAGTTAAAACTCCGAGAGAAGGATGAAGAGCGTTTAGTAGGTATTCTTCTGAAACCTCAGTATTAACCAACAATATTACTTTTAATTCTTAGAGGTTCTCGTTGTATAATTCAAAACATTACTGTAGTTTATAGTCATGTAACCTAATGGGTCTTTTCTTGTAAAGAGATAACATCCAAAAGTCAGGCTATTTACCTATATCAATATTTTCCCTTCTTTCTAGGAAATTAATTATCCCACATCCACGAGGTTATAGCCACAAATATCAAATACATTAACTAAGGGTTCTTTTGTCATGTATGACATTGAATTATGTACACAATCCTAAAACAATTTAGTTTTCAATCACCACACACACACACACACACACACACACACACACAGGATGTTTGTGTCCACGTTTACCGTCTGGTTTTTCCTATTATCATTTTTTACTAGGCACACCTTCTGTCTGTGCTGTTGTTGACTTGTGAATTTAATATTTCAATATTAGCCTCAGTGTCGTTGTATCTTTCTGCACCATTGCATTTGAATGGAACTTGAAGCTATTCCAATATTAACAATCTTGTTTATTCTATTTGGAACAATATGAAGGGTGTTGCCTCCTACTATTTTGAAAGTACACCGCTGTTTTCTCTCACCTCGTCTGAGATTACACTATAAGCGTTGTTTAACTTTTAACTAATGGTGGTTATATAATGAAATCTCTTTGCTCATATGTGTAACTAGAACACAAATCGTGCTAATGGCAGTCTGCTATACAATAAGGGAAATAGATGTTTCATAATACTACCCATTGGTCATTTAGAAAAGGTGTATGAATCTTGTCAATTAGGTAAAAGACGATTCAATATTCCAAGCAAATTTTAATTATACGCAATATTTATATAAAGTTTGATACTAAATAACATATTTTTAGAAACGTAGCTCACACACACACACACACATACACACACCGTAGTTATTCTAATAGAAACCCACATTCAAATTAGCTCTACTAAACTTTTTACCAAACAGAATCCCTACTTTCTTGAGGCTTATATATCCGTATATATCCATCATTAAAACAGTGCTTGGGTAATCCAGTGACTGTGTTGGATAAATCAAAACAACTTAAATTAATAATTCGGCTTAAAGTTGATGTTTACACAATGGACAATAGGACAACTATTTACTTTTCCCAAAATCACCTATACTGACCACGCACTCCACCATCTTTCTCTGTCTGTCTCTCCCACCCCGTCTCTCTCTCTCTCTCTCTCTCTCTCTCTCTCTCTCTCTCCAAATTGGCATTTGAATTAAAAAGTGTAAGACCTCCGTATAGAAGTACAATCAGTGATTTAGACTATGCTAACACTGTATAGGAAATCAAAGAAACTAACAGATCACTGTCTCCTAAAAGACCGTTCCGGTGGCCTAGTGGTTAGAGCTTCCACCTCGGATGCAGGAGGACGTGGGTTCGAACCCCGGCCGAGTTATACCAAAGATATAAAAATGGTACTTATAGCTAGATCGCTCGACGCTCAGCATTAGGAGGTTAGTGTTAGGAGTGGTCGGCCTGGTGTTAGGATAATGTGACTGGGTGGGACATATGCTACATGTTTCCTGCATAATGCCCCAGAGCTAGAAATCACTATAAACTGCCACGCTACATGCATCGTAGCAATATGACTGAAACATTGTTAAAGCTACATTACAAATCCAATCACACACACACACACACACACACACACACACACACTGTCTACAAAATGATGTATTTCATTAGTGTGTATGCCACCACTGGTACAATAAAAGGAAAATGCGTAGGTTGATTATCGATGCTACTGTTTTGCTCGATGAGATCACACCGTCTAAAGTCGAAGAAGAAAGCACAATTTAAATTAATACAAGAATGCTGTACAAAAAGGACGTCATACATGTAATCACGAACATTATCAGTCGGATATTTTCAAGAATCGGACGAGTTTGTCAGATCCATTAATTTTGCCGTTCAATAACGACATTGATGCCGAGGGTGGAGAATCGATACAAAATTATACATACCTTTAAAACGTTAGTTAAGCGGACATAATAATTCTAGTTGCCTCTTTATTTTTTACGAGCATCTTGTGTAGCGTGTTGTAGGTTGTATATCGCAATTAGTATCGATATGTTGCACAGATTTCATTCCTTATCTGATGCAGTCGATATTTAGTCAGCTATATCGATTGGTCCAGAAATTTTTATCGGCTGACTTTGTATTTATTTCATTAGTAATTTACGGTGATAGTAAAAATAATTTACACTTCGAAAGGCTTAATATCAGACTATGGCTAGTCTAACTGAACCTTAATACAGAGTTGGCCTCTTGCGTCGTAGTTCTCTGTGTTGTGGTTTTTATAAAAAAAAATAACTTCTTAAAACAAATAAAATTATAAAATTTATTGAAAAGTAATATTTGCTTGCTTGATATAAAATGGTGACAGTATGATGTTTTTTAATCTAGCCTAGCCCTTTCAGAATCAGATTTTGTGCTAAAATATATATAGTAACAGCATAATGACAAACAGTTTCTCCAGTAAAACGCATTTGATCAAGAGGTTAGTTTTCTTCTGTATGGTTGGTGAAAGGTTTTAGAACTGCATTTAAGTGGGAAAGACTTTAAGAACTCTATGTCAATACTTGATATGCGGTCTTGCACTTTGGTACACATTTAGAAATCATGAACCTAAAGAATCTCGGATTTCACAGATTTCATAGTTTGTAATTTTGTTTTGGGCGTCTTTGAAGACATATAAGTTTTTTGTTCAGCACGTTTTTGTTCGGCTGGTATCAGAAACAACTTAAGAGTCTATTTCTTAAAGGCAACCCTTTTTTGAAGTGATCTTAGCTATCTATAACCGTAACACACGTCTTAGGTAGGGGAAAAACCTTACATTTTAATTCGAGCTGATGCCCATTTGAAGTAAATGTCATAAGAAGGAATATCCCCACCCACCCTCCCCAATATAATGACATTGTTAATTTGTGCTGCATACTACATTGAAGTTACAGGAATCATAAAGAATATACGAAGTAGATCACGTTTAACATGTCAGTTTCTTATTCGTACATACCAGGGATGACTTAAATATTGATGAGTCAATCTCCGTTTCGTTTCAGGTCAAATATGATAGTGGCGACTGGAGTAACATGGAGGACGGATACCCAGCATTAAACTCAACTGGGGACAAGCAGACGTTCACTTTCCGCTTCCACAAATTCAACCAATCGGTCTTGTATGACCCAGCAATTACTCTCGGCCAAAGTGACACCAATACAAATGTGGATGGTGGCGCAAGTGGAGCAGTAATGCATATCTCATCCACGACCTTCAACTTCGTTATCGCCATTTTTTCTCTCTGCTTCACCTTTTCTGAAATATTCGGCTAGATCTATTATTCGCATCAAAGAACGTCTTTGACAAGGCCTTCTAAGATCTAATTGAGAGCTTAAAAAGGACCACGAAGTCACTTGTTTACATAAAACTGACGCAATCAATGTTTCTTTTTGCCAGCGGTCGCAGACACAGATACATAGATGTCACTTTTCTTTAGGCGACAGTTTGTGCGTTGTCACCAATGGCAGAAATTTCTTGGAAGTCTTTCTGTCAAATGTTTTAGTTTGTGAAACATCTTACACTGTGGTGTTTGCAGGCGAGACACTGTTTTCCGCGGAACCCTTGTGCGTACTTTTCTTAATATCTCTCTTGTTTCTTAATTGTCTGCCATGAACGCTGTAGTCTTCGATAAAGTCTCTCGAGATATATTCGTACGTTTATATGCAATGTAAACTTACGCCGTAATCATCGTCTTATTATTACCTTTCTTATGAGATGTTCACTATTATATAAACTCTTTAACTGTCATTGGCATTTGTTAAAACCACACAAAGCAGCATGATTCTCTAAATAACAAACTGAGTATACTACCTAAAGCAATGCGCATTACATTTTTTTAAAAATAACCGTCTAATTTGCACAGCCTCATTTGTGTCCATAATATAAATTATTATGTATTCTCTTTTTTATAGATAAGTTTATAAATTAGCAATAAAGTAAGGATTGTCATGTTAACACTGCTCGTCATTCAGAACCGTATTAATTGAGCAAAGCTATGAGTCGTACGTAATTCGTGGGCCACTGATTTGATACTCGCCCATGCCAGTCCCGTTCCGCTGCTTCGGTGCATCCTTAAGAAAGGCACAAAGTACCCATTATTATCTTGGCATAATATAGCCAATAATTTGTTAAATGTACCGCTACAACGCACCAACCAACTGTTCTCTAATTAGTTTCGGAAGAATAACTCGAATTTTCGAACCTTTGCCGTTACCAAGCTTTGCAAATAGTTTGCATTTATGGCAAGAAAGAAGCCGATTGATTTCACGGACAAAAAATAAGAGGTCGTGGTCATCCTGGTTTTTAGGAAGAAATATGGTTTCTGCACAATTACCGCTGATTGCTTCAACTTGTAATAATTAAGAATCTTATTGATTTTTTATTAACAAAATCAAAGGTAAATGTCACCTTTCCTGAAAGAAAACAAATCGATTCCTCACAATAAATTTAGTTCTATGCCACCGACTTGGACGAAACTTTTTTAATTTAATGCACTTAAAGTTAAAAGCCTCTCGATGTGAAGGTCAAAGGTCAAAGACGTCGTGGCTGAACTACAAAAATCGATTTCTGCTCAAAAGTTTAGTTTTTCACAGTGACTATCACCAAAGTTTGTAAATCCTATGTAAGTATGTATGTATGTATGTATGTATGTATGTATATATGTATGTATGTATGTATGTATGTATGTAAGAAGCGGATGAATTCTGATTTCACAAGAACTCCTTAACTTAAAGAGGAAAAATGCTTTTGCATGCTAACTTTAGTTCTAGATCATGTAACTTGATCAACGTTTGCGGATATGCTGCATTACAGACAATGAAGATGCTTATTAATTTGGTGCAAATGTCAAGGTCATTATGAGTGAAAGTATGTTTCCTGCACGTCAACTTTTGTTCTAGAGGAACTACCTTGATCGAACTTTCTGGATGACTTGATCGTAGGACAATAAAGAATCGTAAATATTTTGGACTCTAAAGGTCAAAGGGGCACTGTCATGGCAAGTCAAATAGGCCATTAATGATTTCTGCACAGTAAGGTTAATTTAAGACCGAACTACTTTGACCCATAATCATTTGTCAATATTGCCATTCAACCATCTTTCAATTACGCTTATTGCATATTGTTCTGGTTTATACTTGTATCAAATGTGGTTAGCGTTGTCTTTGTGGGTGCTAAATTTATCTAAGCAAGTAAACCTGTAAAACTTCAAACGTTTTGCATGCTAAACGTTAATAGATGCAATTGTACAAATATTTCACATGTCTTCCTTTTCATTTATTACCAATATATTTGTACGGTGTATATGCTATGACATCACGTCCAAGTATCATCTGTAGCCAGAAATATGTATCCACACTGTGCTGCCATCTATGAGACCGCAGATAACTATCATCAGCCATCTTAGTGAAAATACGGAATCTCCACACATTTTCCAATGAATGCATCCCGCCAATGTCAAGCTACCAAGAAGCCATTTCAGTTTTGAGGAACAGATCCAAACTAGCAGTACTATTAATGTTGTCCTAATGGTGTTAAGAGAACAAACGTTGCTAGTTATTAGACCTGTGATACAAACTTGCTAATTTAGGCCGAATACCAGCTAAATAAAGCCAATGCGACATTGCCGTGAGCCATCAGATCTTGACTCAGTCACAGTATGGAGTCACGAGAGGGCTGTTTATATTCATTCATATGTTTTTATATACTTCTACACGATAATTAAGGTATTTTTTATGGAAGTAAAGATATATGACCTTTAATCTGACGCATATATATATATATATATATATATATATATATATATATATATATATATATATATATATATATATATATACATGATGCCTGAGGCATATAAATAGCATTTAGAACATATTAATATTATTTTTCTTCTTGTTACTGATCATAAGACTGTGCCAATTATTTGTAACACAGATCGTAACAGTATATGTAGGTCTGTGCTCGAGAGGTAAAGTGAGTTGGCCACTAGTTCTCTTTTTCTTAAAATCATTACTTATAAACTTGGCTGAATAAATTTGTTTATTCTGTGCCCCAACATGTATTAAGCCTTTCCCTGTGTGTCCATTGTCGCTGCGCAGAGTACGCCTGTCTACTTATTCTTGCTTCGGGATTGAGCATATGTCACTGGTTACAATACATCGTTACGTTGTGCATGTCCATGTAGGCTTCCATTGTTCATTGTTATTGCTATTCTCCCTATTGTTATCGGAGTGTCGTTGTCACTGTCAATATTGTAGCTCCAAAGTGGTTAATAAAACTATGTAGACAATTTAGTGTCTGTTCTTTTTCAGCAAATTTTCAGGGTCTTCTTAAGTCTTCAAATCTTTCTTAATTGAGCAATATCCATGGCCGCCGAGTAGTAACCATTTATTAGACTACATCATTCTGTGCTATACAAGGGCACGTTCAATCCTCGTGAAGAAAATTAGGTAGACACATCTTCGAACACTAGACTCCATGTGTGTGCCCAGTATTCGAGTGTTCCGGACTATTCGAGTGATCTCATGTAAGTGATTGGTGTTGCGTTTGCGATGTTTTACAATATTTTCTATAATGATTTCACTTAATTCATATATGCTCGTAAGACGATAGAGAAACTATACAAATAGAATATTTGCATGAGAAACATTTTCTCAGGTTACTAGCATTTTACACACTTATTCACACACCATCCATCTTCTAAAAGTGAGTGAAGATCAGCAAACCTATACACACACACACACTTTCAACTCAGTTGCAGATCAGTAACACACACAACCGTGGAAATTACAGCCTAAATGCTTTTTTGTTTGACCCAAGTATGTATTCGTTTAAAAATCAGTTGAAACTTGGGCCATGAATTTTGCCATAAAATTACATTGATAAAGGTCAAGCAGATGCCATGCAGATTTAGTCCAAGCTGGACAACCACCCACAACAACTGTTGCCTTGAACATAACATTAAACCCAAATGTCGCGTTTTTTCTGCACACAACAAAAGATGTTCAAAAGCGGCTACATTCGTTGGTCATACATTCATAACATGTTTGCATTAATGATTGAGATACTGTGTAATAACCTATCCATACGTCTAGTGTTGCATTGAGATACTGTGTATTAACCTATCCATACGTCTATTGTTCCATTGAAATACTGTGTAATAACATCCATACATTTATTGTTGCATATGTACCCCATGGACAATAATACAGTGCTGTGAAGTTGCTTCCTTAAATAAAAGGAACCATAGTCACACCCAAGATGATAAAACGACGAGACTGAGGGCAAAAATAATTCTCTTAAAACATGGACAAGCTGTAAAGCTGATAGAATTTTTTTTAAATTTCAATTCACTTTTTATTGTAAATGTCAATATATACGTTTTAAGTACAAGTAAAATCAGCGATGATGTTTCAAGTGACTAAAGTTGCTTTGCTGGTAAAGAAAAATATATTTGGATTCGGTTTAAACGAACGATTCTTGTTTCTACCTTTCAGACAAAAATATACACGTCATTTCCTTTTTCTTGGCAAATGTGATCTGACAAACTATAGTTGCTTACTTGTTTGGTTGATTTGTGTTTAGCAGCACATACCTTGCTTTCAATCGACAACGATACCTGGAAAATATTTACATTAAAATAAACTCTGAGACTGAGATGTCTCATTAGTCTATTCTTCACCAAACATGACTGTTTGAATAAGATTTAAGTAGGTACTTTGGACATTTGGTAGCGAATATTGAAAAAAAATATTAGTAAGACGACGTTGTTATGTCTGGAAACGTCAACCATGGTATACTCAATGTATGTAACTGAAGCCATTGAAACAGCATTTTAACCCAAGATATGTAAGTAATTTCAATACAGAGACAACGAGGGTAAATCCAAGGTCAACGACATGTCTTGATCTAATGAAAACAAGCAAAGTATATCTGATTACCATTCTCTAAGTACAACCACCCTTTCACAGTGTCCACTGTACAATACTTGCCAAGTAAGCGTTTCCAGTTTATTAATGTAAAGCTTATAACAAATAATACGTTAAATTTAAGAAGGCTGAATAAGATGATCTTAGAGATTCATTTGAGAAGCATGAATGGATTAGAAGCATGAATCAATTAGAGGCATGAATGTATTAGAAGCCTAAATGGATCAGAAGTATGAATATATTAGAAGTATGAATGGATTAGGAGCAAGAGAGTATTTGAAACAAAAATAGATTAGAAGCATGAATGAATTAGAAGCATGAATGAATTAGAAGCATGAATGAATTAGAAGCATTAATTGATTAGAAGCATACATGGATCAGAAGTACGAATATATTAGAAGCATGAATGGATTAGAAGCATGAGCGGATTAGAAACATGAATGGATTAGAAACATGAATGAATTAGAAGCATGAATAGATTAGAAGAATGAATGGATTAACTTACTTCATGGGAATAGTATGGATCCAAATTGTGCAGCCTTAACTTTTCTTCTAACCAAATGTAGACCAGCTTCTGTAATTAGCCACTTGGAAGCAATTTTGAATCTTTAAATATTTATATTTCTATCTCAAAGAATCTGAAATGTTATCTAACATCAATTAGAGGTCAAATCTATGAACTCGAGTGTCACCCAACTCCTAGAGATATACCAAAGTGGAACGTTGATATTAAATGCAGCAAAATATTTGACAAAGTATATGAAGCTGGACTATGATATAATCTAGAAACAACATGTTATTACTGGAACTCTGTACAACTGGTTTACCAACTACAAGGGTAATAGACAAAAAGAGCAATGTTTCTAAGTGGCCAACACATATGGCTGTTGTTCCCCAGGGTTCACCCCTTGATCCATGTTACTTGGTATTATATATAAATGATATAAGTGACAATCTTACATATAATATCTGACTAGATGACACATAGCCCATTACATTTATCTACAATCAATTGTTGATACTTTGAAAACTAACTTAAACATCTTTAGCAGAACTGATGCTGGTGTGTTGATGTGAATTTTACAAACATTATGGTATCTTACTTACTATAAAACTGAATTAATGTGAGTGTATGCATGATATTGAACTTCATAATGAAATATTTGAGAACCGATTCAGCCATACTCTACTCTTCTTGGCTACCCATGAGTGACCAACCCACTGTTTTCCACATCGACCCTCTGTAAATGCAACCAGCATAAAACAAAATATTTTGGGAAAAGGTCCTCTCACAGATGAAAGAATACCTGTCTGTAACAATTATCATCAGCTAGCCAATGAGAGTGCTTGTTACTCCTTTAAGTATTCAAAACGACGACTTACGCGATGTTCACATACCTTGATCCTAAAGAAAAACGTGCATGTGAAAAGGTTTAAAACGGAGAAAATGATATAAAACATGTGACATTATCCCACTATGCCGCAATGTTTATACATAATTATCGTCTTAGAAACGTTCAACACGATATCTGATTGGAACAGTTCCTTTCAGCTGATTCAAATCAGATTGCAAAGCGGTGGAAACCGCTTCGGCTAGCCACACATTGCAAGAGTCGACTTGGAGCCAAGTGAATGGTCAGCACGTGCCTAGATGTATGCACCTAGGTGTCACTACAGGGATCATACATGTTTTTTATTCTTGTTTCTGCTGGTATCGTTGTACACCGAGGAGATTGACCAACCCCAAGACAATACATTCTAGGTTAAGACGCTTCTCAATACGTGTATTTTGATTCTTTACCCGAGAGACGTGCGCTACCCATCGGCAGGTGTAAAGCGGACGAACATTTTTTCCTCTCTCAATTTGGTGGTGATAGGAGAGATATGTTTAGACATTTTTGGTAGGGATTTAAAGGTAATTGTTTATTCTTGAGAACATGCGCTCAGGGTGTGGTGTTCCGTGTTTATTTCGGGGACAGTGCACAGTGAGTAATAAGGCCTGGTGATGATCCGGAAGTGAAATCTGTGTTCAGTTTACATGCTGCTCTGTTCACAGTTTGCCTTTAAAATAAATGCAGGTCAACTTTTGACAAGAACTTCACAGTGAAGTAATCTTGGAAGGTATTTTAGATTAACACATGATTTGTATTGATTTTCACACAGTGGAAAGGTCAGTATTGAGAAACAAATGTATAGAACATATACAAAATTAACTGTGTTATATGCCCTGTCAGTGCAGTATTGGAGTAAAGTTTAAATTGGTATAAATCTTTATTATTAATCATAGACACATGAACTTTGAATATGTTATGTATATTGTCTTTGAAAATATAAGAATGAAATTAAACATATAATAAAATAATTGTGTTCTATGTCCTGTCAGTTCAGTATTGGAGTAAAGTTTAAATTGGTATAAAATCTGTATTATTAATGATAGACACATGAAATGTGAATATGTTATGGATATTGTTTTGAAAAGTTAAGAATGAAATAAAAATAAAAAAATTACTTTTGAATTGAAAAAATTAAATGAAATTTTAAAAAAAATTAAAACATTCACCCACCCCAAAATGCACATATATAATACTTTTTTGGAATCGTATCAAATGATGTCAGCATGTATATATTCATACCCATATACAAGCTCCAGTGTTGGATATTTATCACATTTTGTCAGAAAAAAATATATTTGTAAGTCAAAATCAGACATTCATTTAAAATACACGAAGACAAAAATCTATTTTGTATTGGCCATTCAAACTATTTATTAGGGGTCCAAGCAGTTAATTTATGTATTTATGGTGGAGTGACTTCCTAAGTAACACATATCTGCTTGTATAGCCTTCAGTAATTGTTTATAAACATAGTTATAAAGTATTTAGTGAGAGGACAGACATGACAACTTTATACTAGATCATACGCAACTTCTCTACTAAATCATTTTGTACTGTCCAAGAATGAAATACAGGTCAAAGGGATAAAATATACTTTCCCCAGGTATATTTACCCTTGGATGTAAGAAAACAGCAAAATGATGCAAGTTGAACACAAAATGCATTCCATTTTATTGTTCAGTTTGGTTAAGATATTGATTGGTGTAGTGCGGCATTGTGGCCTATATGATGTTATGGGAATTTTAATGATTCATCTTGCTTTATACATTATTAATTACTAATAATATTTGTCAACTAAAACTCTCAATATTGCATAAGAAATATCCAAACAGATTATTTGAATTTAACTTTGTACAACTGATCTTTACATGGTTACATATCCCACATGAACAAATATCCATATATTTTATAATGTTTGGGATCAAACGTTCACATTCAATACATTATATAGGCTGACATTGTACCTATAGTGAATATGTAAGGCACATGTCTGGCTGTGTGCACTGAAAATATCCCAAATTGTTATTTTCATCATGAATATGCCTATGTATGGTAACATATTTCATGTTTTTATCAGTGTAAAACAGCTAATCAGACCGTTATACAGAGACATGTATACATGAAATTAGACTTTTACGATTGTACGCTTCAATCAATTTTAAAAAGTAAAAATATCGAGGATGTAACAAGTGCATAAAAAGTTAGTCCCATCAATTTATTATCTGATTGTCGCAGGGGTGGGCGTAGGGGGCGCTACCATTGTCCTTTTTTATGTGTTTCTCACCAAACGGAATCTGTTGATGTAATCAACAGGACTGCTAACTATCCTTTTCATGTTCCTACATCAGTCCATTTTCAGTAGAAAAAAATCTTGTCGTCGGCATCCAATAATTGCAATGTTTTATTTTAATATTTCTAAACACTAAATTGAACAAAATAAAAACGTATAGCTCTTACAAAAATAATGTGTTGGAATAATTGACTTCCAAAGCTACGGAAATATTCAGTGTTTCTTGAAGACGGCAAACTACCACACATCTGTTGCCTGAAGAAGAAACAAATATGGCCCACACGAATATGGTGACCGTGTTAGTAAAGAAACTCACGTTTGGTCTAAAACGCATGAATTTATATTATTTTTGTGCGATCAATGTACATGTCAATTTACAGATACGTCCACCTATTATTTAAGACAAAAATATCTCTTAAGATATTGCCTAATTCCATGTTTCTGTACAATCTAAGTATCTTAATGTTATAATGATAATAATTACGTATGTCTTGTACACCACGTGATTGACGTTCGTAGACCCACAATATTGACATATAAGTCTTATTACATTTCATGTGTGTACGCTCGTCATATGTCAACGCGCGCGCGTGTATGTGAAGAGATAGGTGGAAGATTAAATAAAGAAAGGGAGAGAGAGAGAAGAAATTAAATATGTACATATGTTCAGCTTGTGTTCGCACGTATGTGTGTGTGAAGAGACAAAATGAGAAGTTACCAGATACGCCGAAAAAAGACCCTTTTAAAAACTTGAATATGAATATAGTTTAGCATGCTATAAATCGGAAACAAATGTGACGTTTAGCATTTTTATGATGCAATAATTCATATGAGTAGTAACGTCAATGAAATAAATAAACAAATAAAAACAGAGCTGAATAGTAACCATTATATAAGAACTGTATATAAGGACCATATGCTAATAATGACAAAGGTCCATAGGTCTCAGTTAGATATAAATCAAATTCATGTATATAAAGACAAACCTGCTTATAAAGACCAGGGTAGAGTTCAGGGTAGTCTTGGCAGACAGTTTTGACTATAGCTGGTTAACAAAACGTTTTGCAATGGATGTTCAATAATTAGATCTCATTTATTTTGAGAAAATCTATATAATATAATTTACGCATAAAGTCTCCATTGCTTGGACTACCTGACATCTCTTTATTGATCAGCGGTTAGCTAATGAATTAAAGTTATCGAATATATCTGTCACGTTTGCCTGCCGCGATTACGTAAGTCAGGAACAAAGGAATGGGTTAGCGTAATGAGTATGTCGACCCTGCACTGTTATGGCGATTTTGTTTGTACAAGAACCCACTCCCCACCCACCCCCCGTTAGGTGTTAACACTTGCATATATATGTTAGAAGCTTTGTTCTAAGAACAAAGGACCCTCAACGCTATTGTAAATCTCCCCGCTTTGACAGATGGCCTGAGGCCCGTCTGTTAAGCTTGACTGACTGGGTGTAGAATTGATATCCAATCAGAACTGAGGAAGGGTGGGGCCATCAATTCGAACCAGAACTTAACACTGATAACGAATAAGTGATTTGTAAGCCGTCGTAATGGTAAAGCAGAATATACTCACTCCGAGGGAGCCACTCGTGATTTGGCGGGAAAACTCTTAGTATATTCTAAGGACAGAAAGCTTCGTAAATGAAGCTTTTGGGGACAGAATAGTCAAGTCCCGAGTCTCAGAGAGACAGGATAGAAGTAGGCGGAGAACAAGCTTCGTTGAAGGAGAAATAGAGAATAGAAGTAGGCGGGGAACAAGCCTCGTTGAAGGAGAAAGAGAGGAAGAAAAGGAGGAGGAGAAAAGAAGACGAAAGGGGAAGAGGACAGGAAGAATCGGAGAACGCCCGAAGGAGGAAAGCAATTGGCGTAGTAAACACAGATGAGTAGAAACCAAGTACAGGGGAAAGTCATCTCACACTATAATCACGTGATGAAATAGGTTGTCACATGGTCGAGAGGAAGCAGATTGGTTGAAAACTTAATATCGTTTAATTTGTATTAAACTGTTATTCTTTTGGATTTCACCTTTGTGTTCTTAATAATTTAATTGTCGGTATTGCTGACTGGGGGCTCGGAGCTTTACCTCTCTCTATCACTAATTTCACTTCCTACAAAAACGAGCCAGGGTGGGAATTCCTCAGTAATTCAAATAAATATTGGGAGCATCCCACCCCAACGCATAACAGTGAGTCACATAGAACTTCACAATATCATTAGGACGGCCAAGACTAGACCAGGTAGCTAGCTTGAGAGAGTCATCTTCCCGTATATCATCTCGTCCCGAGGCATCTTGTGTACATTACTTGTGTGTAGTTTTCCAAGACTAGACAAGGTAGATAACTTGAGAGAGTCATCTTCCCGTATACCATCTCGTCCCGATGCATCTTTTGTACAGTCCTGACTCTCGAAAACAGTGATTGACTTTTGCCATGTTTCTGAAGACTTCTAGTATTTAGCCGGCGCCAAATTTCAACACTGAGTGTCGAATGTAGGGCATATTTCAGATGAGTAAATTAATATAAACCAAAATTAGCAAACTAGATCAAAAACTAAAGGCATGTTGTCATATAAATAGCTTCATTTGTTTTGAAATATAAATGGCAATCATTGAATATAAATTGAATATGTATTACATATAAATAGGAAATAGTGACAGCTCATAGTAATAATATACTCTCACTTGGAATTTTAGTGCGATAGCTGAAGATACTAATAGGCAAGCAATGGGCGATTACCTTAGAAAGTAATTACACCATCATAAAAAGATAGATTTTCTAAGAGATTACGAACAATATAAAATCTGTTAAAAAACGATGAATAATCACTGCGTGATTCATACTTTTCATCACCGTTAAATACATTTAGCGCACATTGTTATAACAATGTTGATAAAGTTGTCTAAAAAGTCAAAACATACAAAATGGAAGGTGATCTCCTTCGAATCGAACATTTACTTGAATAACAGTTATTGTGGTTGAGTTTGCAATTGTTATTCATGCACACGATTTATTTGTCATACTTTAGTTAAATGTAATAACATTAGTGAATCTTTTTATGTCCTCGTATAATAAAAGGAAATTAATTATAGATAACCGGGAGTACAGCCGTTATAAGAAACTCTTTGTAATGAATGCTTACTTCTTTGGTTTTCACGAACCTTTCATCTCTAACCTCTGTTTGTGTCGGGCAGTTTTCGATAGTCTTTTCAAAAATACGCATTTACTTTCTCTCTGCAACATTCATATTTGAAATGTTTGAGCACAAGTATTCGCCAGTTCCCGTGACTTGAAATGGTATGTTATCATCTATTGGATTTTAACTCCGCATCATCGGTTGTAATGGTTTGAAAGTGTTTTCATCACAGGCACGTGTAAATATTGTTAAATATCATGAAAATTTACAGTTTTCTGTTGTTACTGTGTTACATCGTAGTCCTGTAAAAAGTGCCGTTCGAGGCTGAAATCAGATTTGAACATTCAAATATTCAAATCAATGTATCGTAGTCTTGATCTTCCAATGGAACCTCGGTACCCAGCATTACGTAATGTCTCTGAGGTACCTGACTTTTATATCGAGTGGTAATAATTTTAGTTGTCTTAACTTTGACGACAGCGACTCCACTTTATAAAATTCTCGTAGCCACAAATACTCAAAAATAGTATGAGTAGATGCAATGAAATCATTTGTACATGGAAATCAAACCTTGATAAACTGATTAAATGTCATTTTTATATATTTTCTGTATATCTGGGATTTTTCGTTTTGGTTCTACTAATTCACAAACACCTATAATGGATTATTTTTGTTTTTCTTTTTTATCTAAGAATTAAATATCCTGACAGAGCTCGACTCTGATTTTTATCACAATATATGTCTAATTACACTGATCATCTTATGCAGTTCCTAATAATGCCAGTCGAGTTTTGTGCAGTTTGGGAACTATCAGAGACATTTTTCATTTTCATTTTTTGTCATGATGATGTTTTTTAACCCATAAATATATTAATCACTGTAATTGCTAGAAAGTAAAAATAATTAATAGTCAATTTATTTGTATTAATTTTGCCAGCTTCGATAAGAATTGACAAAATCAAAACTTTTAAAACCTTTATTGAAACAACATTAAAAAATATATAGAATGTGCATGCACAAAGTAAGTCTTGTCTCCTCTTTGATTGTTATACTGTGTATTGTGGGCGCATCACTTAGAAAAAGCACATACATTGTAATTAACTGTACCATATTAAAAAAACAACATACGTTACATTATTGTTATTAAAAATGGGTAAAACTATTTAATCAACTGACAACAAAACAAGGAATTTATTGTTTATATTTTCCAAAACTTCATCAAACACTGATTACGTCCAATATTTTCGCATTCATTTATTACCTGACTAGTTAAAATGATGTGTAGTTCTATAGTTACTCACCCCAAACATCAGCGACCACTATAGTTTGAATACATGGCCCCCATAGCGTGCAACATCATGTTCCGTCCTGTTGTTTCAAAATAGCTTTAACCGTTTTGTCATCTTATATGAAACCAATTTTATACTTTTTAGTAATTGCCATAGTGTAATCAAAATACTATTCTCAGTTAGAATTAATTACAATGCATTGTCGCGGATGGTCTTATTGATGTGATAGACCAAAATGTCTGGTATAATTTCCAAAATAAGCTCCTCCCTCCCCCGTTCCTCACGCCCCTCCCCTCTCTCTCTCTCTCTCTCTCTCTCTCTCTCTCTCTCTCTCTCTCTCTCTCGCGTGCGTGCGCGCGCGCGCTCGTCCATTTGTCCATTTTTTTTAAAGCTGACCGCTGGTCCTAAATAAGGCAGTATCTCGTACTAAATAAGGCAGTTGCTGGTCCTATACAAGCCAGCATAATTTTAGCAATTTTAATCACATCACACTGAGACAGAATACGAATATATTAACCTAAAGGCTCATTATGTACGTATGTCGGTTGATATTGTGTTCTTGAATAGTTTCTTGAAATTTAAATAATTTATTTTAGTTTTTTCGCACTCAATATAATGCATAGTAAAATCTATTAGTTTTAAGTCTACATGCCCGTCAGTTACGTCATCTAGGAAAGGTAGAACCCCTTTTCAAACTGTAATTAATTTCGATACTAAATTTGATGCTAGTTTATTAATGTTGTTTTATAACTAGACGTTATTTATAAAAACGCCCGATAAATTGCGTTGTATCAGAGAATTCGATTCAGTCAGAGATGTATATGTTAGAGGCTGTTTTCGCAAACATAATTATAAATGTCCAACTGACTTTGGTACAATGGTCGTGAACATTACATACTAAACGAACGAAATGAGATACAGTAATATAAAAAAAGCAACATTGTATGTTTTGTCGTCCATTAAAATTCATTTTGAAAGACTTTCTCTGTGCATTGGTCAATAAACATCTCGAATTAATCTGTTGTTCCACTACAACTAAGGGTATTGGTCAAGGTACCTTTATACTAAGGGTTCAAGATCAACGACAGTGCGAAGGATGTGATGCTTCCTCCAGAATATCTTAAGAGTTGACAAATGGAAATGCTCCAAACTTTTATGCATAACGATAATTACATAATTTACCTACACGCCTTGCGCAGGAATCCAAGCATTATCAGGGTCGTTGTCGACGCTATTTTTCTGCTTTATGTGTCCCGTCATTATCCTCCATTTGCGGTATTGAACTTTTAGAACGCTTGTGGTTTTTAACAATATCTACCCTGTGTTTTAGGGATTTTACACTCTTTGGTCTTTGTTTTCGGAATTTTATATTTTTGCCCCCACCTCCACCCCACCCCGTGTCTTTTCTCCCATCGATCTCTCTATTTACCATCGGGTACGTAATACTACTACTAATACTAACAATTATAATAATAATAATAATAATAATAATAATAATAATAAGAAGAAGAAGAAGAAGAAGAAGAAGAATGCACGATTTGTTCTTAGGTGTCACTGTAGTTCAGATTTTGTATCACAGTCGTCCATGACCAAAACTCCCTCCTTTTCCTTGATCCTTGTTTGTGTAATACTAACTTATTTGTCTAAGGTCTTGGTATCTAGTTAAATGCATTAGGTGCATGTCACAAACTTTAAAGTTTTGTTAATTTATTTTTGACTGGTTCCCGTCCATTCAGTCAAATCAGTTATTTATATTTATCAAAAGAAGCCTCTATTTGCTTTCTTCCTTGATATTACTCCACCTATAGAAGTTTAGTTCATAGCTGCAAGTATAGTTTAAAAATAATTGAAATGCCTTTCCACTAGGTCATGTGGGAACAATCAGACGTAACATGATAATAAATATAATAAAGATCTTGTTCGTGCCACAAACCTTGACAACAGTTCGGCATAAAAGAAAATTCCTCTTTAAGTCAGAACTCGGACTGTTCGGACGCTAGTTACGTTGCTGAAAAAGACATATGTCAGTGTAGCTTTATTACATACATACATGCATACATACATACATACATACATACATACATACATACATACATATCTTCCTGAATTACGTATATCAGAATAAATCAAAATGTCTCAGTTTTGTCCATGATAATAGCGAAACCGATTTTAATGACAGACCTCGAAACTCAGATATATCCTATCCATTGAGATGAGTTAAAACACCGAGAGAAGGACGAAGAGCGTTTAGTAGGTATTCTTCTGAAACCTCAGTATTAACCAACAATACTACTTTTAATTCTTACAGTTTCTCATTGTATAATTCAAAACATTACTGTAGTTTATAGTCATGTAACCTAATGGGTCTTTTCTTGTAAAGAGATAACATCCAAAAGTCAGGCTATTTACCTATATCAATATTTTCCCTTCTTTCTCGGAAATTAATTATCCCACATCCACGAGGTTATAGCCACAGATATCAAATACATTAACTAAGGGTTCTTTTGTCATATATGACATTGAATTATGTTCACAATCCTAAAGACAATTTAGTTTTCAATCACCCCGCCCCCCCCCCCACATACATACATACATACATACATACATACATATATACATACAAATTTAGAGACAGGAGGAGAGCAGTTTGTGTCCATGTTTATTTTCTGGTTTTTTCCTATTATCATTTTTTACTAGGCACACCTTCTGTCTGTGCTGTTGTTGACTTGTGAATTTAATATTTCAATATTAGCCTCAGTGTCGTTGTATCTTTCTGCACCATTGCATTTGAATGGAACTTGAAGCTATTCCAATATTAACAATCTTGTTTATTCTATTTGGAACAATCTGAGGGGTGTTGCCTCCTACTATTTGCAAGAACACCGCTGTTTTCTCTCACCTCGTCTGAGATTACACTATAAGCATTGTTTAACTTTTAACTAATGGTGGTTATATAATGAAATCTCTTTGCTCATATATGTAACTAAAATACAAATCGTGCTAATGCCAGTCTGCTATACAATAAGGGAAATAGATGTTTCATAATACTACCCATTGGTTATTTACAAAAGGTGTATGAATCTTGTCAATTAGGTAAAAGACGATTCAATATTCCAAGCAAATTTTAATTATACGCAATATTTATATAAAGTTTGATACTAAATAACATATTTTTAGAAACGTAGCTCACACACACACATACACACACCGTAGTTATTCTAATAGAAGCCCACATTCAAATAAACTCTACTAAACTTTTTACCAAACAGAATCCCTACTTTCTTGAGGCTTATATATCCGTATATATCCATCATGAAAACAGTGCTTGGGTAATCCAGTGACTGTGTTAGATAAATCAAAACATTATTAATTTGGCTAAAAGTTGATGTTTACACAATGGACAATAGGACAACTATTTTCTTTTCCCAAAATCGCCTATACTGACCACGCACTCCACCATCTTTCTCTCTATGTCTGTCTCTCCCACCCCGTCTCTCTCTCTCTCTCTCTCTCTCTCTCTCTCTCTCTCTCTCTCTCTCTCTCTCCAAATTGGCATTTGAATTTAAAAGTGTAAGACCTCCATATAGAAGTACAATCAGTGATTTAGACTATGCTAACACTGTATAGGAAATCAAAGAAACTAACAGATCACTGTCTCCAAAAGACCGTTCCGGTGGCCTAGTGGTTAGAGCTTCCACCTCGGATGCAGGAGGACGTGGGTTCGAACCCCGGCCGAGTCATACCAAAGATATAAAAATGGTACTTACAGCTAGATCGCTCGACGCTCAGCATTAGGAGGTTAGTGTTAGGAGTGGTCGGCCTGCTGTCAGGATAATGTGACTGGGTGGGACATATGCTACATGTTTCCTGCATAATGCCCCAGAGCAAGAAATCACTATAAACTGCGACGCTACATGCATCGTAGCAATATGACTGAAAAATTGTTAAAGCTACATTACAAATCCAATCACACACACACACACACATACACTGTCTACAAAATGATGTATTTCATTAGTGTGTATGTCACAACTGGTACAATAAAAGGAAAATGCGTAGGTTGATTATCGATACTACTGTTTTGCTCGATGAGATCACACAGTCTAAAGTCGAAGAAGAAAGCACAATTTAAATTAATACAAGAATGCTGTACAAAAAGGACATCATACATGTAATCACGAACATTATCAGTCGGATATTTTCAAGAATCGGACGAGTTTGTCAGATCCATTAATTTTTGCCGTTCAATAACGACATTGATGCCGAGGGTGGAGAATCGATACAAAACTATACATACCTTTAAAACGTTAGTTAAGCGGACATAATAATTCTAGTTGCCTCTTTATTCTTTACGAGCATCTTGTGTAGCGTGTTGTAGGTTGTATATCGCAATTATTATCGATATCTTGCACAGATTTCACTCCTTATCTGATGCAGTCGATATTTAGTCAGCTATATCGATTGGTCCAGAAATTATTATCGGCTGACTTTGTATTTATTTCATTAGTAATTTACGATGAGAGTAAAAATAATTTACACTTCGAAAGGCTTAATATCAGACTATTGCTAGTCTAACTGAACCTTAATACAGAGTTGGCCTCTTGCGTCGTAGTTCTCTGTGTTGTGGTTTTTAAAAAAAATAACTTCTTAAAACAAATAAAATTATAAAATTTATTGAAAAGTAATATTTGCTTGCTTGATATAAAATGGTGACAGTATGATGTTTTTTAATCTAGCCTAGCCCTTTCAAAATCAGATTTTGTGCTAAAATATATATAGTAACAGCATAATGACAAACAGTTTATCCAGTAAAACGCATTTGATCAAGAGGTTAGTTTTCTTCTGAATGGTTGGTGAAAGGTTTTAGAACTGCATTTAAGTGGGAAAGACTTTAAGAACTCTATGTCAATACTTGATATGCGGTCTTGCACTTTGGTACACATTTAGAAATCATGAACCTAAAGAATCTCGGATTTCACAGATTTCATAGTTTGTAATTTTGTTTTGGGCGTCTTTGAAGACATATATGTCTTTTGTTCAGCACGTTTTTGTTCGGCTGGTAACAGAAGCAACTGAAAAGTCTCCTACTTAAAGGCAACCCTTTTTTGATGTGATCTTAGCTATCTATAACCGTAACACACATGTACTAGGTAGGGGAAAAACCTTACATTTTACTTCGATCTGATGCCCATTTGAAGTAAATGTCATAACAAGGAATATCCCCAACACAGTATAATGACATTGTTAATTTGTGCCGCATACTACATTGAAGTTACAGGAATCATAAAGAATATACGAAGTAGATCACGTTTAACATGTCAGTTTCTTATTCGTACATACCAGGGATGACTTAAATATTGATGAGTCAATCTCCGTTTCGTTTCAGGTCAAATATGATAGTGGCGACTGGAGTAACATGGAGGACGGATACCCAGCATTAAACTCAACTGGGGTCAAGCAGACGTTCACTTTCCGCTTCCACAAATTCAACCAATCGGTCTTGTATGACCCAGCAATCACTCTCGGCCAAAGTGACACCAATACAAATGTGGATGGTGGCGCAAGTGGAGCAGTAATGCATATCTCATCCACGACCTTCAACTTCGTTATCGCCATTTTTTCTCTCTGCTTCACCTTTTCTGAAATATTCGGCTAGATCTGTTATTCGCATCAAAGAACGTCTTTGACAAGGCCTTTTTAGATCTAATTGAGAGCTTAAAAAGGACCACGAAGTCACTTGTTTACATAAAACTGACGCAATCAATGTTTCTTTTTGCCAGCGGTCGCAGACACAGATACATAGATGTCACTTTTCTTTAGGCGACAGTTTGTGCGTTGTCACCAATGGCAGAAATTTCTTGGAAGTCTTTCTGTCAAATGTTTTAGTTTGTGAAACATCTTACACTGTGGTGTTTGCAGGCGAGACACTGTTTTCCGCGGAACCCTTGTGCGTACTTTTCTTAATATTTCTCTTGTTTCTTAATTGTCTGCCATGAACGCTGTAGTCTTCGATAAAGTCTCTCGAGATATATTCATACGTTTATATGCAATGTAAACTTACGCCGTAATCATCGTCTTATTATTACCTTTCTTATGAGATGTTCACTATTATATAAACTCTTTAACTGTCATTGGCATTTGTTAAAACCACACAAAGCAGCATGATTCTCTAAATAACAAACTGAGTATACTACCTAAAGCAATGCGCATTACATTTTTTTAAAAATAACCGTCTAATTTGCACAGCCTCATTTGTGTCCATAATATAAATTATTATGTATTCTCTTTTTTATAGATAAGTTTATAAATTAGCAATAAAGTAAGGCTTGTCATGTTTAACACTGCTCGTCATTCAGAACCGTATTAATTGAGCAAAGTTATGAGTCGTACGTAATTCGTGGGCTGCTGATTTGATACTCGCCCATGCCAGTCCCGTTCCGCTGCTTCGGTGCATCCTTAAGAAAGGTACAAAGTACCCATTATTATCTTGGCATAATATAGCCAATAATTTGTTAAATGTGCCGCTACAACGCACCAACCAACTGTTCTCTAATTAGTTTCGGAAGAATAACTCGAATTTTCGAACCTTTGCCGTTACCAAGCTTTTGCAAATAGTTTGCATTTATGGCAAGAAAGAAGCCGATTGATTTCACGGACAAAAAATAAGAGGTGGTGGTCATCCTGGTTTTTAGGAAGAAATATGGTTTTTGCACAATTACCGCAGAATTGGGCCCAATTTCCCCGATTGCTTCAACTTGTTGTAATTAAGAATCTTACTGATTTTCTGTTAACAAAATCAAAGGTAAATGTCACCTTTCCTGAAAGAAAACAAATCGATTCCTCACAATAAGTTTAGTTCTATGCCACCGACTTGGACGAAACTTTTTTAATTTAATGCACTTAAAGTTAAAAGCCTCTCGATGTGAAGGTCAAAGGTCAAAGACGTCGTGGCTGAACTACAAAAATCGATTTCTGCTCAAAAGTTTAGTTTTTCACAGTGACTATCACCAAAGTTTGTAAATCCTATGTAAGTATGTATGTATGTATATATGTATGTATGTATGTAAGAAGCGGATGAATTCTGATTTCACAAGAACTCCTTAACTTAAAGAGGAAAAATGCTTTTGAATGCTAACTTTAGTTCTAGATCATGTAACTTGATCAACGTTTGCGGATATGCTGCATTACAGACAATGAACATGCTTATTAATTTGGTGCAAATGTCAAGGTCATTATGAGTGAAAGTATGTTTCCTGCATGTCAACTTTTGTTCTAGAGGAACTACCTTGATCGAACTTTCTGGATGACTTGATCGTAGGACAATAAAGAATCGTATATATTTTGGACTCTAAAGGTCAAAGGGGCACTGTCATGGCAAGTCAAATAGGCCATTAATGATTTCTGCACAGTAAGGTTAATTTAAGACCGAACTACTTTGACCCATAATCATTTGTCAATATTGCCATTCAACCATCTTTCAATTACGCTTATTGCATATTGTTCTGGTTTATACTTGTATCAAATGTGGTTAGCGTTGTCTTTGTGGGTGCTAAATTTATCTAAGCAAGTAAACCTGTAAAACTTCAAACGTTTTGCATGCTAAACGTTAATAGATGCAATTGTACAAATATTTCACATGTCTTCCTTTTCATTTATTACCAATATATTTGTACGGTGTATATGCTATGACATCACGTCCAAGTATCATCTGTAGCCAGAAATATGTATCCACACTGTGCTGCCATCTATGAGACCGCAGATAACTATCATCAGCCATCTTAGTGAAAATAAGGAATCTCCACACATTTTCCAATGAATGCATCCCGCCAATGTCAAGCTACCAAGAAGCCATTTCAGTTTTGAGGAACAGATCCAAACTAGCAGTACTATTAATGTTGTCCTAATGGTGTCAAGAGAACAAACGTTGCTAGTTATTAGACCTGTGATACAAACTTGCTAATTTAGGCCGAATACCAGCTAAATAAAGCCAATGCGACATTGCCGTGAGCCATCAAATCTTGACTCAGTCACAGTATGGAGTCACGAGAGGGCTGTTTATATTCATTCATATGTTTTTTATATACTTCTACACGATAATTAAGGTATTTTTTATGGAAGTAAAGATATATGACCTTTAATCTGACGCATATATATATATATATATATATATATATATATATATATATATATATATATATACACACATGCCTGAGGCATATAAATAGCATTTAGAACATATTAATATTATTTTTTTTCTTGTTACTGATCATAAGACTGTGCCAATTATTTGTAACACAGATCGTAACAGTATATGTAGGTCTGTGCTCGAGAAGTAAAGAGAGTTGGCCACTAGTTCTCTTTTTCTTAAAATCATTACTTATAAACTTGGCTGAATAAATTTGTTTATTCTGTGCCCCAACATGTATTAAGCCTTTCCCTGTGTGTCCATTGTCGCTGCGCAGAGTACGCCTGTCTACTTATTCTTGCTTCGGGATTGAGCATATGTCACTGGTTACAATACATCGTTACGTTGTGCATGTCCATGTAGGCTTCCATTGTTCATTATTATTGCTATTCTCCCTATTGTTATCGGAGTGTCGTTGTCACTGTCAATATTGTAGCTCCAAAGTGGTTAATAAAACTATGTAGACAATTTAGTGTCTGTTCTTTTTCAGCAAATTTTCAGGGTCTTCTTAAGTCTTCAAATCTTTCTTAATTGAGCAATATCCATGGCCGCCGAGTAGTAACCATTTATTAGACTACATCATTCTGTGCTATACAAGGGCACGTTCAATCCTCGTGAAGAAAATTAGGTAGACACATCTTCGAACACTAGACTCCATGTGTGTGCCCAGTATTCGAGTGTTCCGGACTATTCGAGTGATCTCATGTAAGTGATTGGTGTTGCGTTTGCGATGTTTTACAATATTTTCTATAATGATTTCACTTAATTCATATATGCTCGTAAGACGATAGAGAAACTATACAAATAGAATATTTGCATGAGAAACATTTTCTCAGGTTACTAGCATTTTACACACTTATTCACACACCATCCATCTTCTAAAAGTGAGTGAAGATCAGCAAACCTATACACACACACACACTTTCAACTCAGTTGCAGATCAGTAACAAACACAACCGTGGAAATTACAGCCTAAATGCTTTTTTGTTTGACCCAAGTATGTATTTTGCTGGTAAAGAAAAATATATTTGGATTCGGTTTAAACGAACGGTTCTTGTTTCTACCTTTCAGACAAAAATATACACGTCATTTCCTTTTTCTTGGCAAATGTGATCTGACAAACTATAGTTGCTTACTTGTTTGGTTGATTTGTGTTTAGCAGCACATACCTTGCTTTCAATCGACAACGATACCTGGAAAATATTTACATTAAAATAAACTCTGAGACTGAGATGTCTCATTAGTCTATTCTTCACCAAACATGACTGTTTGAATAAGATTTAAGTAGGTACTTTGGACATTTGGTAGCGAATATTGAAAAAAAATATTAGTAAGACGACGTTGTTATGTCTGGAAACGTCAACCGTGGTATGCTCAATGTATGTAACTGAAGCCATTGAAACAGCGTTTTAACCCAAGATATGTAAGTAATTTCAATACTGAAACAACGAGGGTAAATCCAAGATCAACGACATGTCTTGATCTAATGAAAACAAGCAAAGTATATCTGATTACCATTCTCTAAGTACAACCACCCTTTCACAGTGTCCACTGTACAATACTTGCCAAGTGAGCGTTTCCAGTTTATTAATGTAAAGCTTATAACAAATAATACGTTAAATTTAAGAAGGCTGAATAAGATGATCTTAGAGATTCATTTGAGAAGCATGAATGGATTAGAAGCATGAATCAATTAGAGGCATGAATGTATTAGAAGCCTAAATGGATCAGAAGTATGAATATATTAGAAGTATGAATGGATTAGGAGCAAGAGAGTATTTGAAACAAAAATAGATTAGAAGCATGAATGAATTAGAAGCATTAATTGATTAGAAGCATACATGGATCAGAAGTACGAATATATTAGAAGCATGAATGGATTAGAAGCATGAGCGGATTAGAAACATGAATGGATTAGAAACATGAATGAATTAGAAGCATGAATAGATTAGAAGAATGAATGGATTAACTTACTTCATGGGAATAGTATGGATCCAAATTGTGCAGCCTTAACTTTTCTTCTAACCAAATGTAGACCAGCTTCTGTAATTAGCCACTTGGAAGCAATTTTGAATCTTTAAATATTTATATTTCTATCTCAAAGAATCTGAAATGTTATCTAATATCAATTAGAGGTCTAATCTATCAACTCGAGTGTCACCCAACTCCTAGAGATATACCAAAGTGGAACGTTGATATTAAATTCAGCAAAATATTTGACAAAGTATATGAAGCTGGACTATGATATAATTTAGAAACAATATGTTATTACTGGAACTCTGTACAACTGGTTTACCAACTACAAGAGTAATAGACAAAAAAGAGCAATGTTTCTAAGTGGCCAACATATATGGCTGTTGTTCCCCATGGTTCACCCCTTGATCCATGTTACATGGTATTATACATAAATGATATAAGTGACAATCTTACATATAATATCTGACTAGAAGACACATAGCCCATTACATTTATCTACAATCAATTGTTGATACTTTGAAAACTAACTTAAACATCTTTAGCAGAACTGATGCTGGTGTGTTGATGTGAATTTTACAAACATTATGGTATCTTACTTACTAAAAAACTGAATTAATGTGCCTGTATGCATGATATTGAACTTCATAATGAAATATTTGAGAACCGATTCAGCCATACTCTACTCTTCTTGGCTACCCATGAGTGACCAACCCACTGTTTTCCACATCGACCCTCTGTAAATGAAACCAGCATAAAATGAAATATTTTGGGAAAAGGTCCTCTCACAGATGAAAGAATACCTGTCTGTAACAATTATCATCAGCTAGCCAATGAGAGTGCTTGTTACTCCTTTAAGTATTCAAAACGACGACTTAAGCGATGTCCACATACCTTGATCCTAAAGAAAAACGTGCATGTGAAAAGGTTTAAAACGGAGAAAATGATATAAAACATGTGACATTATCCTACAATGCGGCAATGTTTATACATAATTATCGTCTTAGAAACGTTCAACACGATATCTGATTGGAACAGTTCCTTTCAGCTGATTCAAATCAGATTACAATGCGGTGGAAACCGCTTCGGCTAGCCACACATTGCAAGAGTCGACTTGGAGCCAAGTGAATGGTCAGCACATGCCTAGATTTATGCACCTAGGTGTCACTACAGGGATCATACATGTTTTTTATTCTTGTTTCTGCTGGTATCGTTGTACACCGAGGAGATTGACCAACCCCAAGACAATACATTCTAGGTTAAGACGCTTCTCAATACGTGTATTTTGATTCTTTACCCGAGAGACGTGCGCTACCCATCGGCAGGTGTAAATCGGACGAACATTTCTTCCTCTCTCAATTTGGTGGTGATAGAAGAGATATGTTTAGACATTTTTGGTAGGGATTTAAAGGTAATTGTTTATTCTTGAGAACATGCGCTCAGGGTGTGGTGTTCCTTGTTTATTTCGGCGACAGTGCACAGTGAGTAATAAGGCCTTGGTGATGATCCGGAAGTGAAATCTGTGTTCAGTTTACATGCTGCTCTGTTGACAGTTTGCCTTTAAAATAAATGCAGGTCAACGTTTGACAAGAACTTCACAGTGAAGTAATCTTGGAAGGTATTTTAGATTAACACATGATTTGTATTGATTTTCACACAGTGGAAAGGTCAGTATTGAGAAACAAATGCATAGAACATATACTAAAATTAACTGTGTTATATGCCCTGTCAGTGCAGTATTGGAGTAAAGTTTAAATTGGTATAAATCTTTATTATTAATCATAGACACATGAACTTTGAATATGTTATGTATATTGTCTTTGAAAATATAAGAATGAAATTGAACATATAATAAAATGATTGTGTTCTATGTCCTGTCAGTTCAGTATTGGAGTAAAGTTTAAATTGGTATAAAATCTGTATTATTAACGATAGACACATGAAATGTGAATATGTTATGGATATTTTTTTTAAAAGATAAGAATGAAATAAAAATAAAAAAATTACTTTTGAATTGAAAAAATTAAATGAAATTTTTAAAAAAAATTAAAACATTCACCCACCCCAAAATGCACATATATAATACTTTTTTGGAATCGTATCAAATGATGTCAGCATGTATATATTCATACCCATATACAAGCTCCAGTGTTGGATATTTATCACATTTTGTCAGAAAAAAATATATTTGTAAGTCAAAATCAGACATTCATTTAAAATACACGAAGACAAAAATCTATTTTGTATTGGCCATTCAAACAATTTATTAGGGGTCCAAACAGTTAATTTATGTATTTATAGTGGAGTGACTTCCTAAGTAACACATATCTGCTTGTATATCCTTCAGTAATTGTTTATAAACATAGTTATAAAGTATTTAGTGAGAGGACAGACATGACAACTTTATACTAGATCATACGCAACTTCTCTACTAAATCATTTTGTACTGTCCAAGAATGAAATACAGGTCAAAGGGATAAAATATACTTTCCCCAGGTATATTTACCCTTGGATGTAAGAAAACAGCAAAATGATTTAAGCTGAACACAAAATGCATTCAATTTTATTGTTCAGTTTGGTTAAGATATTGATTGGTGTAGTACGGCATTGTGGCCTATATGATGTTATGGGAATTTTAATGATTCATCTTGCTTTATACATTATTAATTACTAATAATATTTGTCAACTAAAACTCTCAATATTGCATAAGAAATATCCAAACAGATTATTTGAATTTAACTTTGTACAACTGATCTTTACATGGTTACATATCCCACATGAACAAATATCCATATATTTTATAATGTTTGGGATCAAACGTTCACATTCAATACATTATATAGGCTGACATTGTACCTATAGTGAATATGTAAGGCACATGTCTGGCTGTGTGCACTGAAAATATCCCAAATTGTTATTTTCATCATGAATATGCCTATGTATGGTAACATATTTCATGTTTTTATCAGTGTAAAACAGCTAATCAGACCGTTATACAGAGACACGTATACATGAAATTAGACTTTTACGATTGTACGCTTCAATCAATTTTAAAAAGTAAAAATATCGAGGATGTAACAAGTGCATAAAAAGTTAGTCCCATCAATTTATTATCTGATTGTCGCAGGGGTGGGCGTAGGGGGGCGCTACCATTGTCCTTTTTTATGTGTTTCTCACCAAACGGAATCTGTTGATGTAATCAACAGGACTGCTAACTATCCTTTTCATGTTCCTACATCAGTCCATTTTCAGTAGAAAAAAATCTTGTCGTCGGCATCCAATAATTGCAATGTTTTATTTTAATATTTCTAAACACTAAATTGAACAAAATAAAAACGTATAGCTCTTACAAAAATAATGTGTTGGAATAATTGACTTCCAAAGTTACGGAAATATTCAGTGTTTCTTGAAGGCGGCAAACTACGACACATCTGTTGCCTGAAGAAGAAACAAATATGGCCCACACGAATATGGTGACTGTGTTAGTAAAGAAACTCACGTTTGGTCTAAAACGCATGAATTAAATTATTTTTGTGCGATCAATGTACATGTCAATTTACAGGTACGTTCACTTATTATTTAAGACAAAAATATCTCTTAAGATATTGCCTAATTCCATGTTTCTGTATAATCTAAATATCTTAATGTTATAATGATAATAATTACGTATGTCTTCTACACCACGTGATTGACGTTCCTAGTCCCACAATATTGGCATATAAGTCTTATTACATTTCATGTGTGTACGCTCGTCATATGTCAACGCGCGCGCGTGTATGTGAAGAGATAGGTGGAAGATTAAATAAAGAAAGGGAGAGAGAGAAG
Source organism: Sinohyriopsis cumingii (assembly GCA_028554795.2). Lineage (NCBI taxonomy): Eukaryota > Metazoa > Mollusca > Bivalvia > Unionida > Unionidae > Sinohyriopsis > Sinohyriopsis cumingii. Next base: position 79,456,666 of record CM068827.1, read on the forward strand.
AAATTAAATATGTACATATGTTCAGCTTGTGTTCGCACCTATGTGTGTGTGAAGAGACAAAATGAGAAGTTACCAGATACGCCGAAAAAAAGACCCTTTTAAAAACTTGAATATGAATAGAGTTTAACATGCTATAAATCGGAAACAAATGTGACGTTTTGCATTTTTATGATGCAATAATAATTCATATGAGTAGTAAGGTCAATGAAATAAATAAACATATAAAAATAGAACTGAATAGTAACCATTATATAAAAACTGTATATAAGGACCATATGCTAATAATGACAAAGGTCCATAGGTCTCAGTTAGATATAAATCAAATTCATGTATATAAAGACAACCTGCTTATAAAGACCAGGGTAGAGTTCAGGGTAGTCTTGGCAGACAGTTTTGACTATAGCTGGTTAACAAAACGTTTTGCAATGGATGTTCAATAATTAGATCTCATTTATTTTGAGAAAATCTATATAATATAATTTACGCATAAAGTCTCCATTGCTTGGACTACCTGACATCTCTTTATTGATCAGCGGTTAGCTAATGAATTAAAGTTATCGAATATATCTGTCACGTTTGCCTGCCGCGATTACGTAAGTCAGGAACAAAGGAATGGGTTAGCGTAATGAGTATGTCGACCCTGCACTGTTATGGCGATTTTGTTTGTACAAGAACCCACTCCCCACCCACCCCCCGTTAGGTGTTAACACTTGCATATATATGTTAGAAGCTTTGTTCTAAGAACAAAGGACCCTCAACGCTATTGTAAATCTCCCCGCTTTGACAGATGGCCTGAGGCCCGTCTGTTAAGCTCAACCGACTGGGTGTAGAATTGATATCCAATCAGAACTGAGGAAGGGTGGGGCCATCAATTCGAACCAGAACTTAACACTGATAACGAATAAGTGATTTGTAAGCCGTCGTAATGGTAAAGCAGAATATACTCACTCCGAGGGAGCCACTCATGATTTGGCGGGAAAACTCTTAGTATATTCTAAGGACAGAAAGCTTCGTAAATGAAGCTTTTGGGGACAGAATAGTCAAGTCCCGAGTCTCAGAGAGACAGGATAGAAGTAGGCGGAGAACAAGCTTCGTTGAAGGAGAAATAGAGAATAGAAGTAGGCGGGGAACAAGCCTCGTTGAAGGAGAAAGAGAGGAAGAAAAGGAGGAGGAGAAAAGAAAACGAAAGGGGAAGAGGACAGGAAGAATCGGAGAACGCCCGAAGGAGGAAAGCAATTGGCGTAGTAAACACAGATGAGTAGAAACCAAGTACAGGGGAAAGTCATCTCACACTATAATCACGTGATGAAATAGGTTGTCACATGGTCGAGAGGAAGCAGATTGGTTGAGAACTTAATATCGTTTAATTTGTATTAAACTGTTATTCTTTTGGATTTCACCTTTGTGTTCTTAATAATTTAATTGTCGGTATTGCTGACTGGGGGCTCGGAGCTTTACCTCTCTCTATCACTAATTTCACATCCTACAAAAACGAGTCAGGGTGGAAATTCCTCAGTAATTCAAATAAATATTGGGAGCATCCCACCCCAATGCATAACAGTGAGTCACATAGAACTTCACAATATCATTAGGACGGCCAAGACTAGACCAGGTAGCTAGCTTGAGAGAGTCATCTTCCCGTATATCATCTCGTCCCGAGGCATCTTGTGTACATTACTTGTGTGTAGTTTTCCAAGACTAGACAAGGTAGATAGCTTGAGAGAGTCATCTTCCCGTATACCATCTCGTCCCGATGCATCTTTTGTACAGTCCTGACTCTCGAAAACAGTGATTGACTTTTGCCATGTTTCTGAAGACTTCTAGTATTTAGCCGGCGCCAAATTTCAACACTGAGTGTCGAATGTAGGGCATATTTCAGATGAGTAAATTAATATAAACCAAAATTAGCAAACTAGATCGAAAACTAAAGGCATGTTGTCATATAAATAGCTTCATTTGTTTTGAAATATAAATGGCAATCATTGAATATAAATTGAATATGTATTACATATAAATAGGAAATAGTGACAGCTCATAGTAATAATATACTCTCACTTGGAATTTTAGTGCCATAGCTGAAGATACTAATAGGCAAGCAATGGGCGATTACCTTAGAAAGTAATTACAACATCATAAAAAGATAGATTTTCTAAGAGATTACGAACAATATAAAATCTGTTAAAAAACGATGAATAATCACTGCGTGATTCATACTTTTCATCACCGTTAAATGCATTTAGCACACATTGTTATAACAATGTTGATAAAGCTGTCTAAAAAGTCAAAACATACAAAATGGAAGGTGATCTCCTTCGAATCGAACATTTACTTGAATAACAGTTATTGTGGTTGAGTTTGCAATTGTTATTCATGCACACGATTTATTTGTTATACTTTAGTTAAATGTAATAACATTAGTGAATCTTTTTATGTCCTCGTATAATAAAAGGAAATTAATTATAGATAACCGGGAGTACAGCCGTTATAAGAAACTCTTTGTAATGAATGCTTACTTCTTTGGTTTTCACGAACCTTTCATCTCTAACCTCTGTTTGTGTCGGGCAGTTTTCGATAGTCTTTTCAAAAATACGTATTTACTTTCTTTCTGCAACAATCATATTTGAAATGTTTGAGCACAAGTATTCGCCAGTTCCCGTGACTTGAAATGGTATGTTATCATCTATTGGATTTTAACTCCGCATCATCGGTTGTAATGGTTTGAAAGTGTTTTCATCACAGGCACGTGTAAATATTGTTAAATATCATGAAAATTTACAGTTTTCTGTTGTTACTGTGTTACATTGTAGTCCTGTAAAAAGTGCCGTTCGAGGCTGAAATCAGATTTGAACATTCAAATATTCAAATCAGTGTATCGTAGTCTTGATCTTCCAATGGAACCTCGGTACCCAGCATTACGTAATGTCTCTGAGGTACCTGACTTTTATATCGAGTGGTAATAATTTTAGTTGTCTTAACTTTGACGACAGCGACTCCACTTTATAAAATTCTCGTAGCCACAAATACTCAAAAATAGTATGAGTAGATGCAATGAAATCATTTGTACATGGAAATCAAACCTTGATAAACTGATTAAATGTCATTTTTATATATTTTCTGTATATCTGGGATTTTTCGTTTTGGTTCTACTAATTCACAAACACCTATAATGGATTTTTTTTGTTTTTCTTTTTATCTAAGAATTAAATATCCTGACAGAGCTCGACTCTGATTTTTATCACAATATATGTCTAATTACACTGATCATCTTATGCAGTTCCTAATAATGCCAGTCGAGTTTTGAGCAGTTTGTGAACTATCAGAGACATTTTTCATTTTCATTTTTTGTCATGATGATGTTCTATAAACCATAAATATATTAATCACTGTAATTGCTAGAAAGTAAAAATAATTAATAGTCAATTTATTTGTATTAATTTTGCCAGCTTCGATAAGAATTGACAAAATCAAAACTTTTAAAACCTTTATTGAAACAACATTAAAAAATATATAGAATGTGCATGCACAAAGTAAGTCTTGTCTCCTCTTTGATTGTTATACTGTGTATTGTGGGCGCATCACTTCGAAAAAGCACATACATTGTAATTAACTGTACCATATTAAAAAACAACATACGTTACATTATTGTTATTACAAATGGGTAAAAACTACTTAATCAACTGACAACAAAACAAGGAATTTATTGTTTATATTTTCCAAAACTTCATCAAACACTGATTACGTCCAATATTTTCGCATTCATTTATTACCTATCTAACTAAAATGATGTGTAGTTCTATAGTTACTCACCCCAAACATCAGCGACCACTATAGTTTGAATGCATGACCCCCATAGCGTGCAACATCATGTTCCGTCCTGTTGTTTCAAAATAGCTTTAACCGTTTTGTCATCTTATATGAAACCAATTTTTATACTTTTTAGTAATTGCCATAGTGTAATCAAAATACTATTCTCAGTTAGAATTAATTACAATGCATTGTCGCGGATGGTCTTATTGATGTGATAGACCAAAATGTCTGGCATAATTTCCAAAATAAGCTCCTCCCTCCCCCGTTCCTCACCCCCTCCTCTCTGTCTCTCTCTCTCTCTCTCTCTCTCTCTCTCTCTCGCGCGCGCACGCGCGCGCTCGTCAATTTGTCCATTTTTTTTAAAGCTGACCGCTGGTCCTAAATAAGGCAGTATCTCATACTAAATAAGGCAGTTGCTGGTCCTATACAAGCCAGCATAATTTAGCAATTTTAATCACATCACACTGAGACAAAATACGGATATATTAACCTAAAGGCTCATTATGTATGTATGTCGGTTGATATTGTGTTCTTGAATAGTTTCTTGAAATTTAAATAATTTATTTTAGTTTTTTCGCACTCAATATAATGCATAGTAAAATCTATTAGTTTTAACTCTACATGACCGTCAGTTACGTCATCTAGGAAAGGTAGAACCCCTTTTCAAACTGTAATTAATTTCGATACTAAATTTGATGCTAGTTTATTAATGTTGTTTTATCACTAGACGTTATTTATAAAAACGCCCGATAAATTGCGTTGTATCAGAGAATTCGATTCAGTCAGAGATGTATATGTTAGAGGCTGTTTTCGCAAACATAATTATAAATGTCCAACTGACTTTGGTACAATGGCCGTGAACATTACATACTAAACGAACGAAATGAGATACAGTAATATAAAAAAGCAACATTGTATGTTTGTCGTCCATTAAAATTCTTTTTGAAAGACTTTCTCTGTGCATTGGTCAATAAACATCTTCTAATTCATCTGTTGTTCCCCTACAACTAAGGGTATTGGTCAAGGTACCTTTATACTAAGGGTTCAAGATCAACGACTGTGCGAAGGATGTGATGCTTCCTCCAGAATATCTTAAGAGTTGACTAATGGAAATGCTCCAAACTTTTATGCATAACGGTAATTACATAATTTATCTACACGCCTTGCGCAGGAATCCAAGCATTATCAGGGTCGTTGTCGACGCCATTTTTTCTGCTTTATGTATCCAGTCATTATCCTCTATTAGCGGTATTGAACTTTTAGAACGCTTGTGGTATTTAATAATATCTACCCTGTGTTTTCGGGATTTTACACTTTTTGGCCTTTGTTTTCGGAATTTTCGCAGCTCGTATATTTTAATCCTGCTCATGGTGGATATTTCTTGTTTCTTTCGAGCGGTTTGCCTTTTTGTTTGTTTGGCGTTTACGTCAGAACAATACAAGAAATAGAGTAGGTGTCTTGGTGCTGAGAACATTGGTCACGCCATGGTAACCTACTCGGGAAATATTACAAAATGTTCGACTTTTATATCTTTGCCTCCCACCTCCACCCCACCCCGTGTCTTTTCTCCCATCGATCTCTCTATTTACCATCGGGTACGTAATACTACTACTACTACTACTACTACTACTAATAATAATAATAATAATAATGAGAAGAAGAAGAAGAAAAAGAAGAAGAAGAAGAAGAAGAAGAAGAAGAATGCACGGTTTGTTCTTAGGTGTCACTGTAGTTCAGATTTTGAATCACACTCGTCCATGACCAAAACACCCTCCTTTTCCTTGTTCCTTGTTTGTGAAATAAAAGCTTATTTGTCTAAGGTCTTGGTATCTAGTTAAATGCTTTAGCTGCACGTCACAAACTTTAAAGTTTTGGTTAATTTATTTTTGACTGGTTCCCGTCCATTCAGTCAAATCAGTTATTTATGTTTATCAAAAGAAGGCTCTAAACGACTTCCTAGTAGTATTGTTCCCTTGAGGAGAAAGTTCATCATGCAAGCAAGCCTCTATTTGCTTTCTTACTCCACCTATAGAAGTTCAGTTCATAGCTGCAAGTATAGTTTAAAAATAATTGAAATGCCTTTCCACTAGGTCATGTGGGAACAATCAGACGTAACATGAAAATAAATATAATAAAAATCTTGTTCGTGCCACAAACCTTGACAACAGTTCGGCATAAAAGAAAAGTCCTCTTTAAGTCAGAACTCGGACTGTTCGGACGCTAGTTACGTTGCTGAAAAAGACATACGTCAGTGTAGCTTTATTACATACATACATACATACATACATACATACATACATACATACATACATACATACATACATACATCGCTTCCTGAATTACGTATATCAGAATAAATCAGAATGTCTCAGTTTTGTCCATGATAATAGCGAAATCGATTTTAATGACAGACCTCGAAACTCAGATATATCCTATCCATTGAGATGAGTTAAAACACCGAGAGAAGGATGAAGAGCGTTTAGTAGGTATTCTTCTGAAACCTCAGTATTAACCAACAATACTGCTTTTAATTCTTAGAGTTTCTCATTGTATAATTCAAAACATTACTGTAGTTTAAAGTCATGTAACCTACTGGGTCTTTTCTTGTAAAGAGATAACATCCAAAAGTCAGGCTATTTACCTATATCAATATTTTCCCCTCTTTCTCGGAAATTAATTATCCCACATCCACGAGGTTATAACCACAGATATCAAATACATTAACTAAGGGTTCTTTTGTCATGTATGACATTGAATTATGTTCACAATCCTAAAGACAATTTAGTTTTCAATCACCCCGCCGCCCCCCCCCCCACACACACATACATACATACATACATACATACATACATACATACATACATACATACAAATTTAGAGACAGGAGGAGAGCAGTTTGTGTCCATGTTTATTTTCTGGTTTTTTCCTATTATCATTTTTTACTAGGCACACCTTCTGTCTGTGCTGTTGTTGACTTGTGAATATAATATTTTAATATTAGCCGCAGTGTCGTTGTATCTTTCTGCACCATTGCATTTGAATGGAACTTGAAGCTATTCCAATATTAACAATCTTGTTTATTCTATTTGGTACAATATGAAGGGTGTTGCCTCCTACTATTTGCAAGAACACCACTGTTTTCTCTCACCTCGTCTGAGATTACACTATAAGCGTTGTTTAACTTTTAACTAATGGTGGTTATATAATGAAATCTCTTTGCTCATATATGTAACTAAAACACAAATAGTACTAATGGCAGTCTGCTATTCAATAAGGGAAATAGATGTTTGATAATACTACCCATTGGTTATTTAGAAAAGATGTATGAATCTTGTCAATTAGGTAAAAGATGATTCAATATTCCAAGCAAATTATAATTATACGCAATATTTATATAAAGTTCGATACTAAATAGCATATTTTAAGAAACATAGCTCACACACACACACACCGTAGCTATTCAAATAGAAGCCCATATTCAAATAAACTCTACTAAACTTTTTACCAAACAAAATCCTTCTAGAGGCTTATATATCCGTATATATCCATCATTAAAACTTTGCTTGGGTAAACCAATGACTGTGGTAGATAAATCAAAACAACTTAAATTATTAATTTGGCTAAAAGTTTATGTTTACACAATGGACAATAGGACAACTATACTGACCACGCACTCTACCATCTTTCTTTCTGTGTCTGTCTCTCCCACCCCGTCTCTCTCTCTCTCTCTCTCTCTCTCTCTCTCTCTCTCTCTCTCTCTCTCTCCAAATTGGCATTTGAATTAAAAAGTGTAAGACCTCCGTATGGAAGTACAATTAGTGATTTAGACTATGCTAACACTGTATAGGAAATCAAAGAAACTAACAGATCAGTGTCTCCTAAAAGACCGTTCCGGTGGCCTAGTGGTTAGAACTTCCACCTCGGATGCAGGAGGACGTGGGTTCGAACCCCGGCCGAGTCATACCAAAGATGCAAAAATGGTACTTACAGCTAGATCGCTCGACGCTCAGCATTAGGAGGTTAGTGTTAGGACTGGTCGGCATGGTGTCAGGATAATGTGACTGGGTGGGACATATGCTACATATTTCCTGCATGATGCCCCAGAGCTAGAAATCACTATAAACTGCCTAGCTACATGCATCGTAGCAATATGACTGAAAAACTGTTAAAGCTACATTACAAATCCAATCACACACACACACACACACACACACACACACACACGCACACACACACACATACTGTCTACAAAATGATGTATTTCATTAGTGTGTATGTCACAACTGGTACAATAAAAGGAAAATGCGTAGGTTGATTATCGATACTACTGTTTTGCTCGATGAGATCACACCGTCTAAAGTCGAAGAAGAAAGCACAATTCAAATTAGTACAAGAATGCTATACAAAAAGGACGTCATACATGTAATCACGAACATTATCAGTCGGATATTTTCAAGAATCGGACGAGTTTGTCAGATCCAATAATTTTGCCGTTCAATAACGACATTGATGCCGAGGGTGGAGAATCGATACAAAACTATACATACCTTTAAAACGTTAGTTAAGCGGACATAATAATTCTAGTTGCCTATTTATTCTTTACGAGCATCTTGTGTAGCGTGTTGTAGGTTGTATATCACAATTATTATCGATATGTTGCACAGATTTCACTCCTTATCTAATGCAGTCGATATTTAGTCAGCTATATCGATTGGTCCAGAAATTATTATCGGCTGACTTTGTATTTATTTCATTAGTAATTTACGATCATAGTAAAAATAATTTACACTTCGAAAGGCTTAACATGAGACTATTGCTAGTCTGACTGACCCTTAATACAGAGCTGGCCTCTTCCGTCGTAGTTCTCTGTGTTGTGGTTAAAAAGAAACTAACTTCTTAAAACAAAATAAAATTATAAAATTTACTGAAAAGTAATATTTGCTTGCTTGTTATCAAATGGTGCCAGTATGATATGTTTTTTAATCTAGCCTAGCCCTTTCACATTCAGATTGTTTGCTAAAATAAAGTAACAGCATAATGACAAACAGTTTCTCGAGTAAAACGCATTGATCAAGAGGTTAGTTTTCTTCTGTATGGTTGGTAAAAGCTTTTAGAACTGCATTTAAGTGGGAAAGACTTTAAGAACTCTATGTCAATACTTGATATGCGGTCTTGAACTTTGGTACACATTTAGAAATCATGAACCTCAAGAATCTCGAATTTCACAGATTTCGTAGCTTGTAAGTTTGTTTTGGGCGTCTTTGAAGACATATATGTCTTTTGTTCAGCACGTTTTTGTTCGGCTGGTAACAGAAACAACTGAAAAGTCTCCTACTTAAAGGCAACCCTTTTTTTGAAGTGATCTTAGCTATCTAGAACCGTAACACACATGTACTAGGTAGGGGGAAAACCTTACATTGTGATTCGTGCTGATGCCAATTTGAAGTAAATGTCATAACACGGAATATCCCCCACACAGTATAATGACATTGAAGTTACAGGAATCATAAAGAATATTACGAAGTAGATCACGTTTTAACATGTCAGTTTCTTATTCGTACATACCAGGAATGACTTCAAATATTAATGAGTCAATCTCCGTTTCGTTTCAGGTCAGATATGATAGTGGCGACTGGAGTAACATGGAGGACGGATACCCAGCATTGAACTCAACTGAGGACAAGCAGACGTTCACTTTCCGCTTCCACAAATTCAACCAATCGATCTTATAGGACCCAGCAATTACTCTCGGCCAAAGTGACACCAATAAAAATGTGGATGGTGGCGCAAGTGGAGCAGTAATGCATATCTCATCCACGACCTTCAACTTCGTTATAACCATTTTTTCTCTCTGCTTCACCTTTTCTGAAATATTCGGCTAGATCTGTTATTCGCATCAAAGAACGTCTTTGACAGTGCCTTCTTAGATGTAATGAAGAGCTTAAAAAGGACCACGAAGTCACTTGTTTACGTAAAACTGACGCAATCAATGTTTCTTTTTGCCAGCGGTCGCAAACAGAGAGACATAGGTGTCACTTTTCTCTAGGCGACAGTTTTTGAGTTCTCAGCAATGGCAGAAATTTCTTGGAAGTCTTTCTGTCAACATTTTTAGTTTGTGAAACATCTTATACTGTGGTGTTTGCAGGCGAGACACTGTTTTCCGCGGAAGCCTTGTGCGTACTTTTCTTAATATTTCTCTTGTTTCTTAATTGTCTGCCATGAACGCTGTAGTCTTCGATCAAGTCTCTCGAGATACATTCATACGTTTATATGCAATGTAAACGTACCCCGTAATCATCCTCTTTTTATTAACTTTGTTATGAGATGTTCACAATTATATAAACTCTTTTTTACATGTCATTGGCATTTGTTAAAATTACACGAAGCAGCATGATTGTCTAAATAACAAACTAAGTACACTACCTAAAGAATTGCGCATTACATTTTTTTTTTAAATAATCGTCTAATGTGCACAGCCTCATTTGTGTCCATAATAGAAATTATTATGTATTTTCTTTTTATATATATTTGTATAAGCTAGCCGTAAAGTAAGGCTTGCCATGTTTAACACTGCTCGTCATTCAGAACCGTATTAATTGAGCAAAGTTATGAGTCGTACGTAATTCGTGGGCTGCTGATTTGATACTCGCCCATGACAGCCCCGTTCCGCTGATTCGGTGCGTCCTTAAGAAAAGCACAAAGTACCCATTATTATCTTGGCATAATATAGCCAATAAGTTGTTAAATCTGCCGCACCAACCAACTGTTCTCTAATTAGTTTCGGAAGAATACCTTGAGTTCTCGAACATTTGCCGTTACCAAGCTTTGCAAATAGTTTGCATTTATGGCAAGAAAGAAGCCGATTGATTTCACGGACAAAAGATCAGAGGTGGTGGTCATCCTGGTTTTTAGGAAGAAATATGGTTTCTGCACAATTACCGCTGATTGCTTCAACTTGTAATAATTAAGAATCTTATTGATTTTCTGTTAACAAAGTCCAAGGTGAATGTCACCTTTCCTGAAAGAAAACAGATCGATTCCTCACAATAAATTTAGTTCTACACCACCGACTTAGACGACACTTTGTTAATTTATTGTACTTAAAGTTAAAACTCTCTCGATGTGAAGGTCAAAGGTCGAAGTCATCGTGGCTGAACTGCAAAAATTGATTTCTGCTCAAAAGTTTAGTTCTTCGCAGTGACTATCACCAAAGTTTGTAAATGCTTTGTATGTATGTATGTATGTATGTATGTATGTACGGACGCACGCACGCACGCACGCACGCATACATGCATGCTTGAATGTATGTATGTATGTATGTATGTATGTATGTATGTATGTATGTATGTAAAAAGCCGATGGATTCTGAATTCACAAGAACTCCTTAACTTAAATAGGAAAAATGCTTTTGCATGCTAACTTTAGTTCTAGATCAAATCCCTTAATCAAAGGTTGCAGATAAGTTGTATTACAGGCAATGAAGATGCTTATTAATTTGGTGCAAATGTCAAGGTCATTATGAGTGAAAGTATGTTTCCTGCACGTAAGCTTTTGTTTCAGAGGAAGTACCTTGATCAAACTTTCTGGATGACTTGATCGTAGGACAAAAAATAATCGTATATATTTTGGACTCTAAAGGTCAAAGGGGCACTGTCATGGCAAGTTAAATAGGACATTAATAATTTCTGCAAAGTAAGCTTAATTCAGGAACGAAATACTTTGCCCCATAATCATTTGGTCAATATTGCCAGTCAACCATCATTCAATTACGCTTATTGCATATTGTTCTGGTGGTTTACACTTGTATCAAATGTGGTTAGCGTTGTCTTTGTGCGTGCTAAATTTATCTAAGCAAGTAAACCTGTAAAATTTCAAACGTTTTGCATGCTAAACGTATATAGATGCAATTGTACAAGTATTATACATGTCTTCCTTTTAATTTATCACTAATATATTTGCTCGGTGTCTATGCTATGACGTCACGTCCAAGTATTGTCTGTAGCCATAAATATGACTCCATACTGTGCTGCCATCTGTGAGACCGTAGATAACTATCATCAGCCATCTTAGTGAAAATACGGAATCTCCACACATTTTTCAATTTATGAATCCCGCCGGTGTCAAACTACCAAGAAGCCATTGCAGTTTTGATGAAAGATCCAAACTAGCAGTAATATTAATTGTGTCAAGAGAACAAAAGTTGCTAGTTATTAGGCCTGTGATACAAACTTGCTAATTTAGGCCGAATACCAGCTAAATAAAGCCAATGTGACATTGCCGTGAGCCAACAAAGCTTGACTCGGTCACAGTATGGAGTCACGAGACGGCTGTTTATATTCATTCATATGTTTTGTTTTAGATACTTCTACACAATAATTATGGTATTTTTTTATGGACGTCAAGATATATGGCCTTTAATCTGACACACACACACAAACACACACACACACACACACACACACACACACACACACATATATATATATATATATATATATATATATATATATATATATATATATATATATATATATATATATATATATATATATATATATGCCTGAGGCATATAAATATCATTTAGTCCATATGAATATTATTTCTTTTTTTGTTATTGATTATAAAGCTGTGCCAATTATTTGTAACACAGATCGTAACACTATATGTGGGTCTATGCTCGAGAGGTAAAGAGAGTTGGCCACTAGTTCTCTTTTTCTTAAAATCATTAGTTTTAAACTTGGCTGAATAAATTTGTTTATTCTGTGCCCCAACATGTATTAAACCTTTCCCTGCGTGTCCATAGTTGCTGCGCAGAGTACGCCTATCTACTCATTCTTGCTTCGGGATTGAGCATATATCACTGGTTACAATACATCGTTACGTTGTGCATGTCCATGTAAGCTTCCATCGTTCGTTGTTATTGCTATTATCCGTATTGTTATCGGTGTTTCTTTGTCACTGTCAATTTTCTAGCTTCTAAGCTGTTAATAAAACTACGCAGACAATTTTGTATCTGCTTCCTTTTTTAGCAAATTTTTAGTGTCTTCTTAAGTCTTCAAATCTTTCTTAATTGAGCAACATCCATGGCCGCCGAGCAGCAACCATTTATCAGACTACATCATTCTGTGCTATACAAGGGCACGTTCAATCCTCGTGAAGAAAATGAGGTAGACATATCTTCGAACACTGACTACAAGTATGTGCCTAGTAATCGAGTGTTGCGGACTGTTCAAGTGATCTCATGTAAATTAAGTGATTGGTGTTGCGTTTGCGATGTTTTACAAAATTTTCTATAAGGATTTCACTTCCTTTCTGTTGAGACAGATATAGCTGATTTGGGGATGTGTATTGGCGATTGAGACCAGAAACATGTCTTACTGTTGGTTATTTTTTTTCTATGATTTTCAGAGCAATCTATTATCAAAATGACATAACGGCTTCCTTTAGAATTAACTAGTACTGGGCAAGGTTCGTGTGTCTGCATGTATCACGTCAAATGTAACTCCATATATTGCAATACTTCACCAGGCAAATACCAACATGTATATATATTTATGCTCGTAAGACGATACAGAAACTATACAAATAGAATATTTGCATGGGAAACATTTTCCCAGATTACTAGTATTTTACACACTTATTCTCACACCATCCACCTTCTAAAAGTGAGTGAAGATCTGCAAACATCTACACACACACACACACACGCACGCACGCACACACACACACACACACACACATTTTCAACTCAATTGCAGATCAGTATCAAACACAACCGTGGAAATTACAGCATAAATGCTTTTTTGATAGACCCAAATATGTATTCGTTTAAAAATCAGTTGAAACTTAGGCTATGAACTTTGCCATAAAATTACTTTGATAAATGTCAAGCAGGTGCCCATGCAGATTTAGTCCAAGCTGGAAAGCCACCCACAACAACTGTTGCCTTGAGCTTAACATTAAACCCAAATGGCGTTTTTTTCTGCATACAAAATAAAACCGATGTTCAAAAGCGGCTACATTAGTTGGTCATACATTCATGACATGTTTCCTTTTAATGATTGAGAAACTGTGTAATAACATATCCATACATCCAGTGTTGCATCGAGATAATGTGGATTAACCTATCCATACGTCTATTGTTGCATTGGGATACTGTGTAATAACATCCATACATTTAATGTTGCATGTGTACCCCATGGTCAATAATATAGTACTGTTAAGTGCTACCTTAAACAAAAAGAACCACTGTCACACCCAAGATTATAAAAGGATGACACTGAGGGCAAAAATAATTCTTTTAAAACATGGACAAGCTGTAAAGCTGATAGACATTTTCTTAAAATTTCAATGCACTTTTGATTGTAAGTACAAGAAAAATCAGCGGTGATGTTTCATGTGACTAAAGTTGCTTTGCTGGTAAAAAAAAGATAAATATATTTCGGTTCGGTTTAAAAGGACGGTTCTTGTTTCTATCTTTGAGACAAAATATGACACGTCATTTCTTTTTTCTTGGTAAATATGATCTGACAAACTATAGCTGCTTACTTGTTTGGTTGATTTGTGTTTAGTGAAAAAGTATTACTAAGACGACGTTATTATGTCTGGTAACGTCAACAATGGTATGCTCAATGTATGTAACTGAAGCCATTGAAACACCATTTTAACCCCATAGATGTAAGTAATTTCAATACAGAGACAACGATGGCAAATCCAAGTTCAACGACATGTCTTGATCTACTGAAAACAAGCAAAGTATATCTGATTGCCATTCTCGAAGCAAAACCACCCTTTCGCAGTGTCCACTGTACAATACTTGCAAAGTTAGCTTTTCCAAATTATTATTGTAAAGCTTATAACAAACTATACGGGAAATTTAAGAAGGCTGAATAAGATGATCTTAAAGATTCACTTGAGAAGCATGAATGAATTAGAAGCATGAATTAATTAGAAGCATGAATGGATTAGAAGCCTAAATGGATCAGAAGTACGAATAGATAGAAGCATGAATGGATTAGAAACATGAATGAATTAGAAGCATGAATAGATTAGAAGCATCAATGGATAAGAAAAATAAATGGATTAACTTAGTTCATGAGAATAGTAAGGATCCAAATTGTGCAACCTTAACTTCTCTTCTAATCAAATGAAGACCAGCGTCTTTAATAAGCAACTTGGAAGCAATTTTGAATCTTTAAATATTTATATTTCTATCTCAAAGAATCTGAAATATTATCTAACATCAATTAGAGGTCAAATCTATCAACTCGAGTGTCACCCAACTCCTAGAGATATACCATAGTGGAAAGTTGATATTAAATTTAGCAAAATATTTGACAAAGTTTGTGAAGCTGGACTATGTTATAATCTAGAAAAATATGGTATTGCTTGAACTCTGTACAGCTGGTTTCCCAACTACAAGGGTAATAGACAAAAAGGAGCAATGTTTGTTAGTGGCAAAACATATGGCTGTTGTTCCACAGGGTTCACCCCTTGGTCCATGTTATTTGGTGTTATTGATATAAGTGACAATCTTACATATAATATCTGAATCGATGACAGATAGCCCATTCCATTTATCTACGATCTACAATCAATTGTTAATACTTTGAAAATTAACTTAAACATCTCTAGCAAAACTGATGCTGGTGTGTTGATGTGAATTTTACAAAACTGACGGTACGTTGCTCACTATAAAATTTAATTAATTTTGTCTTTATGCATGGTATTTAACTTGATAATGAAATACTTGAGAACCAATTCAGCCATATTCTACTCTTCTTGGCTACCCATGAGTGACCAACCCACTGTTTTCCACATCGACCCTCCGTAAATGCAACCAGCGTAAAATAAAATGTTTTGGGAAAACGGCCTCTCACAGATGAAAGAATCCCTGCCTGTAAGGATTATCATCAGCTAGCCAATGAGAGTGCTTGTTACTAATTTAAGCATTCAAAATGACGGCTAACGCGATGTCCACATACCTTGATCCTAAAGAAAAGCGTGCATCTGAAAAGGTTTAAAACGGAGAAAATGACATAAAAAGGGCGACATTGTCCCCCAATGCCGCAATATTTATACTTAATTATCGTCATAGAAACATGCAACGCGATATCTGATTTGAACAGTTCCTTTCAGCTGATTCAAATCAGATTTCAAAGCGGTGGATACCGCTTCGGCTAGCCACATATTCCAAGAGTCGACTCAGAGCAAAGTGAATGGTCAGCACGTACCTTGATGTATGCACATAGGTGTCACTACAGGGATGATACATGTTTTTTATTCTTGTTTTTGCTGTTATCGTCGTACACCGAATCCCGAGGAGGCTGACCAAGCCCAAGTCTAAAGGGCGAGAATTTCAACACATCCGACGTTAAGACGCTTCTCAATACGTGTAATTTTATTCTTTACCCGAGGGACGTGCGCTACCCATCGGCAGATGTAAAGCGAACGAGCATCTGGAGAAAGCAATATTCCATGATTTATTAAGAAATAACCATCTTAGCGAGCATTTCAGTATATTATCTGTAATTTCTGATAAATAAAATAAATAGCATGCGCTTGACCGATAAGTATGTGAAATAACGTAGATTCTGGACCGTTACTGAATTTAGAAAAATCGAAATGTGATTACACGTTAGTTGCTGTGTTGGGCATAAGTTGTCAAATTTCACTTGCATACATTGCTATTACACTACACTACTAAGATAGTTTCACTGGAAAGTTTCAGCTGCAAAGAACTCTTTGAGATTACTAACAAGCTATGTCAAGGAACAAATCAACACTACTTCCAACTACCTTCTCTCAAGTCGACCTTCCGGACATGTTAGCAAATTTCTTCCGTGACAAAGTACAACCCATTAGAGATAAGCTTCACACCACAATTTCAACTGACTCGTCGTCGCCATACAGTTGGGATACAGAATTTGAGCGGCAACCATTAGTAGCATTTGAACCTGTCTCTATGGATTTCGATCGTACAATCATGATGAAGAGTACACCAAAGTCATCTGAATTTGATCCAATTCCAACATCACTGCTGCTTGAGTGCTTAGATCCAGTATTGCCTTCACTAACTGGTGTTATTAATACCTCACTCTCATCTGGGGAATTCCAGTCATTTTTCAAAACTGCCATTGTAAAACCTCTGCTGAAGAAACCAAAACTAGACCATAACGATTTAAAGAACTACTGTTCAGTTTCTAATCTCCCATTCATATAAAAATTCTTAGAAAAGGTTGTTCTATCCCAGCTTGTATCTCATCTAAATTCAAACAGTCTTTTTAGCAATGTACAATCTGCATATCGCCCTTGCCACAGTACTGAAACTACTCTTCTAAAAGTAGTTAATGACATTCTCTCTGCGGAATAGATTACAGTCCTCACCCTCCTTGATTTGTCTGCAGCATTTGACACAATAGACCATGATATATTACTTCATCGTCTCCAGCATGTAGTTGGCATTCATGATACAGCCTTACTGTGGTTCAAGTCCTACTTGGTCAACAGGACACAAATTGTATATGCAAATGGAATACTCTCCAGCCCAGTTGATCTATGTTGTGGTGTTCCACAGGGGTCTGTTCTTGGACCTGTTCTCTTCATTCTGTACACTCAGTCGCTCTCAAGTGTCATATATCATGATCCAGTGTCTCACCATTTGTACGCTGATGACACCCAAATATACAAATCTAGCCACCCAACTGAAGTTGATGCTACCATCCAAGGTGCAGAGAGGTGCATTTCTGATGTAAGATCATGGATGACATGTAACAAGCTGCAGATGAATGATGATAAAACTGAGGCCATTCTGATCACAACACAAAGACTTTCTTATTCACATCCTTTACCTCAAACAATAAATATCAGCAACACCAACATTAAATTCACACAATCAGTACGAAACCTAGGTGTTACTCTGGACAGTACTCTCACATTGTACCAACATGTCATGAACATATGCAAGGCTGCATATTTTGAGCTGAGACGCATCAGCTCAATTCGCAAATATCTTTCAGTTGATGCCACTAAAACACTTCTGTGTTCATTTGTACTTTCAATACTGGACTATTGTAATTCAATTATGTCTGGTTCATCTCAATATCTACTCCAGAAACTTCAAAAAGTTCAAAACACAGCTGGTCGGATCATAGTTAGAGTACCACGATCAGAGCACACGTCCCCGCATCTCTGTACCCTACACTGGCTATCCTTTCGATCCAGAATCAAACACAAAATTTGTTCTCTGTGCTACGTTTCACTGTCGGACTCTAGTCTAACATACCTATCGGACCTCACCCATGTGTACACACCAGCAAGATACTTACGCTCCTCTTCTGACAGTCGTATACTCATTATTCCCACTATGAAAACAAAGTCATATAGACAGCGTTCTTTTGCATACCAGGGCCCAGCAACGTGGAATGAATTGCCCACTGAACTTAGACACAAAGACACAGTGATCACATTCAAGAGTGCTCTCAAAACTCACTTATTTCGACTGCAAGAACAAACTTAAAGTCCTAATAATGTTTCCTACCTAAAATATTCTCAGCTTCTGTTTTATTTTTTAATGTTTTTCTAATTTCATGGTGTTTGTTTTTGTAATAATATTATTATATGTTTTTTATCTTATAGGTGTTGTCTAATGTCGTAAAGCGCTTAAATCTTCTAAAGATTAGGCGCTATACAAAGTCCTCATTATTATTATTATTATTATTATTATTATTTGTATCTCTCTGAATAAATAAGATGTGTGCATGGTTAAAAACCAGGTCGTATTTCTCTAATTCTGCTCATCTGTGCTACCGGAGAACCTAACAGGGTTGAATGCCATCAGGAATCTGGTCACAATTAGTACTTCAAGTTCAGTACCCACGAATGTAGTTCTAGTCTATTTTTAGAACATTATTTCCTCTCTCAATTTGGTGGTGATAGAAGAGTAATGTTTAGACATTTTTGGTAGGGATTTAAAGGTAATTGTTTATTCTTGAGAACATGAGCTCAGGGTGTGGTGTTCCGTGTTTATTTCGGCAACAGTGCACAGTGAGTAATAAGGCCTTGGTGATGATGAGGAAGTGAAATCTGTGTTCAGTTTACATGCTGCTCTGTTGACAGTCCAGCCTCTCAAAAAAATGCAGGTCAACCTTTGACAAGAACTTCACCGTGAAGTCATCTTTGACGGTATTTCAGATTAACATATGATTTGTATTATTTGTCACACAGTGGAAGGTCACTATTGAGAAACAAATGTATAGAACATATAGTAAAATTATCTGTGTTCTATGCCCTGTCACTGCAGTATTGGAGTAAATTTTAAATTGGCATAAATCTTTATTATTAATGATAGACACGTGAAATTTGAATATGTTATGTATATTGACTTTGAAAATATAAGAATGAAAGTAAACATAGTAAAATTAAATGTGTTCTATGTCCTGTCAGTGCAGTATTGGAGTAAAGTTTTCATTGGTATAAAAATCTTTATTATTAATGATAGACACATGAAATTTAAATATGTTGTGTATATTGACTTTGAAAATATAAGAATGAAATTAAAAATAAAAAATTACTTTTTATTTTAAAAATTTAAATGAAATATATTTAATAACATAAAAAATTTCCCCCTAAAATGCACATACATACTATTTTTGGGAATCATACTAAATGATATCAACATATATATATTCCTACACCATATACAAGCTGCAATGTTGGATATTTATCACATTTTGTCAGAAACAAATATATTTGTAAGTCAAAATCAGACATTCATTTAAAATACACGAAGATACAAATCTATTTTGTATTGGCCATTCAAACTATTTACTAGGGGTCCAAGCAGTTAATTTACGTATTTATGGTTGGGTCACTTCCTGAGTAACACATATCTGCTTGTATAACCTTCAGTAATTGTTTATAAACATAGTTATAAGGTATTTAGTGAGAGGACAGACATGAAAACTTTATACTAGATCCTACTCAACTTCTCTACTAAATTATTTTATACTGTCCAAGAATGAAGTCAAAGGGATAAAATATACTTTCCCCAGGTATATTTACCCTTGGATGTAAGAAAACAGCAAAATGATTAAGTTGAACACCATTTTATTGTTCATTTTGGTTAAGATATTGATTGGTGTAATGCGGCATTGTGGCCTATATGATGTTATGGGAATTTTAATGATCCATCTTGCTTTATGCAATATTAATTACTAATAATATTTGTCAAGTGACTCTCTAAATATTACATAAGAAATATCCAAACAGATTATTTAAATCTAACTTTGTACAACTGATCTTTACATGGTTACATATCCCACATGAACAAATATCCATGTATTTTATGTTTGAGATCAAAAGTTCACATTCAATACATCATATTGGCTGACATTGTACCTATAGTGAATCTGTAAGGCACATGTCTGGCTGTGTCCACTGAAAATATCTCAAATTGTTATTTTCATCATGAATATGCCTATGTATGGTAAAATATTTCTTTATTTTATCAGTATAAAACAGCGAAACAGACCGTTATACAGAGACATATATACATGAAATTAGACTTTTACGATTGTCCGCTTCAATCAATTTTAAAAAGTAAAAGTATCGAGGATGTACCAAGTGCATAAAAAGTTAGTCCCATCAATTTATTATCTGATTGTCGCTGAGGGTGGGCGTAGGGGGCGCTACAATTATCCTTTTTTATGTATTTCTCACCAAACGGAAGCTGTTGATGTAATCAACAGGACTGCTTACTATCATTATCATGGTCATACATTGCATTAGCAAGCAATATTTTATACGTGATATAGGGCAATATCCTTTGACAACGTACGTTTGATTCTTCATCTTAAGCCTAATAGAAAAAATACAATAATTTCTCTTTTTTGAAATTTAAACTATTATTTTAATGATTGAAGGGAATTTAAGTTCTACATCCATTGATTTTCTTTTCCAAATACATGCCCAGAAATTTCAATAATATCTACAAAATAAGGACATCGACGATATGTACCATTTTGTTATATCAAATACATATCTAAAAATAAGCTTGATACCACCTATTTGGACATAGCAGGTTCATATTGTTATATTGCTAACACTTTAATAAAATGTGCTAAGAATTTTTTATGAATGTTTCAGAATCTGTATTGACGTACGCAAGAACAAATACTAGAAATAAACTTAAATGGAGTATTGTAACTTGAGATGACATATTTACCACGTGGTTTTAATGTGACAAACCAAGTTCAACTAAGCTGTACAATATTTTAGTTTTACGTCAACATAAAACGTACGATTCATTTAATATTTCGCTACATAGATTTTATTGCAATTTTAACTATTGTCCTGAATTATCAAGTCTTGATCAAAATGTGAAATTACCAGATGCACCGAAATAAAGGCCCCTTTAAAAGATTGAATATGAATATAGTTTAGCATGCTATAAATTGGAAAGAAATGTGACGTTTAGCTTTTTATGATGCAATAATTCATATGAGTAGTAACGTCAATGAAATAAATAAACAAATAAAAACAGAGCTGAATAGTAACCATTATATAAGAACTGTATATAAGTACCTTATGCTAATAATGACAAAGGTCCATAGGTCTCAGTTAGATATAAATCAAATTCATGTATATAAAGACAACCTGCTTATAAAGACCACATTCACATTGTCTTCTGGGTAGTCTTGGCAGAGAGTTTTGACTATAGCTGGTTAACAAAACGTTTTGCAATGGATGTTCAATAATTAGATCTCATTTATTTTGAGAAAATCTATATAATATGATTTACACACAACGTCTCGATTGCTTGGTCTACCTGACATCTCGTTATTGATCAGCGGTTAGCTAATGAATTAAAGTTATCGAATATATCATTAGGACGGCCAAGTCTAGACAAGATAGATAGGTTGAGAGAGCCATCTTCCCGTATACCATCTCGTCCCGAGGCATCTTTTGTATAGTTCTAACTCTTGAAAACAGTGATTCACTTTGTCCATGTTTCTGAAGACTTCGAATGTTTAGGCGTCGCCAAATAGTCAACATTGAGTGTCGAATGTACGACATATTTCAAATGAGTAAATTAATATTAACCAAAACTAGCAAACTGGATCGAATACTAAAGGCATGTTGTCATATAAATAGCTTCATTTGTTTTGAAATATAAATGGCAATCATTGAATATAAATTGAATATGTATTACATATAAATAGGAAATAGTAACAATATACTGACGCTTAGAGTTTCAGCGCCATAGCTGAATATACTGATAGGCATGCAATGGGCGATTACCTTTGAAAGTGATTAAAATATCATAAAAAGATAAATGTATCTTTACTGAGAGATTACGAACAATATAAAATCTGTTCAAAAACGATGAATAATCACTGCGTGATTTATACTTTTCATCACCATTAAATGCATTTAGCACACATTGGTATAACAATGTTAATTAAGCTGTCTACAAAGCCGAAACATACAAAATGGAAGGTAATCTCCTTCGAATCAAACATTTACTTGAATAACAGTTATTGTGGTTGAGTTTGCAATTGTTATTCATGCACACGATTTATTTGTCATACTTTGGGTAAATGTAATAACATTAGTGAATCTTTTATGTCCTCGTATAATAACAGGAAATGAATTGGAGATAACTGGGAGTGCAGCCGTTATAAGAAACCCTTTGTAATGAATGCTTACTTCTTCGGCTTTCACGAACCTTTCATCTCTAACCTCTGTTTGTGTTGGGCAGTTTTCGATAGTCGTTTCAAAATATGTATTTACTTTTTTCTGCAACAAACATATTTGAAATGTTTGGGCCGAAGCATTCGTCAGTTCCCGGTGACTTGAAATTGTATATTATCATCTATTGGATTTGAACTCCGCATCATCGGTTGTAATGGTTTGAAAGTGCTTTCATCACAGGCACGTATAAATATTGATAAATGTCATGAAAATGTACAGTTTTCTTTTGTTACTGTGTTACATCGTAGTCCTGTATAAAGTGCTGTTCAAGGCTGAGAATCAGATTTGAACATTCAAATATTCAAATCAATGTATCGTAGGCTTTGATCTTCCAATGGAACCTCGGTACCCAGGATTACGTAATGTCTCTGAGGTACCGAGTGGTAATAATTTTAGTTGTCTTAACTTTGACGACAGCGACTCCACTTTATAAAATTCTCGTCGCCACAAATACTCAAAAAATTGGCATGAATAGATACAATTAGATCTTTGTGCTGGAAATCAAACCTTGATAAACTGATTCAATTTCATTTTTGTATATTTCCTGTATATCTGGGACTTTTTCGTTTTGGTTCTACTAATTCACAAACAACTATAATGGATTTTTGTTGTTTTTCTTTTTATCTAAGAATCAAATATCCTGACAGAGGTCGACTCTAATTTTTATCACAATATATATCCAATTACACTGATCATCTTATGCGGTTCCTAATTATGTCAGTCGAGTTTTTAGCAGTTTGTGAATTATCAGAGACATTTTTCTTCTTTTCATTTTTTTGTCATGATGATGTTTTGTAACCCATATCTAGGGACCAGGTTTTGCATCAAACTTTTAAATTTCATGTGATTTTAAAAACATTATAAAGAAAGAAAAAGATTAATAATAACACTTGATTAAGCTTTACCATAATAAGTTATGGGAACAAGGTTTTTCAAATCAATTCTATAGCGACTCGGAATAATACGTAATATTATTTTATAAACTTGCAAGAAAGTATACGGTATCGGGTTGTCATTTAAGTTATGTAAATCGAGTCGAGTGGATATTGAATTATCAGAGACATATATCACTCTGCTTCACTTATTATACAGATTTGTAAACGAGATTTGGGGAACATGTTTTCGACCAAACATTGAAATGAAATTTTATGAGATTTTGTAACAGCTGACAAATAAAGAAGACTTACTGAAGTAAATCGACTATAAGGTTTATTATATTATGTTATATTGTGTGTGTGTGTGTGTGTGTGTGTGTGTGTGTGTGTGCAAACAAAGTTCATGTTATTTATTTACCCTAAATATTTATTCTGTATCATAAAAATGCGTATGAATAAATTAGCGGTTAGAATCAGAGTCTGCAGTATCACGTTGTCTTTCTATTAATACCAGTCAACATAACTAGTTTTCTTAAATATGAGAAATATTTAACTTGTTTTTCGTGAATAAAATTTTGAAACCCGGATCCGCGGATCAAGTTTTAAATCTTAACATTGAATTTTTTTCATCTAATTTTGTAAAGAAGGAAACAAAATTATGCTTGTGTTACTTTTAAATTCTAGATGAGTTGACTTTCTAAAAGAAAGTTAAAAATAGGGTGAACCTGTTGGCTTGCATAAACACTTCATGTTACAAAATTAAAGGAAACATAAAGAATATTATTGGTAACTAAAGTATGACCTTCATAACAGATTTATGAAAATAGGGTGTTGTGTAATTTCATACCACTTACTGCATAACGCTTAAAGGTGAATATTTCAATCATAGAAAAATGAATAGCAGACAAAAGTGAAATAAAGAAAAATACGAGAAAATATATTAAACTCACTGCATTTATTCACTTATCTACATTTGCAATGTATGAACATGACAAATATCCTTGACATGCAATGTTCATTCTTATCATCTGAAGGCATTACATACGTGTTCACAATTAACAATTAATGCGCGTAGAATATCGCCCTTCACAAGTGAGAGCTCCAGTGTCTTATGTGGTTAGATCAGGGGTGGGCAAACTACGGCCCGCCAAGGGCTTTCATGCGGCCCTCCAAGGGTTTTCATGCGGCCTAGGATCAAGTCATCATTCGCACTGACTCTGTTTATGTTACTCTGTTTATCAAATAAATGTGCTTCTTTTAAAGTTTAAGTTTTCAAATATTAACAACATATTAACAACTGAAAATTAATTAGATGTTATTTAGAAAAACCTTTTTTTTTTCGCTATTTCAAATATTAATTATTTTACTTAATGAACTATGCGGCCCGCGACAAGGTGTAAATTTGTGTATGCGGCACTTGCACTGGAAAGTTTGCCCATCTCTGGGTTAGAGCGTCAGCCTCTGGTGCGGGAGATTGCGGGTTCGAGCCCGGCCCTTTTAATACTAAAGGTGTATAGAAATGGTACTAACAGTTGCCTCGTTTGGCACTCAGCATTGACAGATTATTATTAGGATTGGTCGCCATGGTGTCAGGATAATGTGAATGGGACGGACATGATGCTACATGTCTGCGGCATGATGCTTCAGAGCTAGACATCACTATAAAATGGCCCTCTGCAGACATCGTAGCGACATGACTGAAAACTTGTTAATGTTGCGTTCAAATTCAAATCACACACACGCATTATTAGTATAGTACATACTTGGTGTCTGAGATGTTTAATGCACAACGATGCGAAAACGAAAATCATGTTTGGTATAGGTATCAGGCAACTAGTGTTTGTTTTACAGCTAGTAAACCAGTCTGCTGGTGTGGAAATAAAACATAAAACACAAATATTTTAGATGCACCCAATGGCTAAATAATGGGTTCATTGTTTTTCTAATACTAATTTCACAAATTCAGTCTCTTTATTACATAGTTGACAACAGCATATTTAATTTTGTTTCAATACCCTATCTTTTTTTAACATACTGACTCAATATCATGTGAACTCTAGATGCGAAACTGTATCATTAGATGCAGATCAGGGCGTCCCCAGTTTAGCAGGACGAGGCTCAAAAAACTGCCGGGGAACGCATACTTTTCTAGGTTGGTTTGCTTGGTTTGGTTTTACAAAGCAACAACACAAGCAGAATTTTTATTGCTGAGGCAACTGGAGTTACGCGATTCATCCAAGGACACACCGTGGTAGCCAGCCCAGACTGACCGGATGGTCGAATTTGAACCCGCACTTCTTCAAGTCGCCGGTCCGACTCGCTATTCACTGTGCGATTCCGGTTTCTCGTTCAAGGTTTTAAAAAGGAACGTTTCATGTTATCATGAGTGAAAATATATGTATTTTGTATGCCGATTTAATGCACAATTTATTTTTCTGTTTTCAGAATGCAGGAGAATGAGATTAATTTCTATAAGATATAAAAAATACAAATTAATCAAAGATTTCGTGAAAGCATGATTGCCAGATTTTAATTAAGGTACTCGGCCTAATTCCGTTTACAACTGACGGTCTTTACACTCAGTCAACACTAACCGTCTTTTCAGCATTCATTCTTGACAATTATGAGCTATATGAAATATTTTACTGTGACAAGATGGCTCAAATAACCTGTATGTGTTCAAATGTTTGAAATTCACTAACATTATAGAAAATTGACATGTTCTAATTACCCCTTAGGCAGATCGATTTTAAGATATTTACCACTGTAGCAAAAATACATAAATACTTTAACAAGTCGGCTATTCATTTGAAGCCCAAGTTAGGCGTTTTGATCTCAAACGGTAGTCTCACTGTGCCACGTATAAGTCAAGACTAAATCAGAGTAAATATAAAATTGCACATCAAGTTTCCTTCCGAATGTATATACACACGACTCTTGTTTTTCAGACTCACGCCTTCTACCGCAAAACAATTATGAGATTGGCGGTTGGGTATCAAAATACGAAACTATTCAGTGAAACTATCAACCTCAACAGCTGTGCCACTACATCTAAACTTTGCGCTGATTCAGACGCCGTGTAGCTAGGACAGTACCAATTGTTTCCCAGTGCTCATCGCTAACATTTGGTGAAATAAATATGCTTTCTACGCTACGTCAACAAGCGTGCCACTCTTTGTGAATTTAATAGTTACGGTACTACGCAAACTTTGTCAAGATACAGGGTTTAAATGTAATTCAAATTAACAATGACATACGAAAATGATCTTGTTTATTTTGGCTAAAGTTGTTTAGCTCGTAAGCATATATATATCTGACCTCTTGAAACGAACGGTTCTTGTTTATATCTTTGAGACCACTTTTTAACGTAGCATGTCCTTCATATCTTGGTAACATATGTTGTAAGACAGTATGCTTGATTAATTTGATGGTTGAATCGGTTTCAACAAAACAGCAACAAGAAAAGTCAACTACTGCAGAAAACTTTCGTTCAACAACCTATTCGTAAAGACTTCAATATGGAGGAATATTGTTTTATATAAATGTCAGCAGATGCATCAGAAGGTTTTAGATCGCTCCGGTGGCCTTAGTGATTAGATCGTCTGCCTCGGATACGGTAGGTCGCATTTTCCAATGTCCAGCCGAGTCATACTAAAACTTATAAAATTGGTACTAACAGCTGTCTCGCTAGGCGCTTAACATTAAGAAGTTAGTTTTATGACTGGTCGGCCAGATGTCAGGATAATGTGTCTGGGTGGGACTTGATAATACATGTCTGCGGCATGATGTCCTAGCGCTAGACAATAAACATTAATATAAAATGCCACACTGCAGACATCGTAGCCATATGACTGAAAAGCTAGATAAAAATCAAATCAGACACACACACACACGCGCGCACACACACACTCAGAAGATTGTATCTAGGGAAGCCTAATCTGCAAATTACTTAGATTAAAATAACCTCTGCGGCTCAGATTGCTAAATAGCCTGTTCATTAGACCTAGTTGCTTTTTGAATAAAATATGCATAACGTATGGCAGAAAATATTAAAAAGGTATTAACATGATGCCATTATGACTGGTGAATTTATCCATGGTATGCTAACTGTTTCTAAGTCAAGTCATTGAAGAGCATTTCAACCAGATTTGGTGTTAGTAAATTCATTGCGGGGCCTCCAGTGGTAAATCCAAACTCAAAGAAATGTCTTGATCTACCGACATGAAGTAAGCTATCTTTGATTACCACTTTCTCGGGGATGCTGGGTGGCAGAGTGGTCTAAGGCGTTTGCCATTACAGATCAATAACATCTCATCTCTGGCTTCGAGTCTTGCCGAGGCCAACTTCAGTATGCTAGAAAACTTGCCAGAAGCCGCAGATAGGTGGCTCTTCTCTGTTTTTTCCCGGGTATTTCCTCCACCAAATCTACTGGCCGCCATGAAAAGAATATCATTTGTTGAAAAATGATTTAAAATCACACGAAAGCAAACCAGACAAATATAACACCCTTCCTCAGTCACCACTGTACGATATTGGCCGACTTAGTGTTTCAAACTTAAACGCATGCACCTTATAAGACATTATTTGGGATACTTCAAGAATACTTGTGAAAATGCTCTTGAAGCTTAATTTTTAAGAATCATGAAATGGGTTGTCTTTCTTCGTGGGATTAGCGTTAATGCAAATTGTACAACCGTAAATTATATTCTAACTTTATTTTGTAAAGAATTATTTCTGTATCAGATATCTACAATCACATCCAGCGAATACAAGCGGATGAAGAATTACATCGGACTTGCAAGGCGTGGACGACACAGCATACTTAATAATGCAACAATGACTAATCGTAAAGTGCATCGGGATAACTTTTGAACTACAAAGAAATAGTGTAATCATGTTACTCAGTAATGATGAATGATGAAGTATCTCTCTCTCTCTCTCTCTCTCTCTCTATATATATATATATATATATATATATATATATATATATATATATATATATATATATATATATATGTATATCAGTAATCACTTTCCTGGTACACCAACTGTGGAAAGAAATCCTGATTTTCCTTTTCCTGCTCCACAGCCACCACAATATCAATGTTACTTGTCTACAAATTACTCCGACGTATAATTAATGAGGTAAAGGTTCTAAATGACAATAAATCAGCCAGATCTGATTAAATGCACCCAAAACTAGACACATTGCTTTTCAAGTCGCTTTATCAATCCTTAACTCTTCTCTTTGTTCAGTCACATCAATAGGCTCAATTTGCAAGTAATTAGTTAATTTAACATCCATCTACAAGGTGGATTGTAGCACACAAGATCTAAACAACTAAAGACAGCTTTTGTAATGAGTTACCTTGGCAACAGTTTCGAAACTATTATCTGTAAAGATTTGTATAACTATCTCCAGGAATCTGAAATTATATCTAAACATTAAACAGTTTTCAAATCACAGAACTCTATTGTCATCCAGCTTTTGAAGATATAATATGAAATAATCGATGCTATGATTATATTTTGCAACATAAAGCAAATATGTGGCAAAGTTTGGCAAGCTGGACATTGCTATATTCTACAAATATATGGTATTATTGGCACTCTCTACAATTGGTTTTCCAATTATCTGGATAATAGAAAGCAAAGAGTAATAAGCAACGGGTATACCTCTAACTGGACAAGCATACAGGATCTTGTTGCAAATGGTTGAGTCCTTGGTCCGTATGTTTTGTTATCGCATAACTGAAAATCTTACATATAATGGTCCTACTAACATATTACTACTATTTGCAGATGACAAATCGCCATTTTATACACAACCATCGGTCAGGTGTTAATGCCTTGAAGGCTAACTTAAGAAACAGATCAAGCCGGAATGATACCTGAAATGAACATATTTGTCAAACAAAAGCTAAGATATGCCGCTCACTAAAAATATTAATTTTTATACCTTTATACATAATATTCACTTGTCAATGAAATCATTGAGAACAAATTAGCCATACTCACTTAATATTGGCTAGTTCCACATTGACACATGGGAACTGTAACTAGCCAAAACCTTGTTTTGTAACAAGGTCCTCTTGTAGAGGACGGAGTCCCTGCCCATAGTTAGCGAAATCTACTAGCCAGTGAAAGAGCTCGTTAACCCTTTAAGTATTAAAAATGGCGACTTACGCGATGTCCACATGCCTGGACCCAAAATAAGAACTTGCATGTGAAAGATTCATGACGGAAAAACTTACATAGGATAGGTGATGGTATCTACTGATGCCGTAATGCTTGTTCTCCATTATGGTACTAGATAAATGTAACGTGCAATCTGATTGAAATAGTTCGTTTCAGCTTCTTAAATCAAATTGAAGAGCTGTAGATACTGCTTCGTTTAGGTACATAGTCCATGGGTAGACGAGGAACAACGATAATAGTCAGCACATGGCTTGCAAGGATGCACGGACCTAGGCGTCGCTGTAGAAATAATACATGTTTGTTTCTTGTTGGTATTTTCTGGTATCATCATTCACCGAATTTGGAGCGGATCAATAAGCCCAAGCCCAAAGGGCTAAAGTTTCCAACACACCCGAGGTTAAGACACTGACCCAGGACGTTGACCTTAATTCTTTTCAGCAGAGGCGTGGGCTCCTCATCAGCTGGTGTAAACCGGATGACCGTCTTGCTAGAGTAGTAGTCAAAGATCAATTGAGAAATAACCATCTTAGCGAGTCATTCAGTATAATATCTGTCACTTCTGAGAAATAAAGTAAATTCGATGCGGATGGCAGGTAATTATGTGAAATAACTTAGAATCTGAACCGTATCTGAATTTAGAAGAGAAAAATATGAATACTCGTTAGTTACTGTGTTGGACATTAGTTGACAAATTTCACTGGCATACATCGTTATTTGTATCTCTCTGAATGACTAAGATATGTGTATGCTAAAAGACCAGGTCATATTTCTCTGATCGTAAATTCTGCTCAACCGTGCTACTGGGGAACCTAACAGGATTGCATGCCTTCAGTCAATAACTACACGACGCAGAATGGAGTCACTCGTTTAGGGCGATACCGGGAAAATGAATGCGTGTAACAAAACACCAGGATATTGATGCCGCACGAAATTCGATATTGATATATGGATGTGATCACATAATACAACTTGTTCAGTAATGCTGAGCACACATTTGTAGTTAGGATTTTGGTTCATAGGCAACAATGTGGAAACACGTTGGTAACATTTATACTATGGCGCCGAACAACTTGAGCATGCAGAGAAATATAGTTAAAAAATAACTTTATAAAAAAAAGCGTAAGAAAATAATGTTTTAGCCCTGTATACGTATGGGAATATAATGTGGTGAAATATCTTGCTACAACAATTATAACCGTTAGAAAGCTAGATGCAGTCAGAATTATTACATGAAGAAAATGCACTCCGCACTACATTCTGTACTATATCATTTTACCATGTAAATATGAAATTTCAAAACATAAGACAAACGAAAATAAATCATGATTGCCTCAAAACTGTAAAACAAAAAAGAAAATCCAGTGTATGCAATTCATCTGTCAAAAGTTATCAAACCGTATATGCCAACTGCAAAATTATGGTGTGTGATTTGGATTTTTAACGAAGCTTTAACAATTTTTCAGTCATATCGCTACGATGTTTGAAGTGTGACAGTTTATAGTGATATCTAGCCCTGGAACATCATGCCGCAGACATGTACCATAGACCCAGTCACATTATCCTGACACCAAGCCGACCAGTCCTAACACTAACCTCTTAATGATGAGCGCCAAGCGAGGCAGCTGTTAGTACCATTTTTGTAAGTCTTTGGTATGACTCGGCCGGGGATCGAACCCACGACCTCCCACATCCGAGGCGGACGCTGTAACCACTAGGCCACCAGAGCGGTCTCAAAATTATGGAGTTGACAATATTATCAGTTACAATTAATAGTGTACTCAATTTTCAGGACGGCTATTTATATCGCTCTCAATGAATAAGGTGGCGGGGGGGGGGAGTTTTATGCACAAATTTAATGCCACATTCACCGGCCTAGTACAAAAATCATAAAAAAATAAAATACACAAGTGAGGTCAAAAAGGTCCATATTTTTGGAAAGCTATATTAAAACAAAGCATAAGAATATTATTCATTCAACCAGAGATGTCAATGGCAGTTCATAACAGAGGTAGTTTATGCACCCTAACCCCAAATTTATACCTTCATTTTTCACGTCCGAATGTAATTTTTGACACCATGTGATGCTCACAGTGCAAACACAAGCCATTTTATTAGATGATAATTTTGAAAAACGGTGTCTACTAAATAAACAGGCTGACGCAATTGAAAGTAGTTGTCATCCAAGACGTTTTTGAAATATTCTACTTGCCCTAAACCCACGTGTTTACTGCTATGGCAAGCTAACTCTTCTTCCTAGTCGACTATTGGTATATCACTATCCGCATACTGCAGAGTATCTATGGAAGGTGTACATGCCTGACATCAGTTTTAAGAACATCACAAGCCCGAAACACATAGTTCACAAATATAGCCATATCTGTAATCGGCAAACAATAATAGCTGAAAAAGTCACAATAGTCTTAAGTTAAGAAATGTGACAGGGCCAATGTACGAAACTATACCATGCCACCTAATCTGAATTAGGTTTAAAGAGCAGGTCATATTTCTCTAATCGTAAATTCTGCTTTTCTGTGCGGCTGGTGAACCTAACATGACTGAATATCGTAGGTCACTAGATACGCAACGCAGAATGGAGTTCATTTATTTTGGGCGCAACCGGGAAAATGGATGCGTGTAACAAAACACCAGGATATCGATGCCGCACGATATTATACGTTGATATGTAGATATGGCTACAGTATACACCTTCTTCAACAATGCTACTCACGCATTTGTATGTCAGGAATATATTTCCGGAGCAACAATGGGGCAAGGTGTTCGCAACATTGTTACTAACGCACCAAGCCGCTTAAACATCCTAATACATCTTCGATACTTACTTCTTAAAAAGAAAGCACGGGAAAATAATGTTTGCGTTTGTTATACTTCTGTATGTTGGAGGAGGGCAATGCAGTGTGGTGTAAATGAAAGAACAAACATAATTGTTTCAGGTATACACTTGGCCGCAGTCAGAATTTCAACAGGGATACGAAAAGGCACTGCACACAGCATTATGTGCAATGTTATTTTGACTTGTAAACATTGCAGTTTAAAAAGACAAACTAACAAATTAAAATTGCTCCTCAAATCCAGTGCATGTAATTTATGTGTCCAAAGTTATCAAACTGTCTATAGCATTGTCATGCTCTTTTACAAGATTATCGTTTGTTGCTTTACGGCACAGTAAAACAAATGGGTATGCAAGATTATGCATTGGTGTCGTTTGGTGCTATACGGCACAGCAGCACAGGTGGGTATACACAACTGGAATTACGTCACAATTAATACTTCCAGTTCAGTACCCACGAATGTAGTTCTAGTCTATTTTTAGAACATTTTTTCCTCTCTCATTTTGGTGGTGATAGAAGAGTTTTATTTATGCACTTTTGGTAGAGATTTAAAGGTAACTGTTTATTCTTGATAATATGAGCTCAGGGTGTTGTTGTCTGTGTGTATTTCGGCGACAGTGCACAGTGAGTAATAAAGCCTTGGTGATGATCCGGAAGTGAAATCTGTGTTCTGTTTACATGCTGCTGTGTTGACAGTCCAGCATCTAAAAATGAGCAGGTCAACCTTTGACAAGAACTTCAGCTTGAAGTTATCTTTGAAGGTATTTTAGATTAGCATATGATTTGCATTGATTGTCACACAGTGGAAAGGTCAGAACTGAGAAACAAATGTAGAGAACATATAGCAAAATTAATTGTGTTCTATGTCCAATTCTGATTTGGTTTGGTGCTTCTCGGCACAGATGCACAATTGGGTTATTTAGTGAGGAGGCAATTGGAATATAGTGCCTATCAAAGGACACACCATGGTAGCTGACCCACGCTGGTCCGATGGTAGGATTCCAAGCCGCACCCTTTCTGTCGCGAGTCCGGCACGCAAACTACTGAGCAACCGCAGCTCCCGGCAATACTACGGAGTTAACATTTTTATCAGTAACAGTTAATAGTGACATTGAAATTAAATGTAAATTTTGAATACGCTTTATTGCGACCAGACAAAAATCTAGTAGGTTAAATGTATGCCTGAGCTGGGATTAATATGTCTGCAGATTAACAGGATATAAAAACCTTTATCATACTGTCCGGCTTATTCTTTATATCAGAACATGGTGTTTTTGTTTGGCTAATCGGCATTTAATCCGTCTGTTTAATTTTCTTTGTTTCTCAAACGTCCGCCTTTATAATTGTACTGCCCTTCATTATACTGTATATATTGCTCAATTTGCACTGCGGGATGATGATTACGAACGACTTTCAGTCGTTAATCTATCACATTACAATACGATACTGTACGGTTTGTACGCATTTGTTTAAATCCAATAATGGTAAGCCCCATGAATGAATCCATTCCATAGTTAAAATAAAAAGAAAAGAAAAAGAAAGAAACAACAATGTGTAGTTTTCATTCGGAGTGCAATTTCCACATAATACATATTGGCTGATTATATTACCAAGCATCCACTGTTTCAAACACTTAAGGATATTGTCACGCATGAGTACAAGCGCGTGTGCAACACTCATGACTGCTGTCACGCACCAATAAAAACATTTGAGTTTATAAGTGTAAAACAGTGAATAGGACGGTAATACAGCTAAAGACCAATGTGAAATTAGACTGTTTAATAATGTTTTATCATTTATTG
Source organism: Sinohyriopsis cumingii (assembly GCA_028554795.2). Lineage (NCBI taxonomy): Eukaryota > Metazoa > Mollusca > Bivalvia > Unionida > Unionidae > Sinohyriopsis > Sinohyriopsis cumingii. Next base: position 79,490,950 of record CM068827.1, read on the forward strand.
TTTGGAAATAGGTACTCGTATGCAGGTTTTTTTAAAATTTAAATTTTCTTTTTCTACGCTCGTGTACAGTACATATTCAACTCTTCCTAATTTAACAGTAGCGGGAAATCTTTTAATAAAGTATTCACCTATCGCTCTCCTTCCTCTCTCCCTATCTGCGAGACTGTTTGTAACCCTATACCGATTTTAGAAAGTAAAGGTATCTAGGATATAACAAGTGCACAAAAGTTTAGTAATGTATTTCATCAATTTACAATCTAATTGTCGTAGAGGTGGGGTTAGGGGTGGGGTGGGGGACGCTACCATTGTCAGCGTATACGTGTTGCAAACTAAACGGAAGCTTTAGATGCATGAGTTTCCAGGGTAAAGGCCACCTCCCCTCGATATCCCTAAGGGGGTTCCGTCCTACAGACCTCTCGCTTAATTGTCTACGCCATACGCCATAACTCCTCTCCCGCCCAATGTTTTTAAAACCGCCACTGATTTGTGTTGTGTGTGTGTGTGTGTGTTTCCCATGAATACTTCTAGCTTAGATCCTGTACCCTGTTCATGACCATTGACATCGTCTCACTGAATGGTCCATACATTAAAAGGCAAAGAAAGTCTAAATAGCTGTATTTTCTTTCGATTTTGACATCCTCAAAATACCTCATCTGTAAATAAACACAGGCAGGTCACTTAAGCTAAATACAGATTCAAGTGAAAGAGAGAATGAAAAAAATATGAACGTCAGTTACACAATACATCCATGACAATGACATATTAAATAAACTCATATGACTGATAAATTAAAATTTTGTGTATATATATATATATATATATATATATATATATATATATATATATATATATATATATATATATATATATCCCTTGTAAAAGCTGCATAACAAGTCTAGATAATTCTAATCATCATAACACCAATTGACTTTATGTTTTTCCATTTATTTGTTAATTTTTCTTTCCACTTCTAAATTACTGTCTCTAAATTACAAAAATATTGGTATGATGAATGTAAAAATTGTATGCTGTACAGTATAATATTAATCTGCTTAAAATATCCATACGATTGGTTTGAATGAGGACGATTGCAACGATTTGCTACATAGTATATAATATTCTTACATCATATGCTAGGCATAAATTCCCTTTTTATTTTACTATTATTGTCGTGTTACGAGGAATGAACACGCACACACACACACACACACACACACACACACACACATCACCCACTCATCCACCATCCCAAATACACACACACACACACACTCTCACACAGAGTGACAAACTAGCTATAACTTTGCTTAATATTTAGTCATTCTTGTTAAGAGAACTGTACACATGATAGATTAATATAATATGCCTATCACATTACTATCAGTTTAAAAGGAATATATATATATATATATATATATATATATATATATATATATATATATATATATATATATATATATATATATATATATATATATATATATATATATATATAACTAATGTGTTAGCTTTAATATTTCGTATTTATATGCCTGCATTGTGAAAGGAAGCTTACCTTTATGTACATTGTCAGGCATGACTCACTACCACTCCTTATCCACAAACTACATGGAAGATTTACAGCTTCTCCCGTCACCCAAAACACGAGAAACGAAAAATCAATTTAGGGCGGAAACAAGGTTTAAAATAATTGTTTACGTTGAATCATAACTCGCTTACCGATTCGGACTGGTCTAAGATTGTTTTACTGATAAGACTGGTACTGATTACACTGCTTACGTGTCACTTTATGGCAGGGACGCATGTATAAAATGCCGTCAATAACTACAAATTCAGACCGATATACCAAGAAATTATGGGTGATACTGAACGTTAAAGATAGCAAAATTCATCAAATAGAGAGACATAATGGCTGACGGGTTCGGTGAATGGACATATGAGTTGTTGGATGCATTCATACAAACATTATATTATGAACATGTTAACTCTAATGTAAAAATAGAACATTATAAAATATTTTGGTATGTAGGAATGCAAAAGTACAAATATCACAATAAGGTTTCAAAGGTACACTGAATAAGCACCATGTGATAGGTACATTAAATATTTATCATTTGTAGTTTATTATCCCATTGCTAATTGGGCCTGTCATATAAATATCTTGTCCAATGTACCTTTGTTGATTAACGAATATTAGATACAAAAGACTTACTGCTCCTGTATACGCTAAGTTTAAAAAGAGAACAATATGTTAATTTGCAGTGTCCCTACTCAGATCCGATTAGAAGTTTCTGAGGAAATATATAAGTGATAGACAATGTGCTTACAAGGTTATGTAGGTCACGTAAAATCTGTCTGTCTGATTACATAAAATGGTCTCCAGTTTAAATGCTGTGTCCCGTACAATCTGATGAAAATCAAATCTCCGCTTTTATACATGAAGATCTGACAGCGACCGCTTAGGTGTCATGTCCTGGTAAACCTATGTTATTACCATAATCGCTAATTTTATCAACCAACAAGTCGAAGTCTTATATCTTCGCGTTTGGAGACAGAACACTGCTGATGAAGAGCACGAATGTGTACCGAATCGTTTGATTCACTTGGAATCGGTTCACAATTAATACTTCCAGTTCAGTACCCACGAATGTAGTTCTAGTCTATTTTTAGAACATTTTTTCCTCTCTCATTTTGGTGGTGATAGAAGAGTTTTATTTACGCATTTTTGGTAGGGATTTAAAGGTAACTGTTTATTCTTGATAATATGAGCTCAAGGTGTTGTTGTCTGTGTGTATTTCGGCGACAGTGCACAGTGAGTAATAAGGCCTTGGTGATGATCTGGAAGTGAAATCTGTGTTCTGTTTACATGCTGCTATGTTGACAGTCCAGCATCTCAAAAAAGAGCAGGTCAACCTTTGACGAGAACTTCACCGTGAAGTCATCTTTGAAGGTATTTTAGATTAACATATGATTTGTATTGATTGTCACACAGTGAATAGGTCAGTACTGAGAAACAAATGTAGAGAACATATAGTAAAATTAATTGTGTCCTATGTCCACTTGCAGATTTGTGAAAGCTGCATTTCCATTGGCTAATTCAAAGTTCACCAAAACATGACCCTTAAGCGGTCGTCGTTCGATATACACGTAGATGGGGAGATCTGATTTTAATCAGATTGTGGCCCGTGGATCCACCAATACTCTGCGAAAACAGGGAATGATCCGCATTTGGAGGTTTAAACAAAAAACTATCATGGCCAGCTCTGTTAATTAAGTGATCCGCTTACCCAGCTGCGTGTCAAATGTTCCACTGAATTCAACTTTGCATCCATGATCAACAGTTTCGATTGAATACAATACATGGGACTGGAGTAGCACAGATACGTATGATTCTTTTAAGACTAGAAACGCTAGTACAAGCAATATATGTATTCAAAAAATATTGTCCCCACAATCTTTACCCCGATGAGAGTATCACTTTCTTTCTTTCTTTCAAAGAAAAGAAAATATTGATTGTTACACAAAGACTTTATAATGTAATAATTAGTATTTACATATACTCTGCGCATGTACATAGGAACCGTCACAGGTGGTCTATATAAGGAGGTTATTTATATACATGCTTCAATTTACGCCCACATCGAACCTATGAACCTTTACCGTTGTATACAGGTAATTGTTTATTCGGTGTTCACTGTCCTAATATGTATTATTGCAAATAAGTGTATTTTCGACCATGAGAGTTCACTGAACTGCTCATTTTGCCTATTATTAAGACAATATGGTCTTTAACTAAGTAATAGAAAAGAGTGAGAAGGAGCAAGCTTTTGCAAAAGTCAACAATGAATTTATTTCGCAAGAATGCAAAGGGAAAATGAAGATAGAACTTACGGTATTGCGAATTAAATCCCCCCAAAATCCCAGAGTTACTAACTCACGTCCTAATGAATAAAGTTCTGAATGAACTTTAGTGGTGTTCCAAATAATTTCAAACGCTGACGGTATTGATGTGCCTGTAATGGCCGGTAGTCTCTAACGTACTAAAGTCACAGTAATGTATTCCAAGGTTTCCTTGTTTGAATTCACCATAATTCCCAATATACGTTTATTGCCAAGAATATTATAGAGCAATTTCTATTTCCGGAACAATATAGTCTGAGTTTAAAAATTCCAGCCAAATCAAACACTGAACACAATAAATAGTTCTGCCTCAAGATCGTATAGCACAAAAGAAAACTTTCTAGATAAACAAGATATTTTTTGTTTAAAAAGCAGACACAAAAGAAGAACCAGGACAAAGTGTTCATTTCTAGAAAAATCCAAGTAACATGTATAATGAACATATGTGTAGCGGTTGCTAGTGGTGGTGTGCTGAGGTTGTACATTCTCACAAGGTGTCCGCTTCATTTGGCTATCGTTATCTAGAGGGTGATCGCCCTCGGTATTGTTGCTCCGATCGAGTAAATATTAAACCGAAGTGTGAAACTTATAGATGGATTAAACAGAGATCTGAGCAGATATAAAGAAAAGAATGACACGAGCCACCCATACATGGAAAAACCAAAAATTTATACAATTACATAAACAACTGGGATAGTGCATTACATAAGGAAGATACAATTCTTTTTGGAATAAATCTTTCACCGAATTTCACACAAATATATATTTGTATAAATAGCCAATCTGTTTCAAATGATATAATTAGTTCATCATATAATCGAGTGAACGATCGAAGTCATTGCCTTGTACAACTTCATAAACTGCTTATTCTGGTCCTCTCCGACTTCACTATGGTGGTTCCTCTAGGTCCTTTCAATTTTTCCCTTTTCCGACCTCCCTACTGTCTCGCCTCTTTTCGGCCCTCGACCTTTGTGTGGGTAGGTGGATACGTAAGTACGAATAGACTTGGATAAGTAGGTACGTGGATACGTCAGTGGATACTTCTGTTGATACGTCCATGGAGCTCTTTCCCCATACAAAATAAACAGAGAAGCGACCTAAATCTTCTATCAGTTGTCCTACTGAGAACAGATGATTAATTCCCTCTAGTTATGTCAGATATCGTTCTTTCTGAATTCAAACAGACCAAAGGCTGTCTGGTGAAGTTAAACATGGTAGACCATAAACAAACCTAGTTTCACAAGATTAACGTACTTGCTAATGGCTATTTCATTACTGATTCCCATTACATTACACGAGACATAATAGTTCCGTTCTCGTCTCAATTACACAAATGAACGAATGAAATTTATTATATGATTTAACTACGTCATTTTCAGCGAATGCACATTCAAGTCTTTAGCATACAGGAAATCATATAAGATCGGCGAATTCAACGGATTCTCGTAACTCATATAAACTAAAGTAATGCATGAAATATTAGATTTCTATAACAATCAAGACGGCAAATTCAAACAATTCGTCAAACTTATATAAAGAAATCATTGTACGGATTCAGATAGGTGAACTCAACAACGTTATACTCATTTAAAAAAGAATTGATCTACAGATTTAAGCAAATAAATTCGTGCAAATATAAACAATTAAATCTAAGCAAATCATTATATTGGTATTAACGAACTACATGAAATTGACGCAAATACCTTGTGCTTTCAAGGTTTGTTCACTTCTACCGCCATAATTGTGTGCGTTGTCGTTCCAGACATCCGGTCCCTTTGACAAATGTTTTACGTGATGATTTCTTCCAAATTCAGTCTCGAAGACCCTTATATTTTCACTATTGCAAGAAAATTGCAGACTGACTAGACTTTTTCGATGAGGACAATTTAACCCCAAATGATTTTTGTTAGGGAACACCGCCCCTTATTTAGCGTAACCAATCAGGATTAAATATATTTGCCGCCTTTCATATCTAGGCGCCAAACTTGCGGTCATCATGACTTATATAATTCCAAACTACAGATCTGGAAAATTTGAAATCGGACAGATCCGATATAAAATCGAAGGTACCCTTTCCTTTTCAAGTCGTCTAACGGTTAAGTAAACGAAGGCTTAATTAAGAATCACTTCCTCTCCCGACACATGCAGTAGAAAACATTGCAGTATAGCGATTTAACAAGCACCTGTCCCCATAAATCTAATTAATTCTTATCTGGCCCAAAATAATGTGCCCTTAATGGACCGACAGAAATTTGAATCCTTACAATATGAAAGACATTAAACCACTTCGGCCACCGGATGCTTTAAAGATGAATAGTCACCTTCGAGGTAATATTTCTAACAGTGATCGCAGTGCATACTTCTCCTTCTTAGGGTACTTTAATGTTTTTTTTAATTCATAGGCTCTTAATGTATGGATTTCAGCGTACTTGTGGGCTGCCGGTAGGCCGATAAATCGGCCCCTCACCCGTGACGATATTGATTTTCGGTTTAGGTATTGATATCACATATTCATTAAATGCTGCACAAATGTGCAGATAATTTTGGCGGCACATATTGGTGTACATTTTATACACCTACCGGTATTTCTCGCAGCTGTGGAGCTACCGTCAGCTGAAGAGTTCTTTTGGTGACATGGTCATCATATTTCCGGAGCAAATCGTATGTTTGATGACTTTTAAATCCACTTGAAATAGCACAACCGTCAGTCCTGTGGCCATTTTGAATTTCGCGCTAGATATGGCTATTACCAATTACCGCTATGTGTCTAAGGATTGTTTCAGAATGATTTGCATGTAGCAATATTGCATATTTTAATGAACTGGCGACATTATACCCACATATCGTCCATAAGTATCAACATAGATGGAGGGGGGGGGGGGGCGGAGATTTATCAGACCAGGCCGCGGGCTTTTTGCATGTGTTACATTAGCCAGTCATATAATACCCAGAAGAGGGCCACATATGCAAATGTTTTAGACTTATGGTTCTAATTTTTTTTTAAACACTCCGTTTGAACCTGCACTAAACTACTGTAGACATTTTTTCATACCTGATAATGAAATGCATGACGCCAATAACAAAATTAGTTATGTGCGTTCTCTTATTAAAATCATACATTTAGAAAACATTATACTAACATGCCAGGGAAAAAAATAACAAATAAAGAAATTGGAACATACGACGCAGGTTTATGCGGTCAATATTGCGACAGCGTGTTACATTGTTCAACGACAGGAATACTCATATGCTTGAAAATTTCATATGTTGCCAGGTTTTTAGGTAATAATGCTCAATAGTACATACACAAAAGTATCATGTTGCATCAGCAAATTGTGTGTAGTTTTGTTTAATATCCTTATTCAAGTCGTTTTGGATATATTGAACACATGACGTCGGAGGACGGAACAGTATGTATACACACTTATATTAAGTCTCCCATAAATAAAATGACTGAACGATTTAGCTGTATATTTTGAAATGTATGCACCTCATACGTAATGCCACAATGAAGTAAGCGTAATTGTCAAAGGCGGCAAATCTCTTAGTATGCGGATTAAGCCTTTAAGATCGACATCCTTTGATAATAGTACATATATTGGACATTCTAGTGCTGAAGACTATGTGACTTTCTAAAACAAAATTAAAAATGGAACATTAGCAAAGCCAAAATAAAGAATTTTATTTTGTCTCTTTCTTTTTAAAGAATGTTGAACTAGGCCTGCATGATTCTCAGAATATTTAACAAGCAATACGTATTTAAATGAAACATACATCATTAAAAATATAACGCAAAAAAATAACAGTGTAAAAGTAAGTGAGATACTTAAATAATTAATTGTGCATACTCTCCTCTATTCATTTGTTCAAGAATGACAGTGTAATTGGACTGAGTGGCCTTAGTCATGGGGAGTTTGACATGAAATCAGTGCCAAGAGACTTATGCTGACATTGCTTTCAATTAGACATGTGAAACGGAAGAACTCCTTAAATCGTGCAAACAGTTACATGCCATATAATAGTAATTCTGCCGTATCTCAACCGATCTGCCATATAATATTTAAATAGACGGACTAAAAGCTGAGTGACAGACACGAAAACCTAGTTCCAATGTGAAGAATAAAACAGTATGATCACGAGTCTGACGTTTTATCAGTAAAGTACGGCGAAAGCTCTGATAACATGAAATCACCTTATCGGTAATAAAAATTAATACAAGGAGTGGAACCGTAACCACAGTCCTCTGCTCAATTCGACTTTTCTCACGCGTCTTTTATCGTTTCAGAATCGCAAGGAGACTGAAAAACTACACATACATATTTAAAAGACAGTGACGTACCAAGGCATAACTCTCGGGCGACCATGTCATGAATCCTATCCGGCGATTTAACCTTTATTTTCACCATTACGGTCACAATCCCGAAATATTAGAATTCACCAGACGGAATAGCCCATTCTACCAGTTTTTTCCCTGCAATAAATATGCGTTAGGTTCTAATAATCGTACCGAACACATCGCAGAATCTGTATTATTTTTTAATACTAGGGAAATTTAATAATGCGGCATCAGCTGATTAGTTGAAGTTGCTCAGAATAAGGAATGCACCATGAAAATGTTGTTTACAGTATTATATTACTACTAAATTCAAACGTTGTAAATAAAATGTTCTCACTCTGCACATAAATACATGCATGCATACATACATACATACATACATACATACATACATACATACATACGTACGTACGTACGTACGTACGTACAGACAGACAGACAGACATACATACATACATACATACATACATACATACATACATACAGTTGCTGATAGCGTTCAGACTGTCCTCGAATTGTATATACATTAATCCTGATAATTTTAGCATTTTGTGCTACCTGCCTCATCTCTCTCTCTCTCTCTCTCTCTCTCTCTCACACACACACACACACACACACACACACACACACACACACATCACCATCATATTAGCTGTGAATCAGTGGTATAAATTATCAGCTTTTCTCCTTTCCTACTGTTTTTTATTATCTCTGTCATCATCATCATCATAAATAGTACATTCAAGTATCACTCACTTCCGGATAGTTCAGTCAATTAAGATGGCAGATGTAGATCAAGAAAATGTGACAGACCGCGCACATTATGCAAGCAGGATTGATAAAATTATCGATAGAAAGAAATTCTATCAATATTTGATCAATTGTTTTTACATCTTTATTTTCTCACTAACTTGCGCTGCTCCCAGCTTTCAAATAAATATTATCTGCCCATTTCTGAACTTCATTATATTTTCATTACTACATTGCCGGATTGGATTCATTTTATATATATATATATATATATATATATATATATATATATATATATATATATATATATATATATATATATATATATATATATATATATATATATATATATATATATATATATATATGATGTGTTCTCATTTCCGTATAGACCAAACTACGGTTCAGAATCGGTGTTATTTCACATACTTACTTGCGAAACGTTTAGTACTTACTCGATTTTTCAGACATAACAAACATTAGGTTCAAAGATCTGCTTAGGTGCTTTATTGCTCAATAGCTCTTAGAATATTGCGCTCGCAAGAAGCTTGTCTTGTTTTACATAAGCTGACGAGGAGCCTGAGAAGAATTACGGTCAATGTCTTGGGTCCATTGGGCTTGGGCTTATTGACCCGCTCCAGATTCGGTGAACGATGATAGCACATAAAAACAACCAGAAATAAAGAAGTCTTATTTCTATAGTGACACTTAAGGTCCATGCATCTTTGATAGCCATAAGCTGGCTATTCACTTTGCTCCACGTCTACATTAGAAGACGTATCTACCGCTCTTTAATTTGATTTAATAAGCTGAAACGAACTGATCCAATCAGATTATTCGTTACATTTACCTAGGATGATAATTAAGAATAAATACTGTGGCATCAGTGGACAATATTACCTGTTGTGTGTTAGCTTTTGTTTGACTCATATGCTTATGTCAGTTATCATTCCGTCTTAATCTGTTTCTTAAGTTAGTTGGTAGAGTATTAACATTTGACTGATAATCGCATATAAAAGCAAATGGCGATGTGTCATCTGCAAAAAGTTGTCGGATGTTATCAGGATATTATATGTAAGATTTTCAGTAATGTCATTTATATGCAATAGCAAAACATACGGATCAAGGACTGAACCATTTGAACCCTTTGAAACAAGATTATGTACGTTTGTCCAGTTAGAGGAATACCCGTTGCTTATTAATCTTTGCTTTCTATTATCCAGGTAATTGGAAAACCAGTTCTAGAGATTTCTAATTATACCAAATTTTTTTTGGTAGATTATAGCAATGTCCAGCTCGCCAAAGTTTGTCACTTGTTTTATTTAATGTTCCAAAATATAAACATGGCATCAATTCCTTCATAGTATATCTTCAAGAGCTGGATGACAATCGAGTTCGTAGATTTGAACCCTGTTTAATATTTAGATATAATTTCAGATTTCTGGAGATAGTTATGTAAATCTTTATTGATAATTGTTTCGAAACTGTTGCCAAGGTAACCAATTACAAAAACTGTCTTTAGATGTTTAGATCTTGTGTGCTACAATCCACCTTGTAGATGGATGTTAAATTAGCTAATTACTTGCAAACATAGTCTATTGATGTGACTGAACAAACATAAGAGTTAAGGATTGAACAAGCGACTTGAAAAGCAATGTGTCTAGTTTTGGGTGGATTTAATCAGATCTGGCTGATTTATTGTCATTTAGAATCTTAATCTCATTAATTATACGTCGGAGTAATTTGTAGATAAGTGACATTGACATTGGTGGCTATGGAGCAGGAAAAGAAAAATCAGGATTTATTTCTACATTTGGTATACCATGAATGTGATTACTGAATATACTTGCCTGTTCTAAGGGGTGAATACAGACTAGATTTTACTTGTAAATTAGGTGGATGGGATTGGTTATTGTTTCTACACTTAGTAATGATTTCAACTATCCACCACCATGTTGTTGTGGATATGAGATTTCGTAAGAAGTTAACGGGAGTTTATATATATATATATATATATATATATATATATATATATATATATATATATATATATATATATATATATATATATATATATATATATATATATATATATATATATATATATATATATATATATATATATATGTATATATATATGTATATATATGTATATATATATATATATATATATATATATATATATATATATATATATATATATATATATATATATATATATATATATATATATATATATATATATATGTGTATATATATATAGAGAGAGAGAGAGAGAGACAGAGACAGAGACAGACAGACAGACAGACAGATAGAGGCAGACAGACAGACATACTGACATACTTCATCATCATTGAGTAGCTTGGTTATGCTATTTCTTTGTAGTTCAAAAATTGTTCCGAAGTACTTTTCAATTACTTGTTGTTGCATTGTAAAAAAAGGCTGTCGTCGATATAATTCTTCATCCATGGTTAGTCGATGTGTCTCATTTTAGCTAGCTGATACAGATTGATTTCGCTGCAAGATAAAATTAGAATAAAAGCTTTAAGAGCATTTTCACAAGCATTCTTGAATTTTCCCAAATAATTTAGTATAAGGTGCATGCCAACAAGTTTCAAACATTAATTCGGTCAATATCGTATAGTGGTGACTGTGGAAGGTTTATTTGTCTGGTTTGGTTTCGTGTGATTTTAAACCATTTTTCAACAAATGACGGCTATACATGGCAGCTATTAGATCTGGTGGCGGAAAAACCCGGGTAAAACCAGGGAAGATCCACCGACCTACGGCAACTGGCAAGCTTTCTAACATACTGAAGTTGGCATCGGCGAGACTTGAAGGCAGTGATGAGATGTCATTGATCTGTAATGGCGAACGCCTTAGACCACTGGGCCGCCCAGCATCCCCAAGAAAGTGGTCATCAGAGATAGCTTGTTTCATATCGGTAGATCAAGATATTTCTTTGAGTTTGGATTTACCAATGGAGGCCCTACAATGAAATTACTCACACCAAACATGGTTGAAATGCTCTTTAGAAAGCTTGACTTAGATATAGTTAGCATATCATGCTTAAATTCACCAGTTATAGTAAGGTCATCTTGTTAATACATTTTCAGTATTTCCTGCCAAATGATATGTTTATTTATTCAAAAAGCAACGAGGTTTAAAGAACTTGCTATTGAGCAATCTGGGCCGCAGAGGTTTTTTTAATCTAAGTAATTTGCAGATTAGGCTTCACTAGGTAAAATAGTGTGTGTGTGTGTGTGTGTGTGTGTGTGTGTGTGTATTTAATAATACAATTTCGCACCTAGAGTTCACATGATATTTAGTCAGTAGGATACAAAATACTGGATATTGAAATATAGTTAAATATGTTGTTTTCAAGTGTAATACAGCACTTGAAAGTTGTAAAATTAGTAATAAAAGCGAACCCATTTGAACTATAATGCACATATTAAACGTTGTGAAATTAGTAACGAAATATACACCATTTGTTAGCCAATGGGTGCATCTAAAATTATTTTGTACTTTATGTTTCATTCCTTCTCTCTTTCTCTCCCCACCAATAGACTGATTGCCTAGCTGTAAAATAACTACTGTTCTGATGCCTATACCGACCGTACACCATTTGTTTCCGCATCATTTGTGCATTAAAAATATCAGAAAATAAGTATGTACTATGCTAGTAATGGGTGACATTCTAAACGTATTAAATGATAATCGTTAGCACGCATGTAATACCTTTAGATGATTAGAATGAACATTGCGTGTCAAGAGTATTTGTCATGCTCACATGACATCAATACAGATAAACAAATAAATGCGGTGATATTATTTTCTCATGTTTTCTTTTTATTTTCTGTGTGTCTGCTATTCATTTCTGCATGAATGAAATATTTGCCTCGAAAAGTATACGTTCCGCGGGACTTGTTAGAACCGCGTCCTGTTAAATAGGGGACTCAATCATCTGCTTCTAATAATATAGTTTCCCACCTATTGTTTACATGATACTGAGTCAGTATGATGCAAAACACATGATAATAAAACAAAATTGCATATGTTGTTGCAACTATAATAAAGCGACTGAAAGTTGTGAAATTAGTAAACAAAACGAACCCATTTGAACAATAATACAGAGATTAAAGGTTGTGAAATTAGCCATGAAAAGTGAACCATTTGTTAGCCAATAGGTGCATCTAAAAATATTGTGTGTTCTGTGCCCCACACCCCCATACCCCCCCCCCAATCACCAGTAGACTGGTTCTCTAGCTTTAAAATATCTAGAGGTCTGATCACTATACCAGACATCATTTGTTTCCGCATCTTTGTGCATTATGAACCTCAGACACCAATTATTTACTATGATAATAATGGGTGACATTCTAAATGATAATCGTGAACACGTATATAATGCCTTTAGATGATTAGAATGAACATTGCGTGTCAAGACAATTATCATGTTCATGTGTTATAAATATAGATAAAATAATAAATAGTGATTTTCATATATTAGTTTCATACATTTTCTCTTTTTTCTCTCTTTATTTCCTGTGTACCTGCTATTGGTTTGTGCATGAATAAAATAGTCACCTATAAGCATTATTCAACGAGTGATATCAAACAAGACATGTTAATTTAATTCTCTAGCGAGCAAGATATCTTAGCTTTTGTTGAATTCGTATTTATACACCAGTCATCAACCAGGTAGATATGTTTCCTAAGTTATCTTTTAAGGTATCAACACTTGGCTGTTCATAGTAGATAAAAGGAAAGGACTATGTGTCATCTACAGATAGAGTAAGATATATGTAAGATTGTCATTTAATATGTGTAAGATTGTCATGCATATCATTTATGTATAATAATAAATATTATGGACCAAGGAACGCACCCTGGGGAACAACATCATGTATGGTTTGGCTAGTTACATACCATTTACACATCATTCTTTGTTGTCAAATATCCTGGTAATTGGTAAATCAGTTGTAAAGAGCTTCAGCAGCACCATATATTTCTAGATTACAGCATAGTCCAGCTTGATAAACTTTCTCAAAATACAAATATCGCACCAATCATTTAATATCAGCTTTCCATTATTGCATATCTGTAAGAGTCTGGTTCTGATGGGGCAAATTGATGTCGATCTACGAAAAGCACATTAGTTTGGGCCAAATAACAATTAATTAGATTTATGGGGACCGGCGCTTGTTAAATCGCTATACTGCAGCGATTCCATATGTCTGGTCTGTAGTGGTAGTGATTTTTAAATTAAGCATTCGTTTACTTAACCGCGAAACGGACTATTAGGGACACGGCTAGCTTCGATATCAAAGTGGATCTGTCGAAATTGAAAATGTTCCAGAAACCGTTAGTCGAAAACCTGGAAGGTCAAGTTGACCCCAGTTTTGGAGCCTAGAGGAAAAGGCGGTTAATATATATCATCCTGCTTGGTTACGCTAAATAAGGGGCGTGTAGAACTGATTATTTTACTGAATGGGTCTAGGGGGTAGATCATTCCTCTTTTAAATTTAGTAATGCTCTTTAGCAATCCGCCAAGATTTGCCTCGGGGGTATTGACTCTTTGGAAAGAGTATCTTTATTACATAAGATATTTTGTTTTATCTTCATGGAGTAGATTGATTTTAATATTCTGTTTAGTTCTCAAGTTTCGGTGTACTTTTGAATTATTCGTTGTAGCCTTGTGAGGCAAATAAGTATATTTTGTCAGATTATAAATTACCAAGAAAAAAAAGAAAAGATGTGTCATATTTTTGTCTCAAAGGTAGACACAAGAACCGTTCGTTTCAAGCGAGCACAATTATATCATTGTTTACGAGAGAAGCAACTTTAGTCACTAGAGACATCATTGCTAATTGTAGTTGTATTTAAAACGCATATGTCGACATTTACAATAAAACTTGTTTTGAGGTTTTAAAAATGTGTATCAGATTTATAACCTCTCCTTAGAGACATTGTTCTGTCCTCAGTCTCTTCCTTTTATAATCTTTGGTAAGACTATGTTTCATTTTAGCTGAAGTAGCACTAAACAGTTCTTTATTGGCTATCGGGTAATTGTGCAATGCTAGACGTATGGAGAAGTTATTCCATAGCATATCAATCATTATTAACCCAAAAAATTATAAATGTATGCCCACCTGTGGCAGCCGCTTTTGAACATCAGTTTTATAAAGAAAAACGTGCCACCTGGACTTACGGTTAAGTTCAAGACCACAGTTGTTATGGGTGGCTGTTCAGCTAGGACGGGCACCTGCTTGACATTTATATAAAACAATTATGGAAAAACTCATGGTCCAATTTTCTATCGAGTTTTTAAAATACTTATTCGGGTCTATCAAAAATGTCCACGGTTGTGTTTGAAACTGACCTGCAACTGAATTTAAAATGTAGGGTTTTGCTGCTCTTCTCTCATTGTTATAAGGTGGGTGGTGTGGTGTAAAAATAAGTGGGTAAAAACTAGTAAAATACTAGTAAGCTGAGGAAATTTTTCTCATGTAAATATTTCATTTGCTAGTTTCTCTGTCGTCTTAGGAGCATGAAAATATATACATGTTGCTGTTTGCTTGGTGCTGTATTAAAACGAGTGGAGTTCCAGTTCACTTGGCGCATGCGGCATGCAGGCACTTGGACTTTGCACAATACTATTCAATGCTGCCCGAAACTGTTATGTAAGTTTCATAATAGATTATATTGAAAATTATATAAATAATAACCAACGGTAAAACATGTTCCTGGTCGCAATCACCAACGCACAGTCCAAAATCAACTATCCGTGCTTTGAATAAAAGGAAGTTAAATCCTTATCGAATAGATTGTAAAAGATCGCAAACGCAGAACCAATCACTTAATCTACATGATATCACTCGAATAGTCGGCAACACTCGAATACTCGACACACACATTTAGTCGAGTGTTCGAAGATGTGTGTACCCAATTTCCTTCTTCGGAAGGACTGAACGTGTGCATGTATAACATGGATGGAGTCTGTGAAATCGTTACTACTCAGCTGTCATGAATGTTGATCAATTAAGAAAGCTTTGAAGAATTAAGAAGACACTGAAACAATTGCTGAAAAAGGATGCAGGCAGGAAAAAGTGTCGACAAGAGAATTTTATTAACAATTTAGGACAGTGAAAAAAAAAACACAGATAACAATACGGACAATAGCAATAATAATGACCGACGGTAGCTTACAAGGACATGCACAATGCAACGGCGTTTGTAACCAGGGACATTCGCTCAATCCCAAAACATGTATGACTAAGATTTACTCTGCTCAGGCGCTATGGACGCTCAGGGAAATCCTTAATACAAGTTGGGGCACAAAATAAATAAAATTATTCAGCCAAGTTTAAAGCTGTTGTTTTTAAGATACAAATAACCTGTGGTCAACACTTTTTACCTCTCTACCACAGAGTAACATTTATTGTTATGAACAGCGTTAAAAATAATTGGCACAGTAAAACATGTAAAGGAGTCAATGATCAATAACAAGAAGAAAAATAACAATTATATGTTCTCATAGACCTGCGTGTGCCGCAGATTAAAGGACATATAACGTTACTTCCATAAAAAATACCATAATTATTGTGCAGACGAATATTGAGAAGAAAAAAAACAATGATTATAAATAGTCGTCCTTTTGTGTCTCGTTACTGTACTTAAGTCTCTTTTGTTGGTCATCGGGAAATTGTGCAATACTAGATGTATGGAGAAGTTATTCCATAGTATCTCAATCATTATTAGCCTAATTTTTTATGAATGTATGCCCACCTGTTGAGCCCGGTCCCAGAATCACTAATCAAGACCACCCCAGTCAATCTGGCCCCTGTGGTGATAAAAGGTGCAAAACCTGCCAATATATGATAGAGACCAGGACATTTTCTAGCACAGTGACTAGAGAAAAGCTAAACATACATGGTCCAAATTAACGTGCAAAACAGAGAATGCACTTTATCTCATCACATGTAAGATCTGTAGCCTTCAGTATGTCGGAGAAACTGAAAAGCTACACAAAAGGACCAACCTTCATAGATCTGATTGGATGACAAAGAAGGTGTACAGAAGCCCGGTCGCAGAACACTTCTCCTCCCTTGGCCACACGTTCAGTGATATAACTCTTATTGCAATTGCTCACAACCCCAACTGGAGTCCCCACACCAGGAAAGAAAAGGAATCTTACTGGATACGATGCCTTAGAATATTGAAACCAAGCGGTTTAAACCACGAAGACTAGAAAAAGACAGCCATGCACAAATAAAATTATCTTTTGCAGCCGACACATTTTCTTTTAAATAATTCTCTAAATTTGATTGATAGCCTATGACTACTATAGCAGTGAAATATCCGGGATATAATCTGCGCTTACATAAATTTACATAAATTAACAGATGTCGTTATGGCTCATCAGTTTCTAAGTCAATACAAATATTTTCCAGTATCAGCAACAATCTGAAATAAACTAGTTGACACATAATAGAGTTAAAAGGTTGAATTCCTGTAGAAACAGCCATGTAAAGTTTCACAAACATAACCATTTTTCTGTTTTATTTGTTTGTCTTTCTATGTTTTGTATTTGCCTTTGAAAAAGACTCATTAAAGAATAGAAAGGGCTTCGCTATCTAGATACCAGTTTCGCACTGTTCGTTGCCAATTTATTATATATAATCTGCGCTTACATAAATATATATATAATTATGATTATTTTTATTATTATTATTATTATTATTATTATTATTCATGTCAATTATCCCGACACAAAATTATTTTAACAAACTCATATATATATATATATATATATATATATATATATATATATATATATATATATATATATATATATATATATATATATATATATATATATATATATATATATATATATGAATAATCAGAAAAGCCACATTTGCAACAAAATCATCGCGGAAGTCACCAATCGATAGGTGTTTTGACCACTACGACTGAGTCGAGTCGCTCGAGATGTTACCAACTGAATCTAACTTATGGTGGACATACACAGAACATAAGGAGCGATACTGAATACTACAATTAAAAAGTCATGGGGAATTTGGCGTAAATAAAAAATCTAACCTTCCCTTTGCAGCATCGTCAAAATGACCCCCAGTCATTCATTTTGCACCAGATGCAACATTTACGCTAATATCTACCAAGTAATTAAATTTTTTATTATTATTATTATTATTATTATTATTATTATTATTATTCATGTCAATTATCCCGACACAAAATTATTTTAACATCTTTCCTTTAAAACTCTACCGGAATTTAACTTAGTAGTAGGTCAAAACATACTGCCTGGTTCTTTATGTGATAGACACAAGAACCCGGTCGTTTATTGTTCCTGCACAACTTTATATTTTATATTTCTTGTTGTAAATTGACACAGTGATTTTAACATGTAGGAATCAAGAATGTTTCGTAGATTTGGTGTTAAATGTTTGTTTTGAAATTGTCTTTCTCTCCACTGACGATGAGCGTCCTTGCCGAATTTATTTGAATGTGGGATAGTTAATTTCCTAGAAATAATATAGTTACGGTTGATGTGGGATAACTAATTTCCTAGAAAGAATATAGTTGATACGTTGGACTTCTGGATGTTATGTCTTTTTAAAAAAAGAGTCAAATAGGTTACATGCCTCTAAACTACAGTTAATGTTCTCAGTTACATAATGGGAAACTCTAAGAATTAAAAGCAATATTGTAGGGGATAATATGGTTTCAGAAGAATGCTCATTAAACGCTCTCCATCCATCTATCCGTGCTTCAACTCATCTCGATGACTAGAATATATTTGAGTTTCGAGGTCTGTAATCGTAATCGCGTTTCCATAACCAGGCTAAACCTTTTGATTTATTCTGATATACCTAATTCAGTAAGCTACTCATATTCTGTTCAAGCGACTGAATAGTCGGAGTTCTGACTTAAAGGGAATTTATCTTCTAAGCCGAACATGTGTCATGGTTCGTGGCACGAACAAAATCTTTTTTTAAAATTTATTTAATAGTTACGTATGTGCACTCCCACATGACATAGTGGAACGGCATTTCAATTATTTCTAATCTATACCTGCGGCTATGAACTGAACGTTTATAGGAGGAGTAATATCAGGGAATAAAGAAAACAGAAGCTTGCATGCACGAAGATCTCTCTCCTGATCTGAACAATACAACTAGGAAGTCGTTTTGAGCCTTCATTTGAAAAAAATAAACTGATTTGATTGAATGGACCGGAACCAGTCAAAACTACCGGCAACATTCACGAAACTTGAAAAATTGTGTAATACGCCTAAAGCATTTAACTAAATACCAAGCCTTCAGACATATATGCTAAAAATAAAAAACAAGGAACAAGGGAAATTGGGCAATTTGGTCATGTACAGCTGTGATTCAAATTTGCTTTCGTATTCTATCTCAACTACAGTTAAATCTAAAATAAACCGTGCATTATTATTATTATTATTATTATTATTACTACTACTACTACTAATATTATTATTATTATTATTATTATTATTATTATTATTATTACGTACTTGATGGCAATAACAGAGATCGAGGGGGACAATCGAAATGAGAGGGAGGAGAGGCAAAAACATAAAAGTCAAACACCTTGTAAAATTTCCCGTGTACGTTACAGTGGTGTGCTGTCCTTTGGCAAGCCACTTCACTCCAATGGCCTTAGTACCAAATAACCCACATGCATTGTTGTATTGCTCTGGTGTAAAACGCCAAAGAAACAAGAGGGAAAACCCCTCGAAATAAACAAAACATATCCACCATGAACAAAGTGCAAAATCACGTAATCACGGGATAATTATTATTATAATCGTAAATCTTTCTAAAAGTACAATTCTCTAATAAGAAGATAAAGATACATAACGCTGCAAAATGGCATAGACAACAAATCATGCTAAAGCTTTTATTCATGCGAAAGGCATATAGGTAAATTATTTAATTACCATTGTGCCTAATTTCTGGAGCACTTCCATTAGTCAACTCTTAGACATTCAGGAGGAAGCATCGCATCTTTTATACAGCCCTTGAAGCCTTAGTAGTAGGACAGAAAGACAATTATTCGGGGGTGCATATTGACCAACGCACGGGGTGGGAGTGTTGAGTTAACCGACTTTTTGGGCGTTTTTAAAGGTACGTTTCTAATATCGAGGCCTTAAAATTGTTTGAGATCTTATAATTAAAACGCAGATCCAAGCCTTGTTGTCCATGGTGCATGAAATAACTGACTTATCATAGGCTTGCTGACAGGTGATATGTAATTAAATCGTTATAATATTAATAATAATGAATGATTCTGCGCTAACTATGTAACCTCGTACAGCTAAACCAGCTAAACAACGACTAGAGGTATTTAAGACATATCTGCCCGTCCGCGATTTTGTCAAACAGCAACTGCAACAACGTCAGGAAACTCGAGTGGAAGATACATAACAGTTATTTAAACCAAATCTCGAACAAACCAATATAGTAATTGTTACACCAACTGAGTCAACACAAAAAGCTCTTGAGACATTACCAGCGGATATTACTGATAGTCTTCAACCCGCTCAACCACAGCCAAAAGTTCAACCACGGCCACCACCACAAGGCAAAGCTAAAATAATAGATACATTTACTGTGGAAGGTA
Organism: Sinohyriopsis cumingii; assembly: GCA_028554795.2. Taxonomy (NCBI): domain Eukaryota; kingdom Metazoa; phylum Mollusca; class Bivalvia; order Unionida; family Unionidae; genus Sinohyriopsis; species Sinohyriopsis cumingii. The sequence continues at coordinate 79,511,615 of CM068827.1, forward strand.
TTGTATCCATGAGGAATCTAAACAAAATAATTAATATTGCTGCGTTTGGTTATGATCGTAGAAAACAACATGTAAAACCCGAATATGTTCGCTCTGTAAAATATGTCGATTGGGTCAGAGATGTATATCGAATTGCTTGTATTATTCCGCAAATCGAATCTGATGATAAAAAAAATCTTAAAATCTTTGACCAAGCAGTAGACGAATAGGCTGAAACGGTACAAGAGAGGTAAGAAAAACAGGAAGAAATGGAGCGTTGACTTGAAAAATCAGCAGAAAGAAGGAGAAAATCATAAGTAAATACTAGATCTGAAATAAGGAGAGATAGAATAGCTGCATTAAGGAAACATCAGCACGCTCTCAAATCACTGCCAGATTAGCATCATGAAACGCCACCTAAAAAATATCGGAGAGGGACTAACCCACGATGTGCAAAAGGAACCAAAAACTTAATGTAATCCCTAAATCGGCAGTGATTCTTGAAACCCAAAGGTGTTTGAAACGTTCGGGGTTGGTGAAGTTTCCCTGAGAAGAAATGAACATTTAGAACTAAAAGAAGTGTTACTGAATTTTGAACAACATGTTGCTTGCGCGTATCATCGCTTGAATATATTTATAGCTGGCAATCAAAATTTTGATTCTGATTTGCAGATATTTAAGCGAGATTGTACAATATTATATCCGATCTAGTATATCCCACAGGAATACTTGGATTTGTTTAAACAATCAGTCGTAAACATTCATTTTCAAACTCGTATAGCACGACTACCTGCTGCTCCTGTGCTTACAAAGCAATCGCTATAATTCTATCAGACAAAACAACGTAACTCGAAGGTGTTGGTGGACGAATGAGGGTGGTTGATTTACCTGCAGAAAACATGTAATTGAACCGTTCATGACGTTGTATAAATATCATATTAGTATGTCAATGTTACCCTGACACCTGGTCAACTGAAAAAGATCCAATCGGCATCGGCAAAGTATTGTGGAATAACAATATTAGTGAAATCAAAGGTGTTGCATGGTCTAAATAAATTAGCGCTGACCGAACGTCAGATGAAACACTTTAATGACGTCTAGCAATCAAAGACTGGTATAAAATTTGATCTTTCCGATACAAGAAAGACTGGTGGTATATTCACACTTCTTGCATCTATACCAGCGTTGACTGTCGCTGCAGCTCCACTTGTTGTTACAAAAGCATCTGTGCACGGTACCGCTGAAATATCTGACGGAATGGCATATCAAAAAAGCAAAAGGGCATGGTCTAAAGACCTCAAAAAATGGACGGGGTCTTTTACTTGAGGAACACGGTATGGTCAAGGTCTGCGACTAACAAGAATATATTGCTAAGCAAGCTTCCCAGATTTGATTTACTTGATGCGCTCAGCCATTAAGCATCAAAAGCTCCAGAGGAGTTTTCATGCGCGAACAATTACCAGAAAAACCAAACCGCGTTGAAACTGGTATCATTAATCTTGATGGTCGTTCTGGTCTAAGTACTCACTGGGTTACATATGCTATTGATCCAGGTAGTTTTGTTTATTTTGATTCGTATTGATTGGCGCCACCAAAAGAATTTTTAAGATACATAGATGGATTTTGCCGTCTCGATCTGGTACTCGACATTACAAACACAGAAATTGGATGCACCTATATGCAGTCCAGAAGCGCTTGCTGTACTTAGCGCTATATCAAGATCATCAACATTGCCGCATAAAAGCGAATACATTAGTCCGTCGTTTTAAACAGGTTAATAATTTATAATGGTAGAAATTTACGGAAGATATCATGCCACTATGGTCAAAGGTAAACCTGGTGTCGGTGACGTTGATTTATAAGCGTGTGCGATTAAAGATGAGATTGTTGATCTCATGAATTCGCTGAGGCTGACAGAGATGAAGTTGTTGTTTTTTTAGGATCAATATGAAAAGTTAAAGTAGAGCAATATTAAGAGGTTCGATATTATCAAGCGAGTTTTATGTGCAACAGACGATAACATCGTGGTATTTACCGATGGTGGATGAATCAGAGACGCAAGTGTATCGATCGCGGCAATGTCTTGAAATTGTCGCGCGACCACCTCAATTTATTACTCAATACTTATATCATGGCATTGAATTTGGATGTAAAGCATCCCAATCCACACAGTCTTACATATATAATTGCATATGCGTGGAAGGCATCAGTGGTCTGCATGCTCAACGGGGCTTCGGATTGTACACGATAGACTAAATATTAGTTACATTGAATTTTGATATTGTGCAACGAACTGTTTATTATATACTTCACAGTGATATATTTAAATATATCAGTGGGAGAAAATGATATTTCCACAGTAGCAATATCGCTTTTGGAACTACTTTATGTTCCGTTGAGGAAATATTTCTGCTCTTATGTATGTTCTTTAGCCCCTCATTTCCATATTTAGGTCTATTTCACTATTTTTCTTCTTTTGTTTTCTCTCTCTCTCTCTCTCTCTCTCTCTCTCTCTCTCTCTCTGTGTGTGTGTGCACATCTCTTGTGTACATTTATGCACTTAGTGAGGTTTGAATACACAAATAAAGAATATGAAGAACAAAAATCCTCACAAATATACTCGCAATTGTAAAATTCTTTTGTTAAAAATGTTACGCTCTAACGTCTCTCAGATACAACAGCTGTGTTATGTTTCTACCCCAACAGTATCAATCCGCGTAGGAAATATGCTAACAAAACAAAATATCTTCATGTTCGTGCGAACACAGACAGAGTTTACGCATGGTATAAACAAGCTAAATTTGAAAAACGCTGCTGTCACAAAATTATTGTAAAATGCTGGTACTTTTTTATCAATATAGTTATGCAGCTGTTAATTGGGTTGACACGGAAGGAAGAAAAACCCATGCAAATCGACAGGCTGTGTCTTTAGGAATATATAATGAAAAACAATCCACGTGTTTTTTAGTTAGATCTCTATTTACTCACCATTCTAGCTTAGGTATTTCCTGAGGAGTAAGCCGATGGAAATGAGTAAGTTAGGAGGATGGTAAAATTTCGCACACCGTTTTATAAGACACTCTAACAAATCTTTTACCCCTATTTGCATTTTTCACCCATCTTCAACGTATCAGTAAGATAAAGCATTTCCTCTTCCGGATGGGAAACAAATTGTTTTACCATATGGACAAAGCAGACAATCTCCCGTCATCAAACGACCCTGTGATTTATTAGTGACTTGATACTAAAGAATCAGATCTCAGCCCGAGAATGACCATTGAAGTGTTAAAACTAAATTTAAACATAGCCAGAATGAGAGACTGCACTCTTCAATAGTATTGTGGTCCATCTACGATACTGATGACTGAATGACGTCGAAACACGTACATTCACACACTTACACTCTCGCACAAGCATGCACTCACGCTACCACGCACACACGCAAGAAGAAAAAAAAACACACACGCACACCCACCCACCCCACACTCCTCTTTTCGACTTCTGTATTGAACTATGTCACTCGTGCACGGTCAGTGGTCATCAATTCGGCTCTTAACTTTTAATGTAATTTTTAAATGTATCTGTCCTTAATTTCCTTGGCTGCAAGTTAATGTTATGTTGTTTTTGTTTTTAAGTGTAGGCAATTTAGAATTGTGAACCACAATTTATAGAGATGCATCAATCCATAGCCTATGTTCTACTTTTCTGATAGCAGACCAACCAGTTACACAGGTATTGGGGATACATATGTAAATTACCTGTATAAACATATATATCCACAACTTTCCCTAAGCTGCGCATTATAATTTCTGCTGTTCTACTGCACAGAGCACTCGAAGCATTAAAGGATCGGTGTGTGCCGTCCTTCCAGGAAACGAGGTTAGTGCGAAATTCAGCCTGAGAAAACCTAGAAGATGAAATTCAAAGGAGTCTGTGTTATTCTGCTGTTGTTCTTGTTTAATATTGTCCTTGCCGATCTAATATTTTGGAACAGAGGAGTCTGTGTCAAGGTTCTGGGAGTATCTGGCAAAATAGTGGTGGGCACAACATTTAATCTTGACGCGGATCCAAATTCTGTGAAAATAGAGTTCAACGAAATAAAGGAGAAAGACGCTAACGGGATCGAAGTTGGAAAGAGTGGTACCACGCCCCATATCTTCAACTCATTCTCGAGTCAGTCTTTTTCTATCAGCGACACAGCAGATGTAAAGTACCAAAACATCAATGCCACTACGTTTAACGTCACTGCTAATTTACCAACAGTCAATGCAACTCTAGTGACAAGTATTTACGTCTTCAAAGGAAATGGCAATGTCACTGTTGCCAACGAGACGACGAACATCAAGGTAAAGAAGCATGCAAATTTTTAGTATCTTCTGAGCTTATTGGTGTGCATATCTAATCATTTTGTTGTATGTGGATACGTCGAAGATGTATATTTACATAACTTCGATATAGTGACTATTATTTCACAATTATATCAACACTTCTCATACATCCGGCTAAAACGAAGAAAACGTCCATGCTATCGAAAAGGCTTTTTTTAGATTTAGTCAAGCGTACGTATACGTTGTGAAGAAATACAGAAAATATACACAAACCTAAACTTTCAAAGCAATTTATATAATTCAATTTAATTTTCGTTACATATTATGTTAAACTACAAAGATTTAAATGCATCAGAATGTATTGTAAGAGCAAGACAAATGTTTAATTTGTCCATAATGACACAAAGTGCATGGAAGATATCACACAAAAGTGTTATCTGGAACATAATTGAAGAAACACTTTGAAGCCTACCTTATATAAATAGTTTTCATATGACGCCACATTATTTTTTATAGCTCTCTCTGCAATACTTGGGATCATTCGCTAATATAAAATATAAAGTGGGACCAAGTTCATGAACAGTTTTACAATTTCTAGAAATCTATCAGCATGCCAAAGACAGCATATCAATTTTAAAAATGTAGATAAAAGTATGTGCTAATTTTATTTATTCTTTTGACCTAATTTAAATTTTGTCCATTTGTATAATAACGCTATGGCAAATTATATAACAAGGTGCGGAATGTAAAAATGTAAATAAATCGGTTTATTCTCTACTGATTCTATGAGCAACATTGAAAAGCGATTTCAATCCTGGGCTACGAAAGTGCGCACATTATATATATTATATATATATTGAGAGAGATAGCTAATTTGGCATCTCAGTAGACTCACTCACACTTTATGTCCCCAAATGGTGCTTATGTACTATGAATGTTGTGGTGGTTTCCTGTTTCAGAATATGTGCTCATCTGCATAGCGAATTAAACATGGGTAGAGTCGAAACATTCCATTGTACATTCACACCATTTCCGGAAAGAAAGGACGGTGAGTGAGTTCTATTTGTCCTGATCTTTCTCAAGGTTGGAAATGTGAAATTCAACATCGGCATGATGAACTGGAGATTTTGTGGATCACCTGGTGCCAACTGCAGTCAGGGACAAACAAATGAAGTAGGAAAATACATAGATTTTGTTCTCGTCATCACTGGGAAGGGTTCTGCATCCAAAACGAGTACAGGGGCTTCTGATGGAGATGAGTACAACTTAGGAGGAGGTGCCGGGATCATCCTGTCCAAGAAAGTAAGTTACTTAATGTGCCTTTTAGACTCTCGCTACATTTTACGGTATGCCCTCACTGGGTATACGACCGCTCCGGTGCCCAAGTGGTTAGAGCGTCCGCCTCGGGTGCGGGAGGTCACGGATTCGAATCCCGGCTGAGTGATGCCAAAGACTTATAAAAAATGAAACTAACAGCTGCTTCGCTAGACGCTCAGCATTAAGAGTTTAGTGTTAGGACTGGTCGGCCTGATGGCAGGATAATGTGACTGAGTGGGACATCATGCCACATGTCTGCGGCATGATGCCCCAGTGCTAGACATCACTATAAACTGCCACACTGCAGACATCGTAGCGATATGACTGAAAAATTGTTAAAACTTCTTTAGAAATCCAAAATACACACACACATTATTATTGTGGCATTTCATTAAATTTGAAACGTCGTTGAAAATCTAGTGAATATATGTAAACGTTATTGAATATCTAGTGAATCTATATGTGATAACCATTTATTTATTCGATGTAAAGTATTGTGAAAGAAGCAACATGAAATAGATAAAAAGCAAAAATATCATTTCGTCTTGTCGAGTAAGCATGCCAATTGTACTAGGGGTTTCTAATGGGTTCTTAGCTAATAATATTCTAAAGGTAAACGTATGGATAGCATATCTCGACATATAAACGTAAATAAACCATGTCCACGTGAAATAGCTTAGTATAAAGTCGGACTTCGAACACGAAGGTTGCTGGTTGGATACCAGACCATTTCGTCTGCCTTTGTGTACAATGGACAGGCTAATATCTTCCATTTCCTTGACATGATATAACCAATAGTGTTATTATGTATATTAATGACTTCTGTAACTCCTGTTGCATGATTTTGTCTCCTTTTGTAAATTTTATTAATGACCGTAAATTGTGGTGTTTATCTCTACCTGAAATTTCGTGCGTGCATATGGTCCATTTTAAGATATTAAAGAACATAAAATTGAATAGGATCTATAAACAGAGCTTACGTATGTGTTGACAGTTACTAATTATAAACTTATCAGTATATATGTTTACGAGATTCGGACATTTGCCATTTGACAAGCCGATCAGGTGGTATCTCAGAAGAATAAACTAACTCGCTCTGGATGGGATAAATCATAAAATTTCTTCTACGATGGTGAACATTTGCGACTTGTCACGTGGGTAGTAGTAGCAAATGTCTTTTCACCCTTTTGCTAGTATATAAATGCGTGCAGCTGGACAATTTTGGTCATTCGCTGTTGTTCTAACATCAAGTCTGCAGACTTTGTTTATGTTATATTCATCTACTGTTTGAGAGGAAAACCATTTATTTGAATTATTCAGTGGAAATAGAAAGTGCTCATTGGACTATAATAGTATTCTTGAACTAGTGTAAATAATTCAAAGTAGTTCTGGACAACGGCATTTTTACAACAAGGTTCTGAAATGTAAACGGAGCATTTCAATCTTTTGGACTTTAAAAGAACTTTGTCAAGATCATTTTGGACTCGCCTCATAATACTGTAAGTTCCTCTCACATTTTCATTTATAGCATTGATACTGAAATTATTGGTTAAGTTTTACAAACTTTGTCTGTTTTGCTTCTTTCTACTGCTTAGTTTATGACAATAGAATCGTAACAATGTGTTAAAAGTGCCGCTGAAACCTACAAAAGGGAACAAACTAACCCAGCCTTTGTCCGTGATGTATGTCACATGTTTATACCCATAGTTCGATAGTTAAAATACTCAATGATGCGTCTGCTTTGATGAAACTGTATGTGATAAGTTATAATGTTATATTCCTAGGTACAAAGGCGAGTTATCTTTCCTGAGTTACCCTCGTTTTCAAGAAGGCAATAAACCCATTATTCAGAAAGATGGTATTGGCGGCCATATTAGATTAGAGACAATAGTTTATATCATTGATTATCTAAGAATATGTTGAATGATTGAATTTAGTTGTATTAATCTCAAGAAAATAGGTTACAACATTCATTGATAGAAATAGCAGACAACAATCTTTCTGTCGATCTCTGTTATTAATTTTATTGATTTTGTCTCAGTGTGACTTGTAAAAAAACGCAAATTTTGACTTACATATTTCTATTTCCCAGCGTCTGCTCCTCTGTGTGTGTGTGTGTGTGTGTGTGTGTGTGTGTGTGTGTGTGTGTGTCTGTGTGTGTGTGTGAGTTGCTCATAGAGACAATCATGTTAGGAAATTAGACACTGTTCCCCTATAAACTGAATTCTGGACCTAAGAAAATTTACTACACTTATGTTCTTTCTTGATCTAAACTTTCCTACAAAATTTAAAACAGCAAAAAGCTACAACACAAAATTAGAGAAAGATAAATAAAAACAAAACTGAGGTACTGAGGTATTTGTCAAAATTATTTCTGATATGTTTTATTTTATTGTAGTTGTGATATCAGCAATAACATAATTTAATGCAGACCTTTCACCAGTTATTAGCATAATTATGTCCTGATAGTGGGAGACTGATTCAGTGTTACAGTTATACAGTTATTGCTTTTTCTCACTCATCTGCTGTGGTCCATAATTATTGTAAACATAACCAGACATAGTAGCGAAAAAGAAAAGGAACATTTTATAAATACATTATATAAAAAACAACGCCGTTGTGTAAATTGGAAACATTAACTTGTATATTGTATATTGTATAATAATGTATATTGCATTGAATACATGGAATTTCATTCTTCACTATCTTCTCAAATTCCAAAGTATTTATTTCTCCATATAATGAGTTATTTTTGGTAGAGTATAATACAAACAAAAAGTTACCATACAAAAAGTAAAGGAAATAACATAATATGTTCATCAGCTTTTGTTCCAACCAATATATGCTTCTTTAAAATGAATTTGCCAATACAAATAATAAACGACACATACCTTGTATTCATGATGCAGTCATTTAGCGAGATTTTGAAGGTACCATGACATAAATATTTATGTGCTGAAAGGTTCAGCCTAATTATATTTTGTAAAATATGATTTTTTTTTGATTGTCTAGAATGAATAGTCTTGAAGCTTATGGTTTTCATTGATAATCAGCCCAACCCATAATTGAAATAACTTATCTTACTTATTATTGATACACTTGGAGGTGTAAAACGTTATAGTTTAATTTTAGTTATGTATATTCTAAGTTTGAAAAGTGTCTTTCAGAGAAAGAAGAAGCCAGTAATTGTAAAACAAACTTAACATAATCTTACAGCTAAATTTGACATATGCATACAATTGTGTTTGTTACGGATGGATCGAGCGTGTAACTTTCATGCTGGTCTATTATTTGTTCTGAATTTTCGGTTACATTCAGAGATACAGAGTTGGTGGTATCATTAAAGAGCCTTGTTTTGTACATTAAATGAGTTTATAAGTGTATTTTAGTCATAAATCTAGCAATAGTGCTGGTGTTGCCATCCCGTTTACAAATAATTTTCTTATTCACAAAAAGATGTGATTGCCAGAGTAGATACATTCTCTCAAGTTTATCAGTTAATGGAACGAAATTTACTCGGGTAAATGTTTACGTCAGAATAATGATCATGCTGAGGCTTCTTTTTAGAAATTTTAAAGAGGATATTATATAGTTTGACAATTCCTCTGTTATTGTTTGTGTTGATTGGAACGTTGTTCCGGACATGGAGCCTGACTTGAAAATATTTAACATGATAAACACTCCATGCCCGATGAAGGAGATCGGGGCATCAAGAATCAACTTCACTTACTGTATTCTTGGAGAACATTCAATCCTTACAATTGACTATTTACTTGGCGATACACAAACCTTATAAGACAGTGCAGACTGGACTATGTTTTAGTCTCTGAGGACATATTTTCAAACTGTACAGACTCGTCTATTATTCCTGTCTACAAAAGAGATGACTCAGTAATACCACTAAAATTGTTTATATTTGTATTACCTAGAATGTAATCCTAGTTTTTAAAGCAAATGGAATATATTCATTTGAGAAAACAATGTATACCCAATACAGTATAAATAATACTATTGTAAAGATGACAGAAAAACCCACTTCACATGAAACTAACTCGTACAGATTAATTGTTTGGGCGGGGGTTGGGTAAATCCTTAAAATCATGATGTAAGAATCAGGTATATATTTGTAAGTTGCGACAAAGCAGACGAAACAAGATAGCCGGAAAATTAAGTCTGAAATACACACTTTGCATACTCTTGTGAATCAAAATTATAGCATTTTATCTTAAACGTTTGTTAGAAATTAGAAATATTTATAACGTAGTGTTCGGCAAAACTTCACTCTTTAGGGTTAGACAAAAGAATAAATACCTAATAAGAGCCAAGATACAGAAGTCATGTGGTAAACATGAAGCTTGGTTTAGTCAGCTTAAGTATGTAAATGGTGCAGATAAGTGGACCAATTCTTTAGTTTTAGCTAAATTTGTACAAAAGATACAAAACTGATTAACTTTAACTTTTAGATTTCCTCAAGGAAATATTACCAGAAACCAGTTGTTGAATAAGATTTATTTAAGTAATTATGATAAATGCTCCTGATTCAAGGAAGGAACATAACACAATTGGGCACTTGTTGTAGGAATATTTTTTTCGAACACTTTTGGAAAAATTTTCTGGAATGGATAAACGTACAATCCAGATTTTGAAATTACTCCAGATGTCTTGACAAGAAATAACAACTTTCATGATCTTATTAACTTCCTGATGTTGCTAAAATATATTATAACAGATGTTGTTTATGCAAAATCACAAATCTCGCCTAATATATAAATTATATTTTATCACATGAAATGCTAGAAAAATATGTAGCCACAATGAATTACAGAACTGATGAAATTGATAAAACATGGACCCATATTGTCAATTTGTCGTGGGCAATTTGTTTCTTCAGCTGTTTTTTATTTTCATGACTTCAGTTGTATTTAATAAACACATGAAAAACAATCCAACAAACAGTCAACTTAAAAACACCTTGGGGTTTGTATGCAAATACGTCTTTGTCTACAAAAATTGCGAATGTATGTGTCGGTGTGTGCATGAGTGTGTTTGGTGTCTAAGTACGGCAACATATGTAAGACCAGGATTTTAAAAAGATTGAAATAATCTACCAAAAAACTAGGTCAGGTGATGATGTTAGAGAACATGTAACATCCTGGCAACTTATGTTCCACAGACAAAACAATGATCGCGCGACAACCACGTGCATACTCCATTGTTTAGACGTAAAGCACTATTTCAAGGATTATGGTTCTTTTCAAATGATATATTTTTATTCATGGATTTAATATAGTTCTTAAGGCCTAATATTCCAGTGTTAACGACAAATGTGCTTTCCTTATTCGATGCATAGTCTGAGGAAATATCAGTAAGTTACTTCATGTTGGATAAATATGCTAATGGAGTATGCTTGTGGCGTGTCTGTTCCCATGCACACATCACTTTAAAACCGTTTGTACATTGTATTCTTCAAGCTGTTTGTTTTTCACTTTAATAAGACTGACTTGTCTGAGACCACCAAATAAGCAAATTCAACAGATATAATACATTTTACTTGCAATCGATATTTGACAGTATATGATCATTTAAAAAATTCTTTTTATTCTTAATTTAGGTCCAATATGATAATAAAGACTGGACCAATATGGCAGCTGGTTATCCCGCGATGACAACAACCGGCGTGAAGCAAAGCTTTACATTCCGCTTCGAGAAATTCAACAGCTCTGCCCTGTACGATCCAGTTGTCACCGTTGGTGGCACTGACGTTGGAGATAGTGGCAGCGGTACCACTGTCGGCATTGACGTTGGAAATAGTGGCAACGGTACCAATGTCGGTAGAAACGGTGGCAGTCCACTGTCCTTCTCAACCTTGTTTACCTTCCTAGCAATGTCTCTGTTTTACATTTTGTTCTAATCTTGTAATCTTTTTCTGAGATTCAGTACCTGCGTATACAGAACGGGACATTAAGAGGAAGAGCTGTTGCTTTGTCAAAATCCAGGATGAACTACCGCCTCAAAGATATAATCTGCACGAGCTTTTGCTTTACTCATGCTTCTGCACTTTCCAATTTTCTTGCAAATATGTTGGTTCAAATTCCATGTTCGTTCCTTACAAACTGCATTGAGCGGTATCTTTCTTGCACAAAGTACATACTTTAAAATTTATCAGTTTCCACCATTTGCGTATGCATATGACCCTTTAGACTTTGATGACACACAACACAATAACATGTACAGATACTATTTAATGAATCTTATGAAAGTTTCATTATTCTTGTATTACGTCAGCGTCGTAGATAAATAAATACTTGTTTCCTTGAATGGTAATAACTCACAACATTTGCTTTTGGCATCAAATCTGTAAGTCTGTAGAATAGTCCAGTATTTATTTAAGTTGTTTGTAAGAGAAAGAAAAATCAATGGGATGGAGAGTGGAGCTTTCAGTTTATTAATTGCATGATCGATGGATATTGTATATGGGAAAGAGAAAACTTAATGTTCATGTCATTCCATGGATGTCGGCCGTGGTACTCGCTCGCATATGCTTGACCTGATTGTGTGTCCATCTTGCCATACTTAATGGTGAAAAACTTGAAAATTAATACAAAAAGTCAATTTTGACCTTGATTTCGAAATCTAACAAAGAAGTACTAGGTCAGGTTTTCATATAAAGTGAAGGAAGAGCTAATGAATAGATTTAAATTGCCTACCTATACCGTTCACTCAGAGTGTAAAATGTCGTACCTGTTTCATCTTGTACTTAACACATCAGTTCTATGTCACCCATAGGGCTTGTTTTACTACAGTTTTATGTCATTTAAGTCATTCCAACTTTTGATTTGCATATTCGCTTGCGTCATTCATTGTAAATAAAGGTACACCCTATCCGTCGTCACCATGTTTTGTATGTCGTTTATTATTAATATGTTACGTTGGTGGATTTATTTTTCTCATCAGGCCCACGTTTCACTAATTGTTTCTAGAATTGAGGTGTTACATTATATTTTGTAAGACCGTCTTATGACTTTGAAATTTGCATCCGAGGTTAAGAGATGATGATTATAACTATCAATAAAGGTATATTTTATTGTTTTTCAATAGGGTTATGACGAGCAAAAAAAACCCATGTTACTTCCATGAAGATCCGATTGTATGGCACATTAAAGTACACTGTATATGACTATCATGGAAAACAAAAGAAGAATCTCTCTCTCTCTCTCTCTCTCTCTCTCTCTCTCTCTCTCTCTCTCTCTCTCTCTCTATATATATATATATATATATATATATATATATATATATATATATATATATATATATATATATATATATATATATAACAAAATAGTAGACAGTGATATCAAATTTTAATATGCTTTTACTGACAATACATAAAAGGATTTTAAATAATAATAAGAAGAAGAAGAAGAATAACAATACTAACAAGAATAATAGTAATAACATTATTATTATCATTATTGTTATTATTACTATTATTATTATACACATAATAAAAGTAATTGAAATTTTTCATGTCAATATCATACATGTTTCTATATATTGTCACTTGTTTAGCGTTACACTGGATATGCCCAAGTATTATTGTATAATGTCGTGTAGGTATAATAATCAGGGGGTTAGGAAGCTTTTTATTACTATTATACAGTTTGTTGGATAGCACCTGTTTTGTCGCAGATCGGTCCTTATCGTCCAGAACTGGCCCTGGAATTCGATTATTGTGTAAATGTTACAAACCCTCTCGACAGAGGACGAGAAATAGTCCAAACGGTCATGAATAATAATTTTAAAAAACGGGTATTAACAACGTTCAGCACTTTTGGACTTGCTCAGCTTGCTTATGTCAGCAAAACGCTGACATCAGTAGACTGGTCAAATCTTAGATTTGGATGGGACTAGATATGAAACATCGGTATGGTTTAACAATAAAAAAACATTAACCAAAACTTTAACAAAATTGTCGAATATATACACACCCTAATTTCATTTAGCATAGCATCGCAACATAATGAATCTGTTCAATGAAGAGTTCTTTTTTTGTTTTTGTTTTTTTTACATACGTATCGCACAAAACGCAATTGTACTGATGTGGTAATATCTGTGACAATTCGTGAAATTATTATTAGGTGGAAATTTTGTCTCCATATTAAAGCCGAAAACGTTGACAGACATCTAGAAACAGGATTTTTTGGCATACAACTACCAGCCACAATCCCTTATCAAAGTCATTTCTTCATATCTAGCGGTTTCATATTTGAGTCCAAGTTTTGAAATTATAAAAATATTTTTTGAATGTTTACCCTGAAATGTATCTAGGTTACATGTCACATACCAAACCCATACTTCTATATTAATAGTCATAGCCACAAACGAAGGTTAAGTGCCACAGTAAGAAGTTTTCGTGTATATCATAATTATATACATTACTGTAAAACCCGATGCTCACTCGCACATAATGCAAACAAATTTATCGGCAGATCAGCTCGTAGAACGTCACACTCGTAATCCAAAGGTCGGCTGTCTCCGATAGCAAACGTCGGCTGCTTCCGATATATTCTTGGGAAGGGCACGTCATTGACTTAATGTGATAAAGGTGCTACTAAACTAACAAATCAATAAAAAGAAAGTTAAAACCCGCGAACGGAGTTTCACTCGACAACCTGCGTATGATTACAAAAAAAAACCAGTTCAAGAGAATTATATATTCCTCATCTAACCCTGCAGTACAAAGTCAGCTTCCTAGTTACGAGCAGTTCTGTGAGAAAGTTTCCCAGGAGCTTCCTGTGGGTCGCTGGTTTTCACTGGGTTTTCCTCCACTAGTTATACTCATTTTTACTGGCCGCCATGAGCCGCCTATCGTGTGCCAAAAAATCGCGTTAAACCTTAAACAACAAAGGAGCGGTTCGCTGGAGGTGCGGTAAAGTGATCTCGCTGCTGCTGCATACGAGAATACGTATGTATAAGGAACATCTCGCGGCGACACAATGCAGTCTCAATACAATAAGTAAACTGTACTAGTTGACAAACGACGATAAAACTATTAGAATTGCTGAGTTTGAAATTGTGCAGGTCGAAATAGAAAACCATAAACTCCGCGCATAAACACTGAACCGGGACGTTAGCGACCAAAAACAAGTACAGTGCTAATAAATGGCGGTACTGAAGCTACTTAAAAGAACTTCACTTATAAGGCTACACTCGTATGGTTGCGGGATTAGGAACAATAATCATCAATCGTATGGTTTCGTAATCGTTTGTTTGGTTACTGAACTAGGTTAATGTCTTCTATCCCGCACGACTTTGGAGGGGGACTATTGGTATCTTTGCAATCGAAAGTGATTCGAGGGTAAATTCATGGGGTACAGAAGACTTTGACTTTTAAAACATAGCAACAAAAGTGTTGCATTTTGCAACTGTTTTTGCTTTTAGGGAATGTATGTGTTCATTATATCTCGTATGGTCCATAAGGCCTGACTTTCTATACAAATTGTACACCTTTGCTGACAGAAGTGTTCTTTGACCCGTGCTTGGAAGAGATAATTTTTTCCTCAGCACCAATCTTAAAATAACCGGCGCTATTAGCAGAATCAACCGGTCATCACCGTATACGGGATACCTCATAATCATCAACGATGATCATCGACGACGCAGAACTGGACTTTATAATTGCCGACACATCAAAGAAAGGCGTATTTGGGCATAGATAACTCGTAAATCTACAAGATGAAACGTTCCTGGGTACTATTATCAGCTAATATGCTTGTGATTCGCCATGCTTGCTCATGTTTCGATATACCTTTAAACAATGATCAACCGAATTTCTAAGGATGTCGTTAGAGTCGCCACGGACTCATTTTGTATCAGCAAGTCGATTGCCATCGACCCAAGCATAACGCTGCAGGATAAACGTACAGCGGGTGATACTCGTTGGGGACACTGGCGAATAGTAAACGAGATGATACTTGAGTATTCTTAGTCCGCGGATAATAAACCTGTTCCCCCGGTATTAAAAAGATACAAAACTGTCGAAGCCATCGGGGGCACCATCGGTGTATGATCCAGTATCGCAACATAAAACGGTTTATCTTAATGGCTCTGATCGTTCTGAAAACAACTACACACGCGTTAAAATTGTTCAGTGATTCAAATATGATAGTAATAACCCCAATTCATTGATTTGCAAGGGAGATGAAGCAGCAAGTTTCATGCCTATCACAGTTACTTTTGATTACGCGGTGAACTGTGGACACCGGTGCTCGTTGGTGAGAAATATATTCCTAGAAAGCAGCAGAGAGAGTGAACAGACCTTTTGCTGAAACGTCATTTTGAAAACTAATACCTCATACGAAAATATAAAAAAAATAAGCGTAATAACGCTAAACCAAAGCCTCTAACTTTACCGAGAGTTTTTCTGAGTTAGTTTATTTTGTTACTTTATTTTTGTCGTTAGTGTTTTTCTAAATTTGTATGTGTTTTTTCGTTTACCGCGGGACGTTTCATTATTATATCAGCCAAATATTGTATCAAGACCTACATGATATTTTGTTCTGGGATAGTTGATTTTATTGTTATAAATCAGTGTGGAGTAGATTGTACTTTTGAAAAAAGTTTTCGAACTTAATCATGTCCATATCCCCACTACACCAAGTTTGATGACTATTTCGCAGAGTATGTGTATCAACTCAGTTAAACACAACTAAAATATTACAGTTACCTCTGATCACTTTAGGTATTTGTGTATATCTCTGAGTAACATAAATCACATCAGTATTGTTATGCCTACCTCGAGAAGATATCTGAGCTGGATTTGTTTGTTTATCCAACATTACGTCGTCGTATACTACGAGATTATTAATAAATTCATCAAGGTCGTCTACGGATGGTGCTTCATCAATATCAGTTATAAAATTAAGAATGTCATTGCCATCTTCATTTAACAATTTTGCATTTTCATTAAAATCTTTAAGTACATCGTACCATCTCTGATCATCAACTGACGGAGCTACTAAATATAACTTGTCCCACTTGAGCCATCTCATTATCAAATTAAGTAATAATTGCGTTTACCGGACCCAGATGTACCTATTATTATCATTCTAATATAATTCGGTTATGCTGAAATATGTTTTACTGGCTCTTGTTATCGTGTCGCTGAGAAATCAATGACATCCATATTGTAGAAATATAATAAATAATATAGATCTATATTGTGTTCGATGTAGAGCATACACTCTCACAAGTGGATTGACAACAATAATAACTCAAAAAACGTGCACTTACAGGTAAATGTGTAAAATGTGGTACAAAAAATAAAACTTACTTCCCTTGACAAGTCAAGGAAAATTGGTGGTGATAGAAAAATTACCAGGAACTCCATGGGCTAAAGACGTAGGAGAAAAAATATCTTCCTGGGTATCATTACTGTGGTCCTGGAACCCGACTTGATATTCGACTTCACGAGCGAGATCAACCAAGACCTGAAGAGTATTCAATAAACGCGATTGATAAAGCATGTCATATTCATGATGTAGCTTATAAAAGTAAATATCGGCAACAACGACATATTACAGATGTGAAATTAATTCATGCATTAAATTCTATAAACATAAATCTTTCAGAGAATCATTAGCTAATTGGTTGGTAAGATCTCCGATGAAAGGTAAATTATTATTCGGAACTGGCAATTAATTAACCGATTATTGAAATAATTAAATCGATTTATTATAGTTCAGGGGACATTGGAAGGGTAGCACAGCGATTAGTAAACTCGCTGATGCAGCAAATGTTACACGTTCTACTGCTGCAAAATGGTTAGCACGACAGGCAATATGGCAAAATTATATACCACCACCTAACAAAATTAAGCATGCACATTTTGACGTCAGCACTCTTAATGAAGTTCATCAAGCAGATATTTTATTTTTACCACATGATACTATTAAAATTGGATGACGTCAATCACGTACATATACATACGCGTTAACTGTCGTAGACGTTGCATGAAGATATAAAGAGGCAGAGCCGTTATCAACGAAAACAGAAACTGAAGTTCCTTCTGCTTTTGAACAAATTTGTCAACGAGGACCCTTACGATGGCCACAACTACTACAGGTTGATCCTGGCAAGGAATTTCTTGGTACAATATCATCTCTGACGAAAAAACATAACGTCAAAATCAGACGTGGACATACTGCAATTCATCATGATCAGGTAATTGTTGAACGATTTAATCGAACACTTGCTTAGTGGTTATATGGATATCAATATGCAAAGGAAATAATTCTAAAGGATACGAGATCTCGCGAATGGGTTGCATGATTAACAAATGTGATAAATGCATTAAATAATGAAATTACTCGAACAACTTCTATGAAACCAGTTAACACTATTACAAAAAGAACATATACCAATACAACGACATGAATTTTCAAAAACAACCAGTATTAGGTAATGTTACTGTCAGGCATTTATATGAACATGGTGAACTTGAAGGTGATAAAAAAAGTGCGACTGATCCTATCTGGAGTATTACGACACATAAAATATCTAGCATGGTAAGATCCACGGGTAGACCTGCAATATACAGACTAGATTCAACTGCTTCTCAACGTGGATTTGTACGTGAACAATAACAAGTAATTCCTGAAGACACACAATTACCACCGCATTCACTTCTGTAAACTAGCACCTCGACGTCGATTACATTCAAGACAGGTCAGCATGTATCATTGTCAATAACATCGCTATTACCAGTGGTTTCTGTGAAGTCTATAACAATTCTCCGCAGCTGAGATATTCTTCTGACTCGAAATATGCGAGATAAACTAAGTTTGACCATTCGATACGATCATCGACGATCCAAACATTTGTATCAGAGATTGTTAACCCTTGTGATGAATAAATTGTCATTGCGTATCCCAGTGTCCATGGAGTTTTGTCGATAGTTAACGCGCTTTCAACAACAACGACAGGAACTAAGAAAATACCATTTAATACAAGATTTTGTTATTCTGATGATCGTGGTATATCAACGTCGATATTCTGCCGTCACGTATCAACTGGTCGATAACACAAAGGTACGGGTAGATTTGAATTTTTTTCTTTATGTAACATAAATAGTTGTTGTTGAAGTGTATCACGAACTATCTTTTTACTTGCAATTATCAAATCATTTGGTCTACATAAATTCTAAAACTTGTTTATAGGACTTTCTGAAATTATTTCACGCATTATTTCACATCGAATTTTATTCGGTTGTAGTCTGATTAATTTCTTAACTACCCTTAATTCTGGATCAAGTGCTCTATGACCATCATTTATTTCTTCATAATAATCTACAAATTCCTCAGCCATTCATGCGGAGACAATCCAACAAAAGTTGGTGGTTGACCATGATCGTCACACATTATCACAGCAGTATTTTTGTCAATAACCAATCATGAAATCTTTTTAAAGTTTCTAATGAAACAGTGTATACTTCATCCCAAACGAAAATCCTATATTTCTCTCCCATTCATTCAGGAGTCCATTTATATCCCTTCCATCGAAAGAATTCATGATAAGTGCATGATTTAATATTTTTTTTCTCTCATTTTTCTTGCGAGTCTGTGAGGATGTGTTAATATAACTATTTCTGAACAACTGTTCGAGAATAATTCAGTCACACGAGTTGTTTTACCATAATTTCCAAGCCCATTGAGATAAACTGTTTCATGTCTAGCTACAAGTACCGATGGTGCAGATGATAATTTTGTTATTTGATTTTTTGGGCAATAAATATCCTTTTTTCAACGTCGGCGGATTCAGAGTAATTAAGTATATTTTCTTGTTTTATTCTCCATTCACCCCATGATGCATAAGTGCCGATATGTAGTTGTTCTAGCAACCCTGTATTTTTTTATTGATATAAAATGAATCCGTAGCAACTCTGATAGCAAAATCAGAAACTGTATTTATCATAGACAATAGATTTATCGAAACGTATGCAAGCAATGAAGATCTTAAATAAGTAAATGCGGTGACTCACTCTCAACATAGCTTACAATTGTACCTAATTTAGTTCTGTCTGATAAATTAACAGTACTTCGACTTATAAATGTATTTTCTATTCGTTGTATCAGCAATTATAAAATCGAGTTCAGCATCATCTATAATCAATCTTGTAAAATGTCGTTTATGATCATATGATCCTCCTTGGGTGAATTTACCGATTATTTTGCCGTCACGATTTTTTGTGATTTTATTCTCAAAATTAATGATTTCATGATTTTCATCATCAGAACATTTCTTTTATTGTGGTAACCAAACTTCTTTCTGCGGACGATATCATATAATTGCTTCACTTACTGTTAACAATAATAGTATTTTTGCGTCGATAATACTGTTGGTGCCCACATTATTTTCTAAAAAGTGTTTGCCAAACTAGACATAACCAATCGGATGAAGATTTATGACAACTTAAATGACTCGATACAAGCGAATCCAGTTAAATGAAAATCCGGTAATGGCCCATTTATGGATACTTTGGTCATTTTGTGTGTGGGATGACCAAATCGCTCAAAATACTTAGAACACTCTCCCATGCCAAGAAAACTTCCCGGATAACATGCAACCATATCAACCGAAAAACATCCCTATACTCGTATTTAGTATTCCATAATCTACCGTGTCCATATTCGACACAACTGCGTTGCATTTCTTCAAGAAAATCCAATCGTGTTGGTTTCCACGAGATTTTCTCTCAAGCAAAATGAGCAACAACTAAAGGAACGGTAAAACAATTATTCAGTAATTCTTCAATATCGTTATGGGTGTATTTTTGAAGCCAGATTTTTAATTTCTTCATGGAGAGATTCTGTACGATAAATTATATATATATATATATATATATATATATATATATATATATATATATATATATATATATATATATATATATATATATATATATATATATATATATATATATATATATTGTTACGACTGTTTGGTATGATTCTTTCAGTCATAACATATTCTGGGTTCGCCAGGTACTGGCTTGAGGTGAAATGAATGTAGCCTTTTGATTGTAGTGTTTGTATTGATATTTATGTACAATAAAAGGCTAGAATGGCAGAGGAGATTATAGGGAAGAACGGAGAAATGTGTGTTATTTATGTTGTAAATAAATACAGAATAAATTATGTTTTACTTTTCATTGTGTTCTCTTTTTTCCTTTTTTTGATTCTCACAAGATCACAATTACATTGACATACACAAGAATAATTTTACTTCATGACCATACATTTTCTATACACAAGCAAACAAGATTATTTTTTAATACGTCAGTGTTTATGTATATTTTAAGAAATAACAATTTTAGCATAAATACGTTTCTAAACTAAATTTGATGTAATAACATCAAAGTATAATTCTATTGCTAGTTGATTATACTAACCCTATTTATAGAAATTCTGTCAAATAAAACATTTAAATGAATTCTGGGTAACTCCGAATTTTCAGACAAATCTGAACTTTGTATAAATTAAAATCTGGGCAAATCCGAATTTTGGACCAATCCGAAATTTGTATAAATCAAAATTTGGGCAAATCCGAGTTTTGCACCAATCCGAAATTTGTACAAATCAAAATCTGGGCAAATCCGAGTTTTTGGACAAATCCGAAATTTGTATAAATCAAAATCTGGGCAAATCCGAATTTCTGACAAATCCGAAATTGGGATAATTTAAATCAGGATAAGTCCGATTTTGGTATAAATCAAAGTCCGGACAAATCCGAATTTTGATATTGTAATAACATTACACTTTCAGAGAGGGCTTTTACCTGAATAAAAGTAGTCATGACTGATAAAAATTTGGATTTAGAATGTTGATCCGAAAGGAGATAGACGGTTGTGATTTCAATATTATCAGTCCCTCGTCTGCAAGGACGGGGGCCTTATTTATACTCTCTATACCCTTGGAGAACCTCGGTTGTTTACACAAACATAAACAACGGGGACACTCGAGGTTATCCGATACGGGTTAGAAACGAGAACGCTACCACCTCGCGCTCAGCAACCTAAGGTTTAGCTACGATGTCGTAGCCTCAACTTGATTTGTTGTGGTTGAGGCTACGAACTGATCCCATATCATGTAATGGAGCAAAAAAAAATCATCACCAAAGTGAGAAAAACAAACAGTGTAGAAATCAATTACATAAGTATAATCATGCTGTGAAAGAAGTTTGGCTTATTTTGAATTTATTAAACCCTTACACGATAAAATAAATTGGCTTGGTTACTCTAACCGTATCCTGTCCACCATGTCAGATAACGCGAGACTCTCGCCGTGACCCCTTTTCTACGTAAGGCTTGCCAGACCATATTTTGGATATTCTACACTATATTATCAATCAAGTGCGAATAATCGCTTCTTGGTGGAATTTCAAAGTTGCCGATGAACCGTATTTACTTTTAATGCGCAGAATTTCTGACCCAAACGGCGCCAAATTTTTACTACGATTTGTTTACATTACCAAATAAGGCGTCAATGTCCTTATATGGCACACAAACAAACGAGGCTGAGAACGGAAGTAATCATTATTTGAAATAATATGGCGGACGATCTAAACGAAAATATCGGCTAAAAAAGGTAAACGAGATTTTGCAACTATTTCTACAATGATTTCCGATACTTCCAGTATTAAATAAGAGGACTACTCAATTTATTGGATTATATGCAAGGAATATGTTTAAAGTGTTATTATTAGGCTAAAAGAGCGCCGGGTGTGAATCACACCCGGCTTGCTCCATTAACACGTATATGCTCATGTTAGTACCCTGTCCACGAGGTACGAGTAAGGGTACTAATATTAGTACTACCTAAAGTTCTGCGAACAATGGCGCCATTACAAACCTAGCGGAACACGATCCGGGAGGCAATATTTGATTAAAATACACTGTAAACAAGTAAGGCAAAATAAAATATTTTCATCTAATAATACATCATTATCTAACAGTTATTCGAAACATAGTGACGAGTCGAAATAATCATCCGAACGGATGAAATGAGTGTCCGTCGATCTCTTTCAAAGCCGACATATGCTTTCAACGAGGGACCGTCTAAATGCAACGTAATCGTGTGCAACAAGGTACATGTACGCAACATTTTAAATAATTGTACTAAACATTTAGATAAAATAAAAGTGTGAGACTGGCATAGAATTACTCCCAACCTTTAGGAATTGGTCCCCAATTGGTGAGAAATGGATAGTATTCTATATGTAAATTAAAGAAAATTACTTTAATTTTTCCAGTGCAACTGCAGTCTCGCAATTTTATTTTATTTTATTACATAAAGATTATCATACATGTGTTTATAAATAACAAACAGATTGAAAAATTGTATTGTTTATATTTTTTAAAAAAACTAACCATATATATAACTGTTGTACTTCATCTGAAAATTCATCCTTTTACAATTAAGAAAATTATACAGAGCAGTTTCTATTATATACTTTTCCTATCTGCTGTAGTGGTTCTGTCGTGACTGACTAAGGTCAGCCCCAGTGGGATTCAAACCAACCGATTCTCTTCGGAAGAGCACTACCAACACATTTATTCACCATTCTGTAATATTAATAATTCATACGGGAAGGACAACTAACAAATGAATTCAGAATTTCATTTTTGTTGTTAACATGAAAACTCTTATTCTACCTATATCTTATTTCAGCTGAAATATATATATATGTATATATATATATATATATATATATATATATATATATATATATATATATATATATATATATATATATATATATATATATATATATATATATATATTTCATCTGAAATAAGATTATATGAAGAAAAATCATGAAATATCCCAGTTTCCACTGGAAATCAACAAGCTATAATATTCTTGTACCTTAAATAGGTAAGTATTCCTAATATAATTAACAGTAAAATACATTTATAAATTATTGGATGTACATCTGGATTGTGTATTTAGTTTTCTACATTTTCTGATGATTTCCTTTTAAATATGCATCTGTAGAATAGTCAGTAGACATCTTTAGGTACAATGGTCCGTGTGATCTTTGGGTCCAGTGGTCCGCATAATTGATTTACAGTTTCCCAACACAAATCCAACCATTCACAAATTTCAAACAATTGTTCAGCTCAGTACAGTTTTGCCAAATCTCATTTTACATTATATTTATTTCAGTCAAATTTCTATTCAATATATGTCCTTCAGCAATTTTTGTTTTTAAACTTCTCCCCACTCAAGTAACAAATTCAGATTGTAATATACAGCCTCGTGTAAAATTTCCGTTAAGTTTCCCCGGTCTCTAGGGATTAAGGCCTCTGGCATAAAGCCATTGTATCGGAGGTAATTTAAAATAAATCTCATATGAGTTGGGTCTCTGTCAAAAAAAAATAACATTGTTATTTGAACAACAGTGTTCACTAGACTCTATTGCCCTTGAAAAGAGTGACTCAGGATCTTTAAACAGAGTAATTCGACTGGTTTCCATTTTACACCCCCCGACATTTAGCATAATCTTACTATTTTGTAGTTGTTGTAGTTCCTTTAATCTACTTTGCATCTTCATACCTGCACTTCTTCCATCATTAATACTTGCTTTCTTTCTATTCACCATCTGTTTCAATACTGTACTATCTGTCTTCTTGTTTAGATCCCTCTTTACTTCCAATCACTCATCTCTAACTCTCCTCTTTCCAGCCTCATTCACCTTATCGTTCAAAACACTAATGACATTTTCACCTTCCTCATTAATTATTACCTGATCTCTTTCTTTTTTACTTCCCTTTTTATCTTCTCCATGATCTTCATCCTCATGAACATCAGACATTTTATTCTTTCTTTTATTTTCGTTCTCCGTACTTGTCATCTCTTCCTCTAGTATAAATTCCTTGTCATCATCCATTCCCCATACGCTCTCAGTATCCTCAATTCCAAGGAGTTCTTTGAGTATTTGTGGGGTTGGTTGGGTCATAACTCTTTCGGGTACTCTCCTTTCTGGTGTTTTCGAAGAGGAGCTGGTGTGGTGTGAAGAACTTCCAGATGAATTGGAGCTTCTTGCGGAAGAACTAAAGTTGAACCTGGAACTAACAGGAGTCGAAGAAGCTGGTGATTTGGTTCGGCTTCTTGATTTTTCCAGGTTAGATGATACCTTAGATTGGGTCTTGGTGGTGTTGTAGGTTAGTGGTAATAAGCATTGTCTCTTGCTGGGAGTAGAGGATGAGTTTCGTTTTCTTTTTGAGGGACTGGGAATCACATTATGCCTGTCATTCACATTTTTCACATTTTTATTGACCACGGTAGAGATAAAGTTACTTAACTCTTTCTCTGCATCTTGGCCTCGTTTTCCAGAGAGTTGGGCAAATCTCTCAAAATCTTCTTTCTTCGCTTTACATGTGTGAGGGTAATAATTTGTAATGAATAACTTTCTGCAGAGTTTACACTTAAAACTAATTCCTGAATGCTGCTCAATCAAGTGATTGACACACTTGACTCTTGTAAAAATATCTGATATCACAAATCCCACAAGTCCAGTCACCACTCTGCAATTCATAGAAGTGAGAGCAACTTGGTAAAATATTTGATATATATAAATAAATAAACATATATACTTCTTATAAAATGATGTAGTTTTACAAGACTTGTGGACATTTTTCTTTATATTTTTTCTTTTTTTTTTCTTTTTGTCTTTTCATATTGACACAATCTTACAACTATTAAATTTACATTCATTCAATTACAAAACAATTCTTGTTTAGTAAACTGCAATCAGCAACCAAATCAATAATTGACTTATACTAAGAGAAGCAGACTTAGCTATGTGTGTGAAATCTGAAACCATTTTTTTCTTCTTTTTTTCTTCTTCTTTCTTTTCTTCAGTGGTTAATACTATTCAAACAAAGTGAAATAACTTCTCCATAATATGACTTAAGTTTATCATGATGTACACTTTTTGGCTTATGCTTTGGACTTTCTTGTATTCTGTATAGCACATCATTAAGTTTGGAAATAATTTAAAATGGACCTTATTTCTGCAATAATTTTTTTTTAAAAGACGGCATAAAAATTAAACTTGATCATGAAAAAATTATTTGCGATTTTGAATCTTTACAGCAACGGAAATTTGAAAAGTGGATGTACACTACCAGCGGAATATAAATTGATTAAGATCATCCAACAAGTTATATTACAATCTTTTTCAACAGATAAAGATACAGAAGTGATCAAATTTGTCCCACTTTCAATCGCGATTGAAAAAATTAGATCACAATATTCTGACGAATACGAAACAAAAAAGATTGTCAATACACGCGTAAGAGAACTGAAAAACATTATAACAGATCGTGATAAAGAAAACGCTGCAACTTATGAAAGTGAGAGCAAAAGTTAAAGTAGTGACGAAAATGAAAGTTATGGCAACTAGGGTCCCTGTCGTGACTAGTAATTGTGAAATTGAAAGTTAATCTTATTGAGATTATTTTTTTTTCTGACGTTAATATTTTATAATTTTCATTTTCAAAGAAAAATCAGAGATGTTAGTAAAATTTAGTTAAATGTTATCGTTTCTATACTGATTTTAGTCTATTTGACAGTAAACAATCAGTGAAATTGAAGATTTTTGAAGGGTTAAACCTCAGGCGATTCTCTAAATGATTTATCGATAAATCGATAAATTTTCATGAAACACAATCAAAAGTAATGGGTTTTTTTACCGAAAATTGTCGGATTTTGATTGTTTTATGAGCAGATAAAGGACAAATTTATCGATTTATCGATAAATCATTTAGAGAAACGCTTGTGGTTTGACCAGATCAGATTATAAGATCAGATTGATTTTCATTATGCATTTAGTATCATATACCCATTAAATGATAAAATCTGAGTGATTTTCATCATTTTTAGTTTAATTTATCTGAAATCTGAGCGAAATCAGTAAAAAAAATATTCTTTTATAATATATTTTGTAATTTTTTTAACTTTTTGAGATAATATTCCTATCAATCTGAAGAATTAGATAATATTTTCTAAGCTGATCAAATTTAATACAAGAATGTACATAATTCATAGTCTGATCTCTATCACACGTGATCTTAATTATATGTTCTCGCCTCAGTTCATTTAATTGTTCCTGCGTCAACAAAAATTCTTCGTTGCTGTATTCATCAATAATTATATTAACACTGAATGGTACTGTATTGACTGGAGACTGTGTCATTATTGTTCTTTGTCGTGTATAAAATATATCATATGTTGGTACATTATATTATACCTCTTGATTAAATAATTAATTGTAAAATACTCTACATGATCAAAAATCGTTAAGATTTTGCGTATAGATTAATATTCAAATTTTCATATCTTAAATCAATCAAGTGTCCAGATTGGTAAGTATGAAGTGTATTCTTGACAATAAATTATTAAGACATCGTAGATAAACCGGACTGATCGGTTCTTGTCCATGTACAATCAAATATACAGTAGGTACTTGCGGTGTAAATGGGCCTGACTAGAATTTTCAAGATCTATTTGATACCTGCCATCAATTGCATCACATACAAGATTGACCGCGATTGTTGATGTTATATTTAATATTCCTGGTGAAATATGTTTGCCGACACCTTACGGATCATTCTCTTGTTTGAGAAGAGATGCTGGTGGGGCTATTTTTCTCCATCGCTCAACCTTTTTAGGAAAGTTTTATTGATAAGATGGTTAATTGATCTCTTTATTTTGTCGTTATTAAATTTTTGTAGCACAAATTTTAATAAATTCCCTTCAGCTATTTTAGTGTGATTAATATATAATTGCCTGATGTTTGCTATTTTTCTACTTCCTATATCATAAGTACTAGTATTTATTATTTCGATAAAAACTCGATTAGTAAATTGAAGATCTGATACAATTTGATTTAAATGTTGTATTGTTTCAATAATTTTCTTCCTTAGATCGTTATTAGGATACTCCAGGATATAATTTTTAAATAATTGCACTAATGTCGCGAATGTAGTTTTTTGTTCAGTTTTAATTTTATCAGCCAATCATCTGAAATCTTTTTCATAAAAAATATGATCGAAAGTTTTTTCATCAAAATCTATTTTTGAAAACGGTGTTTTAGGAAATATTCTACCATGAGAAAGTTTAATACGATTATCTGCATAATGACGTCATGTACATCCATCTCGATATTCTGGAGTTGTTATAAATTTTTTCTCATTTGTTAGAAATTCATTTAACTTTGGTTCTAGTGGTCCGTGATACTCTGGTGCTATTTCAGGCCAACCTATAACAGATCTAATTGATGATTGATAAATATCTACAACGTAATCTGGAGAATATATTTCAATCTCAGCTGATAAAGCTGGTTCAAGAACTGTTATAGCTAATTTTGATTCTTTTCCAGTAAAAGATTTGATTCTGCGCTGAAATTCATCATTGATTTGTTCGATTTGATAATTACCTGTAGGTACGTCGACAACATTCCAGTCTGGTGTTCCATCATCTTTATTTTTATTTGCAAGTACAAGCGAATTATTCGCCTTTAGTCCACCGAACAATTTTGATCTGATATTTGTCCAACTATGGTATACTCGTAATTGTGCTAGTGCGATTCGTTTACTGGAATTGCAGTTGGAAAGTTAACACTACATTCTGGATTAGTTGAGCTCACAGATATTATCGTAGTTTTTGACAGAGATGTATTAACGACAATCTGCTGAAGTAGCTCGTTCGGAGTTGACATTATTATTTAAATCCTGATTTTCTCAATCAATCACAGTCATTACTTCTTTGTAGATTGTAATTATATCCGTGAACTCAAAATCTGATATTTTTCTATCACTAAGACTTGTTGATAATACCGAAGATAATTTGGAGTATGCTAGCGTCGGAGTATGTAATTTTAGTATATAATCATTCAATTTTGTGGCAATGATATTAAGAATACCGACAATTGTTGTTTGCAGCTGAAACACATATTCTTACAACTGCTAGTGATGTCATTGTTATTGTTGATAATAATACGCCGGTTCCAGCAATAACAGCAGACACTGATTAAACAATTATGTCAACGATAACTACACGTCAACGATATTTGTTTTAATACATTTACCGCATGCTCGTCAAAGATATTTTTTAATTTTGTTTGTCATTCACCTGCTTGGTTGTATCTAAAACGCTGAACGTTAATCAGAATACTCATTATACTTTAATTTGGTGGGGATTTAGCTAGTAATTCAAGGCACCAATAATAAATCAAGCCGAATTAATTGTCTTCGGGTTCCACAGTAAATGTTTCCTCGTCGGTTTGATCTAACATCACTAACATAGATCCAGGAGATCCACCTGACAGAGTCAGTGGATAACGCCGTGAAATCGTAGTAGATATTATAACTGTTACAACACCGACTACCGAGAGCCTGTATATACCAGTAACATCAGCGATATGTTTTATTGAGTGGTGACCATAATGCTTGGTCAGACGCAACTGTACATACCAGTTTGATAATCTGCTTGTGGGGAATTTTAATCAGATTAATTTTCTTAACGATATCAGGAATTCTGCTTATAACATCATCTAGTCTTTTTCTAGTATCATCGATATTACTCTGAGCTATCGTGATTAACTCTGAAAATGGTTTAGGATCTCCGATAACTCCTAATCGTTTATTAATCGTTTCAATGTCTGACATGGCTGTTTTAATATCGCCGAGTTTTGTGTTAATATCAACGAGTTTTACGTGAACAGTCAACGGACTTCCAAAGAAATCATCTGCAATTTTATTGAGTTTTTGAACATTTCTATGAAGATTTTTAAACAGATTTACGTGATCGTCTTACTCGGCTCGCAGCGTGGTTAATTTAGTATCTACTGTATTATAGTTATTGTCTGCATAGTTTTTTGTTGCGGCGTCTTCATCAGATGTTGGATCTCTTAAAACAACTATCTTATTTGCATTCATGCTGAGTGCACCTGTCATTATATCACCGGTAAATCGCGAACGATTAGCAACGCTTTTTGCAATTTCATTTCTAATAGTTGCGATTGATATACTTGAGTCTCTGATTCTACCACTGTCAGTAAATACTGGAATGTTATCCTCATAAGCACCTAGAACCCTACGAATTATGTCATTCCATTTGATATTGCTCGTCTTTAAAACACTATGTTTATCCTGAAAAATAACAACTTCATCTCGGTCAACTCCAGAGAGGTTCATAATATCAGAGAGTTCATCTTTAGTCGCGTAATTTGACAAATCAATATCATCTTTTTTATCTTCTTGTCTTTGATAGAAGAAGATCTTCCGTAAATATCAACAATTATACTTTATGATCTGTTTAAAACGATTAACGGCTACTTGTATAATCGTGCACGACCTTATGAGGTGGTAATGTTGATGAAGATATAATATTTAATACATTATTTACTTCACGACCACATGTTGGCGGATCAGTTAGTGTTTGTGTTGGTAATGTTGAATACCAAATTGGAGCTTTTATTGTGTTTACATACTTTATAAATTCTTTGGGTGGAGCCAACCCATAAAAATCAAAATAAACAATTCCAAGTGGATCAAGTGCGTATGCCACCAAAGAGTTACTGGACCAGAACTATAATCGAGATTAATAATGCCTGTTTCTGCATTGTTTGGTTTAAAAGGTAACTGATCACGCATAAAACACCTCTAAAAAAATTATATTCAATTTGTTAGCAGCATCAAGAAAATCAAAATTTGAAATTGGAAGAATTAACGAAGTGTTCCTGGAAGTCTCATACCTTTTTCGTACCGATAAGGGGTTCATGGTAATCTTAGACCTTTCCCCCTTTCTTTAAATCCTGTCCTGTTGCTTTCTTTAATGCCATTTCAGAATCGGTTCCAACAGCACCAAGTGCAGCTGGTTTTGCTACAACTGGAGCTGCAGCGGCTATTAACACTGGTATAGCCGCAAGAAAGGTGAAATATACCACCTGTTTTGTTTGAGTCTTTAATGGAACTCTGAGAAAGATGAAGCTGAACTCCGTTATTTTTATTCTAAAGCCTTACTAAATTGTTTGAGTTGAGTCTTGGTTAATGATAATTTGTTTGGACCACCACCAGAAATTTGATCTTTTTTAGTGTTATTTTTGTTCCGCATTTACCTAAGTTTTGATTGTAATTTTTTCACTTGACCGGAAGTCAGAGTGACATTAACGCGGCTATATGACATTATAAATATCATGAGCGATTTAATTACATGTTTCTACTGGAGCGTCAATAACTCATTCGTCCACCAACACCTTCCAGTAACATTGCTTTGTCGCTGAGTATAACAGCAACTGCTCTGTAATTAGAAACAGCTCCAGCGTCTCTCTTTACTTGAACTCGAAAGTGAATATCAACGACAGATTGTCTAGATAAATCAAGATGTTCCAGCAAAAAGTAATAAATCGGATACAGATTTGTAAAATCTAGTTGTCATATTTGCAAACCAGTATCTATATTTTGATCACGTCCCATATTGCACGTGCTACATCTTTTAATTAAAAATTTAATAATATATCTACAGCTGGTTCTTGATGTCCATTTATCATCAGTGAAACTTCAGAAACTCCAAGTTTGTCAAATATCATTGGACTGTCTTCTTGCGAGTTTATTCGTTCAGCATTTTGAGAAACAATGAAAATATGCCTTGGCGCAGGAAAAACTTCCTGAGATGCTATATGCCACGTGAATAAACCATTAACGGTACTTAGAACACTGTCTGTTGTTGTAAATTTCCCCTTCTACTTCAATAAACGCTTCAGCAGGTTAGAAATATGATTGTATCTTGAACATGTAATTCAATTCCACCACGCTGATCTGGTTGTCGTGCGTCATAAGAATAATGCTGATAATCGCGTATGGATTCATCTTTGGGAATTGGTGCGTCCATATCGAACGCTGGATCAGATATACGTTTGAACAATTTACTACAATTGTTATCGTCTAACAATTCCTACTATAAAACTTGCCGTTATAATTTTTCTTTTACTGACTGGGGTATATCAGCCAACTCGGCTAGTTTTTCATTTGCAGCTTGATTTATTATTTTACTAATTTTTGCAGGCACAACTTCAGTACTGGGTAATTTTACTGGTTGTGGTTTTCTTTGTACTAATCGAGCTAATCTTTCTTTGATTGATGAAAATGCTTTACCGGCAATATTACCAATAGCACTTAATACCTTTATCACGAACAGTCTCAATAGCCTTTATCCCTAATTATTTTGCAATCGGTATTGCTTTTGAAGCCATCCTTCTTAATAAACCCATAACAGCATCACCGAGTCCATCTCCGTAAATCGCTTTGTAAGTTGGCAATCGTGAATTTACCACTTTAACTATTACAGGCCGACGTTGAGCCGTGTGTATAATCATTTTTAAATTACATGCTGATTAATTAATTGTTTCAGTCGCTGTGATAATCTTCAGTGATTTCATTAATAAGAGAGTGATAAATGTTAAGATCCATAACACCGCCTGTAAATAATCTTCGACAAATATCAGATATTTTATTAATAATTTTTGGAGAGTTATTTCCTGCGCGTTTTTTCCGATCAGAATTCATAATCTATCGACGTCAGAAAGAATATTGTTTGGACAAGCAATAAAACCACTTCGTTGAGTAGCAAAACCACTTCCGGTTGCTCCTTCTTCCTCAATTAATGTTTCATCCGTTTTTTTTCCTTTCATAATCTGAAGGGTGATCTTTCTACTTTTGTTTGTTTAAGTCGCTGCTTCATTTCTTCTTCTTTTTGTCTTCTATCTTGTTTTTTTTTTTCTTTCTTTAATATACTCATCTGCTTTATTCTCAAAGAGCTTAAAATTATAAAGATCTTCCTTAGATTGGATTCGCGGAGTATCAGTAGCGACACGATATACATCTTTCCTCCAATCAGCAGCTTTTAGAGTATTATTATACTCGGGTTTTATATACTTATATCTTTCACAATATCCAGACGGCCAGCAATATCTACAGGCAATTCGTCAAGAGCTTTTTGTATTGCTTCAGTTGCTGTAACAATTTTCCTGGTTGATTCGACAATTGGTTTAAATGAATGCTCTGTACCTTCTGTAAATTCAACTTGAGATTCCTGACGTTCTTGAAGTTTGTGTCTAAGAGAATCACGAACAGCAAAAACTTTTTGATTGCTTCTAATCTTTCTCTAGCTAATCTAGCAGTATACGACTCCATATTTGGTGCCATTACTGATATCATAATGATTTAATTATGGCAGAAGAGAGGTTGCGACCTCAATGAAACGTCCCGCGGTAAACGAAAACACATACAAATTTAGAAACACACTAACGACAAAAATAAAGTAACAAAATAAACTAACCCAATTAGAGAATGTCGGTAAAGTTAGAGGCTTTGGTTTAGAGTTATTACGCTTATATTTATTTTCTCCGTATGAGGTTTTAGTTTTCAAAATGACGTTTCACAAAAGGTCTGTTCACCCTCTCTGCTGCTTAGAATCATCATCTGGAATGAGGTATGCACGTTACCCAAGACCACCTTATAAATGTTTCTTGATTGGTTATCGACACGATTCTCTTACACATCAACCACGGCGATTCACGTGTGAGGTGATCATGGTCAACCACCACCCGTTATCGGTGAATCACCGCATAGTTGTTTAAAAGAATCCGTAGATTATTATGAAGAAATATTTAACGACCACAGGGCCGCTGGTGAATCGCTGAGAGAGCTAAAAGTGCTAATACGACTACAACCTGATAAGATTCAATTACATATAATGCGCGCTGTAATTCCTGAGGCTACGTTTGACGATTTCTGGAATTCAAGGTGCCCTATTGATTTCATATTCGCATCTAGAAAATAGTTCGTGATTCACTTCAGCGAAATTATTTTCACTTCACAGAGAAAGATTTCCAGATCTACGCGTGTCATTGTGTTATCGTCCGACAGATACCCGTTGACCGAATGTTGATGTTGAGATTCCCTGGTCTAACAAAAAACAAAAGCTTGTTCTTAATGATATCGGTGTTGTCCCTGTAAATATTGTTGAGGAAGCGCTAGCGGAGCCATCGAGTGATTGCAAATCGCCATGGACTCTGGGATATGCAATAACCATTCATTCGTCACAGTGACTAACAATCCCAGATATCAATATCTGGATAGTCGATGATCGTGTCGAATGGTCAAATTTAGTATACTTAGCAGTATCGTCGGTTAAAAAATGTCTCAACTACGAAGGTTTATCATAGATAACTGCAAGATGGCTGACGAAGATAATCAAGTTCAGAATGCCAGCGATGCAGCATTTTACATTGTGATAAAAAATTAGCTCTGTTATAAGTGAAATGACAAAAAGCACAAATGCGAGTTTGCTCTTGATGTTGAATTCATCGCTGAGTTGAAACAACGAAAAAACCAATCACTGTGCGTGCTGTAACACAGTAATGTTGTAGCAGTATCCGTCTATTGACCCACTTCGATTTACGTGGACAGAATCGATAGTAGCCTCGGCCACACAGGAGTGAAAAAAGCCCCTCTTCCGCCACCTGAATTACTTGAATCATTGTGTAAGTTCCCAAAACTCACCGACAATATTATACCTAATGACGGATTTTATGTAAGTTCCCAAACTAACTCACTGGAAATATTGTATGTATAACTATAAAGACGGAGACTCAACGACTTTTTAGTCAGTTTGGACTGAAGTTTACGGAGGTAAGTGAAATATTTCCTTCAATAATCTAGAGGTTGTCTTTTACACAACTGTATTATATCACATGGTTGAGAAAAATAATTTAAAGATATATTATATACTGTATAATGAATTACGAAAATATCAATGATATTATTTCTGCTATTAAAAAAATTAGAAAAAGATAAATATATCTGATGAACTAAATCCTGAAAAAAGTATTTCTGATTTTGAAACATTACAAGAACGTAGGGGGAGGGGGATACACACTAACATCTGAATACCGGTTCGTAAAGTAAATTCAAACGGGGATGTAACAATCGCTGGCCACAGTAAAAGATAGTGAAGTGTGGGAATTCGTTCCTCTCTCTCTCTCTCTCTCTCTCTCGCAATAGACAAAATTAGATCAGAACTGTCCCGTGAATATGACGCAAAAGCAACAATCAATACTCGCATAAGACAATTAAGAAAAATTATATCAGAAACTGTCAGTGAAAATGAAAATTACATTCATTCGTGGAAATGAAAGTGAAGGTTTGTCAGATTTTAGTCTTTTTTATTTCACCAGTCGATCTGTAAAACAAAGTATCCACCCCAATGATTTTATCAAGGTCAAAATTAAAGGAGGAGATTATTATTTTTTTTTACTGTTTTAATATGCCTGATCTCTATCACGCGTCAGTGGTATTTTTAATCTTAAAAATCCTCGAAAATCGTAGATTATTAAGATTAAAAATCATTAATATTTCACATATAAATTCAGACTGAGCGTTTTTAAGTCAAGCAAGTTTCCGGATTGGTCAGTTAGGTTGAAATTTATTTTTCATAATAGTGGACAATGACATGGTAGATAGACCGGGTTAATTGTTTTTTGCACAATCAGATATCCAGGTGTGACTTGCGGTGTACGAATATACAGAATATATCCTTGCTTGATTTGATACGTCTATGTTTGTCTGATAACTTCCATCAATTGCATCACAAATAAGATTGATCGCGATCGTTGAGGTTATATTTCCAATTCCCATAGAAATATGACGGCTTTCACCGTGTTGTCCATTGATGTGCCTCAGAATACTTGGCGGTGGGGTTATTTTTCTCCATGACTCGAGTATTTTAGGACAAAATTCATTGATGATAATGTTGATTGATAATTTTAGTTGGATAGTTTCAAATCCTGGAAATATGAGATCTTGTAATTGTTCTTCTTTGATCGAATAGTGTTTCAGAAACAATTGTTTAAGGGTTATTGTGCGGCATTTTCCATGTAATCAACAAATTCACCGCCGAGGCGATTTATATTCTCAATGACAGTATTATTCAGATACCGAAAATCTGATATAACCCGATTTAGATGCTATATCTTTGTAATGATTTCTTGTTTTATATCGTCGTTGTAGGGTTGTAACGCGCCGGAAAATAAATTTTGTAATATATTTAATAATTGTCTAAACTCAACGTCGATAGGTGGGAAAATGATCTGACCAACAATCGGATTTAATTTATCATCAGATTTAATTTATCATCATGGGTGTATAAACCACCTGTTATTGTAGGAAACTTATCTCCCTAATAACGAAAATTCCACAGATATTTTCCTCGATATTCTGGTTCTTTTCGTTAGTGATAAAATCAGACTTTTAGGTTCTGGCGGTCCTTGATATTCAGAAGTAATTTCAGGCCATCCTAGCACAGATTTGTTCGATGACTGATATTTATCAACGACGTAATCCGGTGAATTTATTTCAATTGCGGACGATAGCGTTGGTTCGTGTACTGTTATGTCTGTCTTGGATTCTTTCCCCGTGATAGTTTGTATTCTACATTGAAATTCATCATTGATCTGTTCGAGTTGAAAACTGCCTGTGGGTATTCCAATA
Source organism: Sinohyriopsis cumingii (assembly GCA_028554795.2). NCBI lineage: Eukaryota > Metazoa > Mollusca > Bivalvia > Unionida > Unionidae > Sinohyriopsis > Sinohyriopsis cumingii. The sequence continues at coordinate 79,547,852 of CM068827.1, forward strand.
ATTTGCCAATCGGGAGTTCCATCATCTTTATTTCTGTGTGCAAATACCAGCGAATCATTTTATTGTAGTCCACCGAATGACCTTGACCGGATATTGGACCAACTGTAGTATATACGCAACCGCGCCAGAGCAATCTCCGCTACTAAAATCGCGGATGGAAAATTATTTCTAAATTCAGGGTTAGTGCAGTTTACTGTTGACATCGTGGGTTTCATTTGGGGTTGTATTTGTGACTATTTGCTGAAGTAGTTCTGTCATTATTTAAATTTTCATTTTCCCAATCGATTACTTCATTGTATATCTTAAGCATCACATCAAGTTCAGATTCTGATATCGCCGTATCGTTAAGGCTTGATGATAACAGCGACGACAATTTAGAATACGCTGTTGTTACCCCATGTAAGTTTACAACATAATCATGCAGTTTTGTGCTCGTGCACGTGGATATCTTTTTCGCGATAATATTAAAAACCTCAGCGATGGTCGGCAATGATGAAACACATATTGTCACAGCTGCAGCTGCAGTCACTTGTATTAGCGCTGATAATATTACACCGGTACCAGCGGTGAGCGCGGTTACCGAGTACACAATAAAATCAATGAGATGTATACTTGTGAATGATGATTTTTAGCGCTGCTATTATACTTTAAACAGTATCCAAATGATGTGTTTCAGCAACAAATTTTCCAGACACCACCAGTAAGCTGCTGCGGTTAATTTCTTATCAGCTGATTCTAGTATACATGTTTCTTCGTCTCCGCTATTTAACACAATAGACACAACCCTGGAAAAAAAAACTTATCGGTTGAATGACGTCAGAAATATGTAGTGTATGTAGTAAATTTTGCAGCGCTGAACACAGACAGTCTGAACACACTAGTAACTTCCGCGGTCATGTTTGATAGTATTATTTTGCTGTGACGATGTTGAGAATCCCGATGACACTGTGTATACTATATTGGTAATCTGTTTGTGGCGGAATTTAATCAGATTAATTTTGTTAACGATATCAGGAATTCTACTTATGACATCTTCTAGTGTTTTTTAATCGTTCCAATGCTCGTCTTGATATCAGAGAGTTTCACGTCAGCAGTCAACGGAGTACCAAAGAATTCCTCTGCGGTTTCATTAATTTTTCTAAAATTTCTACGAAGATTTGTAAACGCACTTACGTGAAAGTCGTACTCGACTCGCAGTGTGGATAATTTGCCATCTACATTATGTACGTATTTTTTTGTTGCCGCATCTTCGTCGGATGTTGGATCTCTTAGCACGACTATTTTATTTCCGTTCATGCTGAGTTCGTCTGTCATTGTGTCACCGGTATTCTTCAAACGATTAGCAACGCTTTTCGCAATTTCATCTCGGATAGTTGTAAATGTTATATTTGAGTCCCTGATTCTACCCCCGTCAGTAAATACTGGAATTTTATCTGTGGTAGCACCGAGAACTCTACGAACTATGTCATTCCACTTGATGCTACTCGTTTTCAAAACGCCGTATTTATCCTAAAAAAACAACAACTTCATCTCGGTCAACTCCAAAGAGGTTCATGATATGAGAGAGTTCGACTTTAGTCGCGTAATTTGACAAATCTATTTCGTCGAACTATTATTTTAACTCTTAGTAGTATCGCCGCGGGAACTTCCATAAATATCTACCATTATTCTTTAAGATCTGTTTAATTTACTGCTTGTATAATCGTATATGACTTTGTGAGGTCATTTGGTTGATTTTGATACAGCGTCAGGTACAGCAATTGCTTAATGACCGCATATTGGCGGATCGGTTAGTGTTTGTGTCGGCAGCGATTAATACCAGACCCGAAGTGCTGCTCGATGTCACGTAGTTTATAAATTCCTGCGGTGCAGCCAACCCGTACTAATCGAAATAAACAATTCCACGTGGATCAATCACGTATGCTACCCAGTGAGTTCCTGCAGTGGTACTATTATCGAGATTAATAATACCTGTCTCGGTGTTGTTTGGTAGTCGCGTTAACTGATCGTACATAAAAACACCTCTAAAGTTTTTATTTTTAGTTGCTGAGCAGCATCAAGTAAATAAAAATTTGATAACGGCAGGACCGGTAATGGTTCCATCAACGAAGTGTTCCTGGAAGTCTTAAACCCTTTCCCCGAGGATGAGTTCCTGGAAGCCTTAAGCCCTTTCCAGCAGCTGTTCCAACAGCACCTAACACGACTGCTTTTTCAACGGCTGGAGCTTCAGCAGCTATCGGCGCTGGTATTGCCGCGAGAAGTGGAAATATCCCGCCTGTTTTAGCAGTATCTTTAATGGCACCGGCGGAAAGTTCAAGTCGTATTCCAGTCTTGGATTGTTTGGCTTTATCAAGATGTTTTCGCTGGTGTTCTGTCAACGACAATTATTTTCACCGCCTGGGATTTGATTGTGCTTTAACGTTATTGTAGCCCCTGTTTTTTTCACTGACGAGGATTGTAGTTTTTTAATCTGACCAGGAGTCAGACTGACACTAACATGATGGTATGACGACATTTATAAAATACTTGTGTTTTTAAATAGTTACATGTTTTCCACTGGTGAATCAACGACTTTCAATCAACCACCAACACCTTCAAGTAACACTGCTTTATCGCTGAGTTTAACCGCGATTACTCTGCCACCAGCAGGAATAACCGGTGGACCAGCTAATCGTGCTGATATTCGAGCTAAACGAGCTCGAAAGTGCATATCAACGACAGATTGTCTGAATAAATCCAAGTGTTCCAACGAGAAATAATAGATTGGATGCAGTGTTGTAAAATCGCGCTGTGATATCTGCAAACCAGTGTCAACATTCTGATCACGCCCCATATCAGACATCAATCGAAGATATGCGCGTGCAACATGATTGTGTTCAAAATCCAGCAATACTTCCTCAGAGGGTTCTTGGTGCCCGTTTATCCTCAAAGCAACTTCAGAAACTCCAAATGAATCAAATACCATTGGATTTCCTTCCTGTCTGCCTACTCTGGTATTTGCCTGGAGCGCGATAAATATATGTCGAGGTGCTCTCACTCCCTGCTGTGATGCTATTTGCCACGTAAACATCCCAGCGGCGTTAACGGGGCACTATCTGTGGTCATTGTAAACCATGATAACAACGACTTACCGCCTGTGTTCATGAAAGAAAGTAATTGCTGTTCTTCAGCAAGCGATGGAGTCATTACTGGCATCCACAGGTGACAGTTTTGTTAGTGTTACTTTACCATCATCAACTGCAGCAGGATGCCATATTGCATCATTGTCAGTGGGTTTTCTAAGAAGTACTACTATGTGTTTAGCGCCGTATATAACCTTTCTAACATCTCTGCAAAATCCAAAATTATGAGACAGTGAAATTGCGCACGAAAACTCATCGTTGGCGTTCAACATTGCTCGACGTGCAGCAAAACCTAAGTTATAATTTTCATTCATTGATGCAACTTCAGTTCCAGCTGCAGTCATTGTTACGTTTCTGTTTTCTGGATGATCATATGTTTCTTTTGCAAACATCATTGTTGGACCAGCCGATCTCGTATAGTCGTCGGACTACCTTGCAAGACCAAGTACCGTCGTGGCAACATTTTTCAAGGCACGATTCAATAAATTTTCCATCAATCCAGTATGTAGCTCTACTGAATAACGCCATTATGCCATTGTTAACAAAACCAACTCAATCGCCAATTCAGTATGCTGTATTATCTTCTTTTGTGAGTCTACCTTCAACTTCGATAAATGCCTCAGAGTGTAGGAAATATTTACTTGTATCCTGAACTTGTAATTCAATTCTTCCACGTGCGTTTGGTGTGCGCGCATCATAAGAATAATACTGATCATCACGCACAGATTCGTCTTTATTAACTGGTGCATCTACGTCAAATGTTGTGTCGGATACGCGTTTAAACATTATTATAATAGCATTTTCCCAAACGGCGGTCGGACCGTTACCGTCTGCGTCTAGCACAAAGACCAATTACCGCTATCAGTCTTGCAGTTATAGTTTTTCTATTTCTTTAGCGGAAGGTACAACAGCCAACTCTGCTAGTTTTTGATTTGCAGTCTGATTTATTATTTTACTGAGATTTGCGGGCATAACTTAGGTGCTTGGTAATTTCACTGGTTGTTGTTGAACCACTTGCGGTGAACCTCTTTGACGCTTACGTATTAATCGTACTATTCTGTCTTTGATTGCCGAGAACGCTTTACCAGCAACGTCGCTGATTTCACCAGGAGCTTTTTCACCAATAACGTCAATAGCTTTCATTGATAATTGTTATGCGATTGGTGCTGCTTTGGGAGCTATCCTCGTAAATAATCCCTGAATAACATTACCGAGTCCATCTCCGTAATACATCGCTGTAAACGGGTAATCGTGAGTTTACTACTCTGACCATCATGGGTCTACGGTGAGAGTCATGTATGATCATCTTATTTGTTATTTATTCGTTTAATCGTGATAACAACTAGTCACTATGATAGTCATCAACGAGTTCATCAATAAGTTCACAATAAACATTAATATCCATGATACCACACTGAAATAATCGTCGACAAATATCAGCTGCTTCATTGATTATTTCTGGAGAATTATTTCCGGCTCGTTTTCCTCCTATGAGAATTTCTAGTCGTTGCACGTCGTCGAGAATATTGTTAGGGCATGAAGTAACAAGACCACTTCCTGTAGTAAAACCGCTACCAGCATTACCAGAAAGATCATCTGCAATTTATTTTTGTTCTTTTCCTTTTTGTTTCTGTTCTCGTTTTTGTTCCCTTTCTTTTCGTTTCTGTTCTTTTTCTTGTTCTTTTTGATCTTTTAGTGTTTTATTATAACTTTTTTACTCCTTCTGAATAAATTTTATAATCAGTATATTCTTTGGCTATATGATCAACATTTTGATTTATCTTAAACAACCAATCGTTCCATGTGTCAGTATTTACTTTTTAGCGCATTTGGGTTTTAAAAACTTATCTCTTGAATGATAATTTCAGCAGCAAACTTTTCCTGTCTATTTTTCAATTTATATTTTTGTATTTTTTGTATACCCTCTTTAGTAAATTGTTCCCTAAAATCAACTTTTACCTTTTTTTGGTTTTTCACCAACAGCACCTTCAAGTGTTTCTTCACCTTCATCTTCAAGTTGAGGAAATGGTTGAGGTTAAGCTGCTGCTATCTTTGCAATTTGTTTAGCGGTTTGTTTGACTGATGGAAGAAGACCCTCTCTAATGACTGTTGTAACTCCCTCGGTAGTTTTTGTAACAGGTCTAAATAATTGTTCTTTGCTTCTGCATATTCAGCTTGAGATTCTTGTCTTGCTTGTAGTTTTTCCTTAACAGCATCTCTCAGTGGTAGATATTTATTAATTGCTTCTAGTCGCTCTCGAGCCAGACGTGTTGTATAAGCTTCTCCTCTTGTCATTCTTTGATAAAACTTCATTTAATTGATAGCAGCAACGAGGATGCTGTGTCGCCCCCTCCCCCCTCCCCTCCCCCCCCCCCCAATACCACCGCGATCCTTTTTTTGTTGCGATTTTTAAAAATATTTTCAGGAAGGGTTATTTGTGCAATTAGAGGGTGAGTCAATTAGAGGCTGTTCACCCCTTCTGCTGCTTGGTCTGTTACGCAAGGAGCTCCATGAGGGTGACACTATGAGTTACCGGACTGGGTTTCACCAACCCTAGTGACGCCACTGCGTGCAATTCAAGTTAATGCGTCAGAAAATATCAGTTACTATCATTAAACATCAAATCTGAAATGTACATCCCGTAACCAGGTACAATCAAACGAGTGTGTTCGATATCGCAGAATCAAATTGCCTTTTTTAGCTCATATAGATACATATTCCGCAGAAAAGATTGTCTCTGTACATTCAAATTGCAGTTTTTTAAGTTAATAATTTACAATAACTCACTTATTACGTGAAGTATATTTGCATTACCAATAGCCCTCAACACTGTGTTTACATCATCAGTGAACTAAATCCTAGCGATGTTTTTTTCCTTGGTGATGAATTGCGTGACACCAATAAAAAAAAAACACAGTAATGTACGTACTCTTATCAAGGGCATATATTTAGAAGACAATATAATAAGATGCCAAGGGAAATAAATCAATAAATTCCAATGGTATATTGTTACTGTTCTATGACAGTATCTATATTATACTTAAAAATTTTAACCTTTGCCAACTTTTAAATAATAATCCTTAGCAGGACATTACAAGGTAGTATTAATTTTAATAGGAAGAGCTTGCGTAATTTATACTTCATATCCTTGTTCAAGCCTTTATGGATGTATTGAGCACATAAATTCGAGAGGATTTAACGGTATGTATTTGGACTAATACTGAATCTCCGACAATCACACTGAAAAAGAAAAGAAGAAAAAAAAAAGCTGTTATATTGGATGTATGCACGTCATAAATAATGTCACAATGTTGAGTGCCTAATTGCTAATAGGGAAAAATCTCTTTATGTGCTAATAGCAACATTACGAATTACTTTCCCTGAGAGCAGTACGCATTTTGGCAATTCAAGAGCGACAGACCCTACACTATTTCCTTTTTAAAAAAATCTGAATAATAGAACATTTGTAAAGCAAACATAATGTATTTAAATGTATCTCTTTTCTTTTAAAAGTGATACAATGGTGCTTGCATGTTTCTTAGTTTATTTAAAATCTTTTAAGTTAACCATATGCCAATGAAAGATGAACGGAGACAAAAACAGTGTAAAAGAAAGATAGCATCTTTAAAAACTGCGCACACCAGTTTACTTTCCTCGATTCGGTTGTTCAAGAATAACCGTGCAGACTGGATAGCTTGATTCAAGGGGAGAATTACATGTAATCAGTGCCTGGGGAATTGAGCTGACATTGCGTTAGATCAGACAGGATGTGAAACCGAGCTGACATTGCGTTATATTAGACAGGATGTGAATCGGAGCTGACATTGCGTTAGGTTATACAGCGTGTGAAACTGAGCTGACATTGCGTTAGATTAGACAGCGTGTGAAACTGAGCTGACATTGCGTTAGATAAGACAGTATGTGAATCAGAGCTGAAATTGTGCTATTTTAGACATGTGAAACTAAAGAGCGCCATAAATATGGAAAACAGTTTCACTTGCCATGTAATGGTAGTGATTCAGCCACATCCTTGCTGATTTTGTTTTAAGAAACAGCAACATGGTTATAAAATGCGACGAATCATGTCCTTTGGGGCGTCAGGTGCCAAAACGCTACCCGTAAAGATTGACGGACTTGAGAACAAATTATATTTTTTACAATGTATGATAATGGGCTGTTATCAATGATACGGCATTTTTAACATCCTTAATAAAATATTATTTGTATATATTGTTGGCATATCCATGTCATCAGAAATCTGTAGTGAGCCTTTGTAAGACACGTAGATAACTAGTACTAATATTAGTACCCCCACTTGGTGGACGTGGTACTAACATTATCTATGTGTATTAACGGAGCATCCGTGTGCGATTCAACCCTGGCGCTGTTTTCAGCCTACTATAGAAACATTTGAACATGTCCCTTACATATACTTACAGAAGCTAAATATTTTTTTTATTTAATACAAGAAATGATCCATGTCGTCGTGGAAATACGTGTAAAACTATCGTTTACCTAATGTATCTGCCATATTAGTTCAACAGATAAGTACTTCCGCGTTCAGCCTCGTTTGTTTGTGTGCCATACAAGAACATTGCTGCCTTATTTGGATAAGTAAACTGATCGTAGTAAATATTGTATTCTTGAATAACCCATTGTAAAATATCCAAATATGGCATAGGAAACCTTATTTGGAAAAGGAATTACCGCGAGAATGTCGTGTTATCTGTAATGGTGTACAGGTTAAGGTTAGCGTAAATATTCCAATATAATTTACCTGATACAAACGTTATCATTAGCCGAACATCCTGAAAAACATAATTCTACTGGGGTAGTAGATTTTAAGTAGTCAAATTTTCATCTTTGACAATAGTTTTATTTGCTCCATTGTAATATATATGATATGATCGTGTGTGGGGGAGGGGGTTGGATTTTCAACGTAGCTTGAACAATTTTTCAGTCATATCGCTACGATGTCTGCAGCATGGCAGTTTATAGTGAAGTCTAGCTAGGGGGTATCATGCCGCAGACATGTAACTCATGTCCCAACCATGCAGATTATTCCAAAACCAGGTCGAGCAGCCCAAGCACTAACCTTCTAACGGTGAGCCCCAAAGCGTGGCAGCTGCTAGTACCATTTTATAAGTCTTTTTTATAAGTCTTAGGTATGACTCGGCCTGGATTCGAACCTCCGGCATCTGAGGCGGACGCTCTAACCGGATCAGTCGGATTAGATCGTTGACAGTTATATAAAATTTTCTCTTAGTCTAAAGGCTTAACTGAGCTCAGAAGACTACCTCAATCAAAATGAAACCAGAAAATATGCTAATTATTTTGTCCCAGAGCTAGTTGAGGGATATATTAACACATTTCACAAATAAACTGACATGACAACAGAGGAAGAAAGCAAAGATGAAAGTACATCGGGATCTTAGATAATTTTGTTTTACTTAACAACTGGTATATTTGAAACGGCTAAATCTCTAGTTGGTGGAATATATTTTAAAAACTACAAACACATACACAATTCACAAGGGGTGCCTTCCTTACTTTACAGAGGAAATATTTAAAATCGTTCGAGTACTTTGACGATCCAGTTTGAAAGAAGTTATGACAAATATATAGAGTTAGAAAATATAATTAAAACTAACATAATCTATTTACTCATAAAATGGAGAAGATACGAATTGCTTAACAGCTGGAATAGGTTTCATTCATTATAACACTACGGTAAACAGAAACGGAGAAAAACATTAAAACACATCCCAGAAATATTACCCAGAAATATTCCTGTATATGAAAAAGGTGGTAAAGTGACTAAACAATATTCTCGCAGGGAAACCCACACAGAAGAAATGTTGTTGTTGTTGTTGTGGGATTTAACGCCATTTTTCAGCACACGATAGGCTATGTATGGCGGCCAGTATTAATGGTGGAGGAAGAACCCGGGAAAACCCCGAGAAGAACCACCGACCCACGAGAAGCTACTGGCAAGCTTTCTCACATACCCACATTGGCCGAATCCTGGACTCGAACCCACGCAGACAGAGGTGAGATGGCAGTGATCCGTAACGGAGAGCGCTTTAGACCACTCGGCCACTCGGGGCCCCAGAAGAAATGAAATGAAATAGAATTCGAAAATATGTACTCTATTAAAAATAACATCCGTAAATCTAAGTATCAAATACAATGCTAAATAACAAATACAATGCTAAATATCAAATACAATACAATGCTAAATATCAAATACAATGCTAAATATTAAATACAATGCTAAATATCAAATACAATGCTAAATACATCAAGCTAGTGTATGAGATTTTTTGACCAAATAGCTGATAAAAGATAAGATTTATTTATAGAGACATTTAAACATGTTCAAAATGTTATTCTAGAAAGGTATATAAATAGTGCCAATCAAGTATGTTTCGCTCAGTTGCACGGTACACTCACTGTTCATTTTCATGGATAAAATCTTTTATGGTCTACATTTCCGAAAAAGTTTCCATAAAACTTCTATAACAAAGAATTACCAAACATAAAACCACAATGAGTTGATAGAATTAGTATTTACACAACATGTTTTTGATGTACAACCATGTACCCCTCATATGAGAAACGAAATCCAGATCTACTTTGTTTGTCTGTTTTGACTGTGTTTCTGCTGCGTAATGTGGCTTGTACAATTGTCCAGGACATCACATCACATACTGTACTGTATACGCTGTCTACCTTTGGGAAAAGGTTTCATCGTCCTTCCTTGGCACCTCTGATATGTTGATGCATTCAAAATCCCAATGAATTAGATATGCATATATAATTATTTACATTCCCAACTAAACCGTCTTTAGGTATTTTATTTTTCTAGCTTTTTTTTTTTTTCGGGTGTATGGTAAACATATTGAACTGATATGTTTTCCATCCGGGATGTATATTTGTCTGTCCTGAAACAATCTTGGAACACCTTACCTTACAACATAGTTATACCTTCCTTTTTTCAGTCGTCAGGCCAGCCATACTAACTTAGGATTAAAATAGCAACTTACTCTACCTCCTGGGACAGGCGCTTTATTAGCCTGATTGTTAGTTCTATTTAAGTTTTCACTGAAACAAATTGCCGAATGTTTCCAACGATGATGGTTCTTAAAGCTGGCTCAGTGAGATTGCCAAAAATCATACAAATATCGATTTTCGTCACCATACGATCTGTATTCGTTCAAATCTATGTTAATTATTGTCTCTCGCTTTAATATACATTTTAATATTTATATATTCACACGTCTTTATTCTTGTTTATTTTTGTAACTTATTGAAGGGGAATGTATTTTTTCTAATTTGATTAGTCAAAATATATTTAACAATTTTAATATTTTAACCTTGGGTCTTGATCAAAATATTAGCTGTCAATCCCTGCGGGGCAACTGTCTCTGGAGTTTTGGCGTGCACTTGACCGCCCCGAGGACTGAATTCATCACATTTTTACAGTGAAGTGAGAAAACTGACGTATCAGATTCTGTGTACAACATCTACCGGGATGTTGCTGTATCAAGTCAGTTACAGACATGTCAGTTTGTTCCGTAGAAATAGTAAGCATCTATTACGAAGCTTTGCAATCGTAAATACCCGTAATGAGAAATAATCTCAACTCATTCCCATTATCAACGATTTCAATGCCATACTCTAATTTTAGTCACTCAACCCAAATACACTGCCATACCAATCGTAATCAAAAGCAGATGTACCCAATTATTGATGGTACAAATTTACTTGTATATTATTATCGTCACCGTTAAATTTTAACGATACGTGGTTCAATTACGGACTTGTTTTGTCAAATATAGACATCAATGCAAGACTATCCTTAGATTCTTCGAATACATACGAGATACAATTACATACTTTTTTGAAGTTATATTTCTTTCTTTTCATATCTTTTCATTTGCTACATAGCTTTTGGAAAAATCCGGAGAGCAATGAACCAGAGTTTGTACTTGCTAGCATTAGCAATATGTACCCTGCCGTGAGGGATGTAACTCGTAAAGACAAAACATTATTGTAAGAGATTTTTGTCTCTCTTGACCTATTAATTGGCTCTTGTGCATCATTATCTACGATCCGTGTAAAAATTCCACTTCATTAGTGTGTGTTTGTTACTCCTCCTTCGCCTTATCCCTTTTCTTTCGCTCAGGTCAAAATGGCTGCATTAGTGAATATCGATTTGTCTATTTCGTTTATTTTAGACTTGTCGTATGTTAAGTCGAATCAGTTGGTGTCCGTACACTAGAAGCTTCGGATTTGAATTTTAGTTTTGTCGAATCGCTTTTCTGTTTACTGTGGTGTAAAATATGAATCATCGTCTGAATGTACAATACATTTACTCCTGAAATAAATACACGACGTGAAAGGAATAATACAGGTCCAATCTATTGCCTTTTTATTTAAATAATTAGCAAATATAACAGTTTATCGTTCTTCCATCTGGAAAATGTATGTGCATGAACCTTTAATCACAACCAATGTATTATTCTCACTGTATATGTTGATTTGGGTACTTTTGGTTTGAAAACTGGTTGTAAGCGAGGTCCTCTGAACTGTAGAGTGTCGACATAATACCTAATTTGTCTCGATATATCAAGAATCTTATTACCGGAGCTTGGGTCTGGTGGCTGTCGCAATAATTTAGGGAAACGGTTGATGATGCTTCGAGATGTTTACTTTGGCAGTGTTGTCAAGGAACACTGATACTATGCTACTCGTAAAGTTCTTATTCAAGCTTGAAGTCACGACTTTTGATAAAATGGAAACGTTCTTAGAATTCAGCGTGTACTTTAACACTAGTTTATATAACTGTATGCTGATAGCTTCGATGTGATGCATCACGATCTGGCGTTACAATTTTAATTCGAGTTGGGTGCTCGAAACATTCGAGAATATAAAAGATAAATGGCGTTCTAGAATGTCCTTATCTGAGGAAATGGGTCATCATTGATTATTTCTCTTTGGTGCATGTATTTTATTGTACTATATGTACAGCGCCTTGCAGCCTTTGGCATTTGTATTTCACTGTAACATATTTACTACGCCTTACAGCCTTTAGCGCTTGAATTTCATTGTAATATATGTACCAGGCTTTTCAACCTTTGAGGAAGGTATCCTTTCTAATAAAAATGAAAACTGGTACATTTGTATCTTGTGAATACCTATTGCTTTACAAAGGGTCATGTCAGAAAACGCGTAAATAGGGTAAATAATGCCGCTTAGAAAGGTTTGCACTAATGTTTCCACTTCACTCGTGAAATATATCCGACTATTTACTATAAAGAAACTTAGATATTGTATTTCGTGAGGGATCAGGCTGTAGAAATACGAAAGTTAGGAGGATGGCAAAATTTCGTACACCCTGCCATAAAACAGTGCAATGAATTTAATATACCTCCTTGCAAGGTAGCAGTAAATTAAAATATTTCGTCTTTTGGATTGGACCTAAATCGTCTAGCCATATTGACATAGTAGAAGATATGTCCTATAGTTACTTGCCGTTGACATAGTATGAGATCATAACATGATATTTCCTTTTTCTTAAATCATATTGAACATATTATAAAATATTACATATATTTCAAAACTGTATCCATTAATCAATGTATAAATTTTGAATCCATATAATGTAGACGGCCATTTTCGTTATATTTACGCCACTGCTATAATTGCAAGTCATTCCCGTGAGTATGTCACGTGATTTTCATACACCCTGTCCAAACTTCCATACACTCCGTGAAAACTGCAAATACCATCACGTATACATTGAATATTGACCATTCAAATGCCTATACATTTTTCCATATGATAGTTCAAATATACGGATAAAATCACAGACAACTACACAAAAAGACACTAAAATTAAAAGAAGAAATAAAAACAATAGAAACACAGTAAAACATTTTCAATCATGGATAAGACAATACCAACATTTTTACTGCGTATTCACTGACGGATAGAAAAGTGTAGGTGTTTTTATGGTGCAGGTGTTTGGATGGGGATTGTTGGACAAAACAATTACGCTATTGGTCTGCTGGACCACACCCCATACGGGAGCCCAGGGAGAACGTGACAGTAAACTCATCCATTTTACAAGCTTTCCAGATCATACTATTAACCACCTGTTAGTATACGGAGTGTTTCGGATGTTTCGCACGCATCTTTGAAACAGAGTTGGGGGGGGGGGGCTTGCTTTGCTACCCCTCCAAGTTCGTTCGGATGATTTATTAGTTATTTGAAACTAGAGAATCAGATCTTGATTTACAATCTGAGAATGACTATTATATTCTTCAAACTATATTCGAACATGGCCAGAATGAGAATTTCACTTTTGTATATTAATGTGGTTCATCGTTTATATCGATTCAAATAATTACAGTCACACACATACACAAACCCATATACATAAATTAACACACACACACACACACACACACAGTCTACTCGTTTGCATATCTGTATCAAGATATGGATATGCCACATGTACACCGTCAGTGGGCAGCACTTTGTCTTTTAATTATTATGGACTTTTTTGTTGTTGATTTTAAATGTTTTTCCTTCATTTATTCAGGTTCAAAGATAATTATAGGAAATTAATTGTGTGTGTTTTCTTAAACGTGTATGTGATTTAAAATTTGGAACCACAGTTTATAGACATGCGTCATTCCATAGTCTATAGTCTGCTTTTTTGACAGCAAACCAACTTCACAGTTATGGGGTTAAATATGTAAATTTCCTCTTTTCTCAGATTTCCCTAAAACAGTGCATTATTGATTATGCCGTTCTCCTGAAAAAGGCGATTGAAGAATTAAGGGATTCGTCTGTGCCATCTTTGCTGGAAGCGATGTTCGTTTAAATTTGAAGGCCATGGGAGTATCTGGCAAAACCGTAGTGGTCAAAAGTATTTATCTTGAATCGGATCCAAATTCTGTGCAAATAGAGTTTAAAGAGATAAAGGAGAAAGACTCTAGCGGGATCGAAGATGGGAAGAGTAGGACAACGCCTCATAGCTTCCACAATCTTGTGAACCAGTCTTTCTCTATCTGCAAAACAGACCGCCCGGATGGCCAAGTGGTTAGAGCGTCCGCCTCGGATGTGGGAGGTCGCGGGTTCGAACACCAGCCGAGTCATATCAAAGACATTACAAATAGTACTGGCATCTGCCTCGCTAGGTGCTCAGCATTAAGAGGTTAGTGCTAGGAATGGTCGGCCTGATGTCAGGATAATGTGACTGGGTGGGACATGATGCTACATGTCTGCGGCATGATGTTCCAGTGTCAGCCTTCATTATAAACTATCGCACTGCAGACACCGTAGCGATTTGACTGAAAAATTAAAAAGGTTAAAAATCCAATACACACACACACGCGCGCGCGCGCGCGCGCGTGCGCGTTATCTGCAAAACAGCAGATGTCAAGTAAAGCATGATTGCTACCGCTATGTATGACGTTACTTACGATCTAGAATCAATCATGCCAAAGTGTTTACATCTTCAAGGAGGACGCAATCTCGCTGTTGCCAAGGAGATGACAAACATCAATGTAAAGAAGATCGCACAGTTTGCATATATTCCGCATATTTTTGTGCGTTTGTAACCTTTTTCCTTTTATTTTGACGAGCAGAAGATAAATATATAGGTTCATTATAGTGACTATAATTTCGCAATTATATCATCCTTATTTCATTTATATTGTATAAACGGTGAAAACGAGAATCCTAACTGGAAGTGGGAATTTTCCATAAAGAAAAAAAAAAAAAAAAAAAACAAATGCGCACGTTTACATATATACAAGCTCTAAAAGACATTTACATAATTCAAGATTGAATTTCTAAAACATCGTATGTTAATTTACAACGGTTTCAGCGCATCAGAATAGTTGATGGAGCAAGGTAAATTATTGATTTTATCCCGCAGACCCCACCAGCACAATGCAAAGTACATGGAGGGTATAAAAAAAAAAACAATTTTATTTTATTCGTACTTGGATAAAAAGTTTGAAGTATACCTCATATACATAGTTTTCAGATGAAGTCATATAGTTTTATATCACTCACTATTTTGGGTCATTCTCTTATATCTAATTTGAAGAAGAAACCGAGTTTATTAATTTTGTAAAATGTCTAGAAGTGTTTGCTCCTGCCAATCAGTTCTGAATATATAAATAAAAGTATAAGCTATTTTTATGTTTTTATGACCAAATTGAAAATTATGTCCGTCTGACTATTAACATTATCGAATGTTCTATAAGATATCACGGTACCAATTGTTTTTCCATATACCTCAATGCTAATGTTTTGTGAAATAAATATACTTTCTATCCTACTTGAGCATGCATGTCACACACTGTCATAGAGAACAATGCTAGATTGTCACTTTGACAATGACATAACCAGGTACTCCATTGCATTTAAGAGAGATAACTTTGCTGGAACTAGACAGAGGTAAGAGTTATCTAGTCACAACAAGCACATTTTCAGCCATGTGTACCATATTTTAAAAAAATCATAAAAAATACAAAATATGATCTAGATAGAAATTAACACAAACTCACATGTTGCCAAGAGGCCCAACTTTTTTTAAAGCCAAACAGAAAGTACAACTCTTACATAATGCACCAATCACAGCTAGTGTTGTTCTTTAATTCTGAATACAATGTTCCATACACCTTAAGCTCCGCCCACCTGGACTTGCGCAATTGGTGCCGTTATACCATAAGATGACAGACGGTAACTTTAGGGGAGGTAATTCAAAATTGTTTATTACCTCTACATACTATGAGCAACAATTATATTTAGTGGGACGTATAGTAAATAGACGGATAATTTTGTTACACCCACACTTTATTTCTCCAAATAGCGCGTAAGTGCTATAAATCTTGAAGTTCCCTGTTTTAAAAGTTGTGATCATTAGCATAGCGAATGAATGACGAGAAATTTCATAGTAAATTCACGCTATCTCTCGATCTTTTTTGGTGGTATTCTTGTTCAAGGATGAAAACGTAAAATTCAATAACCACATCATCGACCGGAGATTTTATGGAACATCTGTTGCCACCTGCAATCAAGGACACACTAGTGAAGTGGAAAGTTACAAACAGATTGATTTCATCATCACGGGGAAGTGTTCTGCATCCAGAGCAAGTATAGGGGTGTCTGATGGAGACGAGTATAACCTAGGAGGAAGTGCTTGGATCACCCTGTACAAGAAAGTAAGCTACTTACTGTGGCTTTACTACTTTTGCCACATTTGATGATATGCCCTCACTGGGTATAGGCATAGGTGGCACTCTACAGTTTCGTATTTTGCATAGGTTAGAATTTTAAAGAAAAAGAATTTTCCCGGCTTTCCTCACTGGTTATACTGGCTATTTAAAAAAGACCTTGTATATGTTAGGTATAATTCAAAGAACCTTTAATTCCCTTTATTTAGGTGTATGATTGATGGGTGTAATATCGGTTATAAAGTATACAGCTTGGCCTTACTCCAGATGTGCACCTTTCAAAAAAGTGCTAGCTCCACTTGGTCATTTTCACTTCCTGAACTTCAGAGGTAAATTGTATTTAAAAAAGAGCCGATAACCTTTTTTTTACATTTTATATATTTGGTAATTCATTCATTGCACTTTCAGAAGCTGGTATTGTCTAGTCTGGCAAAATTCATCTTCCCTGTTTTAATAGCTGCTATGGATAGTGTACTTTAGACTAATTCGGACTAATTTTTTTAGCACAAGGGAGGAGTCATTTTAGTTAGCAGTGTGCTTAGATCACGTACAGTTTCCAAAAGTACAATATCCAAAGAAATATCATTCACATTACATTAATATAGCATAGAGTTATGCCAACATTCTCTCCATTGTCCATGTTTTAAATGCAATCAACTTCACCTTACATACGTCACTCTCTCAAAAGTGCATAATAACTGGTGTGCGCCCCCATAATCATAAGATACGTATTATTGCCCGGTTTGCGGTAGGTGAAATAGATTCGGTTTTCTTAGCTTCTATACATGCATCTTTCCTTTGACTCTGAAGTTGTTATTTTTGTACAATTTCAGAATATTCAAAAGTCATTGAAAATCTGTTGAATAACTGCTAATGTTCTATTTTTGACAACCATTAATACTTCGATGAAAATTGTAGTTAAAGAACCATAGCATGACATATATAAACAGCAAACATAGCAATTAAGCAAGCCATTTATACTATTGGTTCCTACAGAGTTCAAAGCAAATAATATCGTAAAAGTAAATTTATGTAAAGCAAACGTCCACATCTCAACGTAAATAAACGTAACCCTATTGGTAGAGCATCGGACTAGTAAACCAGTGGTTGCGGGTTTGATACCACACCAGGTCGTCTGCTTTGGTGTACCTGTGAAAGGCATATATCTTTCATTTCCACAGCATGATATAACCAACAGTGTGTTAAACGTACTGTTAAAACCAACAAAGCATAATAAACAAATGCATCTTACGTCCGTAATGTATGTCACATGTTTACGAATATACTCAGCGACGAGTCAACTTTGAGGAATATGTGCGATGATCTGTAATGTTATAAGTTATATACCTAGGTAAACCGGCGTGTTATTTACCATGACTTACCCTCATCTTCAACAAGACAATACACACATTTTCTGAACGTTATCGCATTGGCGGCCATATTAGATTATTTTTATCATTGATTATCTCCGAATATATTGATTGATGTGTATTTTTGTATTAATGTCAAGAGATATAAGACTACATTCATCAAAAGAAAGAGCCGAAAATTGGCTTTCTGTCTGTGTCTGTTAATTATTTTGCTGCTTTTACCTCAGTGTGACTCGTAGAAAACAAAAGATTTTGACTTACAAATTTATATTTGCCAGCTTGAAATCCGGCACGAATACTATGTGATAAATCGTCCGAAAATGACCTACTAAACTAAAAAATGTATATTATAACAGAAATGATGTGATTCAGCTGTTTAAAAACACAAATAATTATATATACGCTTGTATGTTGTTGTTGTTGTGGGCCTAACGCGATTTTATTCAGCTCGTGATTGTCATTCGATGGTGGCCAATATATTTGATGGAGGAAGAGTCAGTGAAAATCCAGTTAAGAACGACCGACTCACGTGATTAAGCTAATGACTATCTCTAAATTGGCCGAACCTGAGACTCGAACTCACACGGACGGAGGTGCGATGGCAATAAGCGGTAAAGACGAGCTCTTTAAATAAACTCGATGTTGTGTCAGTACTTGCACCTAAACTCGCTTTAACACCGTTTGCACATTGTGCTCCTTATACTGTTTCTTTTCAATTCACGAGACTGGCTTTTCTTAACCCTCCAAATGTTAACATTCTAGTGATGTAAGACAGTCTGCTTGCAACAAATATTTGACGGCTTTACGATATTTTAAAAATCCTTTTTATTCTTAATTTAGGTTAACTATGATGATCAAAAATGGACTACTAAGTCCAACGGTTATCTGAAGATGACACCAACCGACAGGAAGCAGATTTTTACATTTCGCTTCGAGAAATTCAGTAGCTTTGACTGTACAATCCAATCGTCACAGTTGGTGGCAATGGCAACGGAGACGATAACAGTAACGGCGGAAACGGTACCAATGCCGGTAGAAACGGTAGCAGTACTATGTCCTCGTAATCCTTGTTTGGTTTCCTTGCGATGTTGCTGTTTTACGTTTTCTTCTAAATGAGGTCTTCTCTTCCATGTTTTTCATGTGCAAATAACATTCTTTCACTTGCCGATTGTCTTGTAAATATTTTGGTTCAAACTGTATATTCGTTCCTTATTAACGGTATTTATTACTAACCTTCTTACACATAAAATACATACCATTAAAATTCTAAATGTGTACCATTTACATATAAATATGACCTTTCAAACTTTGATAACACACGTGGTATGAATCTTGTTAATATTTCCTTTCTTGTGTTACGTCAGCGTGGTAGATAACAAACTATCTGTTTTATTGAACGTTAATTGTTTTCCGTAGAGGACTGTTCAAGATGTGTTTTGCGCTCATCGACCCCCCTCCCCATTCCAAATGAATTTTCTTTCTTTTGGAAACAATATATATATATATATATATATATATATATATATATATATATATATATATATATATATATATATATATATATATATATATGCATCTTTCGATCGCTCGATGAAACAATCGAAAGTAATACTCTATTTTCCTCCACTGATTAGAAATTAGTATGAGTAAAATGTATAGTAATCAGTAAAAGAGGGAAACAGTTGAAGGTCTGTACACATAGACCTTAAAATATAGGCAGCTAGGAAGCATGTATCGACTAAAAGAGGTGTCTTTATATATTCAGGATTAAATTTAAATCACGTGGACACCCCTTTTTGGTTTTATTTTTTAAGTATGATAGTGAAAGGTTTATTAATAGATGAAGTACAAAATCAAAGCGCACTTATTTTACAATGATATTTAGTAAGCACTTGGAATAGAAACACATAACAAAAGAAAGTGAAAACGGAATGCGAGACTTGAAATAGGTGTTGAAGAAAATGACATAAAAACAGGCAGAATCTATATGGCGAATACCTGTCGTTTCATGAGCACTTGATCCAGAAAGGGATAGCATGTGTCAGGGATTAAGATCAATGCAAAACACTGACAACGAACAGTGCACATCTAGTTATAAAGTAGTCTAAGCTGCTGGAACTCCTAGTGAGTCTTGTCGTAGGACTTCTAGCGAGTCTTGTCGTAGGACTCCTAATGAGTAATGAGTCGTTGTCGAAGGAAAGGTTTACGAAATGTGTCTAACAAAAGCTTCTATGAACAATTTAGATATCTCTTTCAGTAGACGTAGTAATGTAAACGTTTGGAAATTCAACGTTTCTTTTGTGTTCTTTGTTTTATACTTATTTCAACAAAGACTCAGTAAGAATCGAAAGCGCACAGAGTGGCTATAAACTATTTATTTTTGTTCTTTAGATGCAAGTCTTCTGTGATATGTTTGTATGTGTTTGCGCATGTGTGTATGTATGTGTGCGTGCCTGTGCAGGCCTTGTAATTTGTGAATCGAGGACATCGATGAAATTACAAAACCAATGCACTGAAGACACACTTCAAACCGAGGACGCCCTCGGTTGAAAAAGGGTATCATCTTGCTTCTAGCAACAATTGACACTAAGAACACTCATAAAACATGATTTGTAGAAATGTCCCTGTTTACACGCTTGGAGCGTGCTAGCGATTGTGGAATGTATCGTTCTTCCAAAAGCTTGCAATACACATGCCCGAAACCATTTACGCTATTACCAGGTTAAATTTTTTTAGAACGATCTGTGCCATCGAATTGCACGTTTGCAAAAATTATTATATCTCCTTTGATCCATGCACCAAATACCAATAATTTAGCTAAAGTAGAAGAAAACACGTTGGTGCATATATCGCTCCCTGGTATTTTTTATTAATATTTTCTGCTAGGATTCTATGCTCTTAAAACAAGTAACAAAAAAACCTGAAGACAACAAGCTTTGTAAAACTTAACAAATAATTTATTTCCCTATAATACAAGTGAAAAATGAAAAAAAGAACTTACGGTATTGCGAATTAAATCCAAAAATAATCCAAGAATTATAAACACAAGTCCTATCAGTGAAAGGTTCTAAGTGAATCTCAGTTCAAATCCCGATGAAATTCAAATTGATGGCGATGACGTCTGTAATAACCTACAAAGTGCAGATGTATCAACAGTCTCTTGTTGAATCACATAAATATTATTCCAGGTTTGAATTCAGTATAAATTCCAATGAATGTCTTTGTCCAAGAATTATCAGTGCACTTTTGTATTTCCATTGAAAACAATCACTCGAATTCAGTAATTTAAAGAAAAATAAAATTCAACCCAAACTGGTCACAGTATAATACAACTTAACGTGTCAAGTGTTATAAGCCCAACTGATAATCCTTTATCAAAGCATCAGTTATACGACTAACTAAGATGCAAAATAGATTCTCGGATGAGGGTGAAATGTTCATTCTTCTGAAAAAAATAGAAGTTGGTTACCAATTGGCACATGATAAATATCAGTAGTCCATGTATTACCTCTACCCAGCTTAATGATTCTTACTCTGAGAAAGATTTTTAAAAAGTTTAAAAGGTTGTTTATGAAAACTGTCACTGATTTTGGAACAAGGTCAGCAACTATACACAATGTTTTATTAACCATAGCATATAACGAAAATAAAAAAAATAAAAAAATATTAGAAACTAACAAACAAATTAAATAAAATATTCATTACAATTTCATGTTTGTGAGTCAGTAGTGATGGACTGTACATGTACAATACAGACGAATAAATCAATATATTGTCATTCGAAACAAGGACATGAAACCGCCACTGAAAATCAGTATAACTTCCTTGCAGAGTTGTTATCCGTCCCTAATGTAAAGTTAAACGCCGTGTTCTTGACGAAGTTTAACTCATATAAAGCTGTAGAAAATACACCCTTGATATGCAACTTTTATATTTTTTAGTGAACTGTATCCGTAAATATGTATATGCCAGCTCCAGTCACTGATTTGACAACCATTATATTTTATTTACATATCATGCATTATGGAATGTATCCATAGTTCTGTTGTGCATGAAATTTCATTAACACGATACAGGGTCTTTAAACATCAAGGCGTATACAAATACAGCTGTGTCAATAAGGTAGTGATACATTTTATTTGCTTTTCCAAATTTAAACAGGTTTTAATGATAGCCACAATGAACAGGATATTCTTTTCTTTTAAAAATAAAATTTGTACACCTCACCTCTGTCTGCGTGGGTTCGAAACTCAGGCTTGACCAATGTGGGTATATGAGAAAGCTTCCCAGTTGCTTCTCGTTGGTCGTTGGTTCTTCCTGTGGTTTTCTCTGGTTCTTTATCCACAAAGTATACTGATGGCCATGTATTGATTATCGCGTGCTGCAAGATGGTGATAAACCCATTACATAAACTTTTATTTATTGTAGCTAGTAAATCGTAGGTTTCAGTATCAAGTGTCTGTACCTCCAGTTGCAACCACGAAGGTGTCTAATGTCTGCTCAGCTTGTTCAACGATTAACACACACATAGCAAATTCATCTCCTGTAAGGTACATACAATTAAATTTTCGGCGAGATAAATGGGGCTGTGATTTCTTTTAACCGATTTATTTTATTTCTTGCATCTCAAGCTACTTACTGTTTTTTTCTTTCAAATATTATAATGAATATAGTATGGTGCTGTTTTGCTATAAATCATAACAAGATATTTGCAGGCCCGGCTCTAGGATATGCGGGGCCCAAGGCAGCATTCGGGTCCCAAGGTCGCAAATAGATTGGCGGGGTCCAAGCAAACATAGTGCATTGCGGTGTTGATTTTCTGAAAGTGCGGGGCCCAAGGTGGTTGCCTCGTTTGCCTTGCCCTAAGGCCGCACCTGGATATTTGTTCTTGCTCCAGGAAATTAAATTCGTGGTCCCTGTTATAACTGAGGTATACCGATAGTGATCTAAATAACATAGCAGGCGCAGGATAATTTCATAATATTTACTGCAGATTATACACAAAAATATAACAACGAAAGTATTTACATTGTTATGTATATGTAATTTAATTATTTGTTTGTTTGTTTTTAAAACATTATTTCCATTATATGCTATTGTGATGTAACTTCATTTACTGGATTTGATATTGTCCAAAATAGAATTCAATTCTGACTGATTTTTTGTTGTTGCTATTTTTGACGTAAACAGCTAATAATAGAGACATTGTATCTAATGTTGACCAAGTTCCTGACCTTGATTCAGAAACAGTGGGAATCCTAGTTAATGACAAGTTGTAATTCTCGTATTCTTTCCAAGAGTAAAACCCATTGACTTCAGTTAAGACCATACTTGGAGTACCTGGTGTTAGGCATGTAAAAAGCTTCTATTTTGTTCTGGAAGGATGACCATGTGACTTTCATACGGGAATCTGTTTTGCGTCTTAAATTAGCGTATAACTGTTTTCTCAATAGAATTTGAGCCTTCGGGCTCTAAACCATTGACACTTAAAGGTGTTTTCTTGTGATCGTTTGAGATGAAATTTTATTTTATGTAATACAAGTGGTTCTCTTCCCTGGAAATATATAAGTGCTCATTCAGTATTCTTGGACAAAGACATTTATTGAAATTTATTTGGAATTCAAACCTGGATACATTTTTATGTGACTCAACAAGAAACTGTTGACACAACAGCACTTTGAAGGTTGCAACAGACGTCATCGCCTTCCATTTTGGATTTCATCGGTGCACGATGTATTTATGACGTTTTCATAAAAGGGATTCTATTTTTTTAATTCTTGGATTAATCTTGGATTTTATTCGTAAAACCGTAAGTTCTTTTTCTTTTTTTTACCTTGTTTTTCTGGGGAAATAAATGATTTGTTAAGTTTTACAAAGCCTGCTGTTTTTATTCTTTTCTGTTACGTTTTGTAAGAGACTAGACACGTAACAACATAGAATTCGTAATTATTGTTATCAATGCCAGACGCTTTGTTTAAAACGCCAAGATGTGTCTTAATGATGTCAACAGTGACGAAACAGATCACAGGTTAAAAATCACACGTGAGAGACGGATGAAGGGATTTAAGTCTAAGTTGTAAACACAGAGATAGACATGCGTAAACATACAACGTTGGAAGCGGTGTGACGTAAGACTAGAACTACAATCATTAAGTACATTGCCATTTTGCCACCGATGCTCGCTATCTTTTTGAGAAAAAGAAAATAGATAACCATGATGTTCACAAAACAACATTTACCTTTATCCTGACTCATGACTATAATGACTTTCTACTGCAAGCATAGTGCGTGGAAAGTGGCATCACTTGAATATTCTTGCATAATACTGTTGCTATTGCTTAGGGTGTGACACCATTTCTCACCGCTTGAAAGGTTATACATGGCATTAGCGACCAGTATTACTGGTGGAGGAAGAACCCGTGAAAAACCCCAGTAAGAACCTTCCACTGACGGAAAGACGCTGTCTAGCTTTCTCACATACCCACAATGGCCGAACCCAAGACTTGAACCGACGACGACAGAGGCGAGATGGCAGTGTTCAGTAAAGACGAACGCTTAAGACCATTCTGCCAACCGGGACCCTTTTTAACAATACTGAAGTTTAACATTAATTTCAGCACATTGATGGACTAGAAACGAGCAGTGGCTAAGTTTGCTGTCTCCCACTGGTCGCTTCCTACTGACTGACATGGCGACCTGAATATGATATTTAGCTACCTTGAACACATTACACCGTTGCTCAAGCCATGTAGTCAAACAATACCTATATATCGCCAAGCCTTCTATTTTATTTACTCATTTTGCTGCTCCAAAATGTTAGAGTGGAATGTTACAGAGAGACAGATACCATTATGATTGAAATAGAAATCAATCTATAGAACGTTCTAGCGTGTGCGTGTGGATGGCGCGTTTGTTGAACAAAAAAAATGTTAACCTTTTGATTTGTATTTTAGGACAAGATTTTTGCCAAAGTTGCATGTTTGTGTAAACATGTAAAATTGAAAGTTTGTGCAAGTTTTGAAAACTAAAGTCACTTTTCTTTCTATTACTCGTATACAGTTCTCCTTTGGCAAATTTTAGGTATAGGAAGCCATTATCACAAACATAGGTAGAGACAGGATTGCAGCAGTTCTTTTTTCAATAAATCCAGAAAACGCCGTAGCACATCTGTTCTTCCTTGTACTTTGGTCTTAGGAGAAGTCAAATTTGTAGCAAATAGCATCAGTCTCAAAAACGAAGACGTCGCCGTCGAAGCCGAAGAAAAAAGTTCCCTTAGAAATGAGTTTGCATTTTGCATCGAATTAGGAAACACTGGTCTTAAATCAGGTCTGACGGGCATCATCATGGATGAATAAATAGACGTGGCAGGAGGAGAAATCCTCACTGAGCGACGAGGTTTTCTGCAGTAAGTGCGCGTCCTTATGGCAGTTCCTTCCCTCTTGCTGGCAGAATATATTCTGTTGTTTTTTTCCAGGACTTTTCATCTTGCGGCATTTTTTTTTTCTTCTTTTCTTAAGTGAGTGAACTTGCTGCACATCCACTTGCCTTCTTTGTGGTATACGGCTGTCATTTGTGGTATTTGATATGTTTCGTTTAAATTGGGCATCTGGATCATATTTAAAATGGAACGAATAACAATGCATCATAATGGCCACTTCCACAAGGTTTCATAATCATCCTTGCGCATTTTTTTGCGCCCGATAACATACATTGCACGAATCAAATTGGCAGGAGATTGAAAGAACACCATGTTGAATAATGCTAGAAAGAAAAGAATAATAGCATGTTTTTCAGACGAACCACAAAGTGGACGTGTAATTGACACTAACTCCTTCTTGGCACAATGGTGAAACAAACTGATAATAAATCTAAAATAATCGGGAGTGCTCCGTTTTAAATCGATGAGTAAATACGCATGAGGATTTTAAGTATCATCGTGATACGCCTAATTCAGTCACGATATTCATAACCGTTTGGCTAACACTTGCACATGAGATGTATCTTTGACTTTTAAATATTACCATATAATGGGCATTGCGAGTGCTGGTACGATGGTTTAATTGCTTATGTGTCTTCTCCTAATAATCCAACGACGCTACCTAGTTGTGTTTGAGTAAAGTCAGACATGATGCCATTGTCTTCACAAAGAATGCCTTCTGCAATCAAAATAGATTCCCCTTGACTGTCTTGAAGTAATGTGTAAGCCACACTTTGTAACACCACTCGATACGTTCAGGTTGACGATCAAACAAGTATGATTTGTGTTCAATCGAGAATTTGACAAAATCGGTTTGGCCTAAACCACTCGGTCCAGCAGTCAACGTGTTAAATAGATAGCGAAGATGCGAGGCTTCCAAACACACAATTACTATGAGATCGGAGGATGTACAAAACATAATCATGGTGTTAAGAATTCTGAGAATATCATCGACGAAACAAAATAGTTTATACATTTGATGCACATTTTATATGGTCATGTTGTAATCAATAAACATTTAAACATACAGCTGATGCTACAACAAATGTACATTCAAGAAAAACAGCCCCTTATTCATGGTGTAACCTATTCACATAAAACCACACAAATTCACGCTAGAACCGATTAATATGTCATAAAACACTGATCATATTTTATTTCTTACATTCAACAACGGACGCATATTTCAAAAGATACAGTTATGGTGCAAAATATTAACAATGTTATAAAAACATAGTTTCACGTGCAACATTTTCATAGTTGATAAAACGCAGCTCGAGAAATGTAAATTTTAAAAATGTTCAAGTTCATTCTATTACCATTCAACCTTGAGGAGGAAACACTTCATGTACAACATACCTACATTCCGTAAAACATTCTGCTTTTTCTTGCATGATGCAATCATTGTGCAATAGACACAACCACCAATGTTCATGCATTTCTTTCTCTGTTGTCATTTATCCGGCACAGACAATGTTTTTGCTTGGTTTGCTACCTCTTGTGTCTAAGCGTCGAATCCAAGACGTTTCCAGTCACATACATCCTTCAAGTTGTAAATATGTTGGTGTATTCGACATATTATACACACCTATTTGTAATCATGGAGAGGATATAAAGTGCAATGAATGTGTTCTTTACTTGTTGTAACGTGTGTCATGTGAATGGTCGCTTTTCTATTAGTGATATACAAATATTTTCCAGCTGGTTAGGCCTCTTTATGTTTTTCCAGAACAGGCTGGAAGAAGTCAATTCTGCAAATATATAAACCATGAGTCATAAAGGAGATTTCATAGTGCTATGAGACATCGATAATCTGAAGAATATTATTCTTTGACATGGAACAATTGTTTTAGTTCCACTAACATGGAGTCATTTAAGTCCATAATTAAACCTCTGTTGGAGCCTCAAACGCAAAGTCTAAAAATTTCACTGTGCACGTATAAGCGGTGGTTCTAAAGTTTCTTGAAGTCACGTTGTGAGTAATTTGGACGTTAACACAATCTGTAAGAACAAATCAATCATTTTCTTTCTTGGACAAACCTTGCCCTGAATGTATTGTGGAGGAACAGGAAGATGGTGTTTGATATGAGTCTTATTTCTCTATGAATTCATCTTTCTAGGTCAGCGTTTGTATTCAGAATAAAGTGTTTATCTTGAAACTTTCTCCTTTCTAAATTGAAATCGGACTCGTTTGTGGTACACCATTAGATACTTGACAGAAGGTTGGTTGGCGATTGGGCGGTCTTTCAAACATACAGTTTTTTTGTAGATCCAATATTTTCACGCGAAAGACATGATCTTGTCTGGACCGTAAAACTTCTTTCAATACATCAACGTTGACTACTTGACTCAATTGATAGTTGTGTGTCGGTACTTTGACTTTGCATTTGTGTCGAAGGTCCCCTTGTAGGCCTCATTATTGGTATTGTTTGTTTTTCTTCTGAGTGCTCATCCATCGATGCATCTAAACGGTATATATATATATATATATATATATATATATATATATATATATATATATATATATATATATATATATATATATATATATATATATATATACTATTATTTAAGGTGGGTCGTGGGCAGTTTTGTCGTCCTCAGACGGTTTCGTGGGCAGATAAAAGTTCGTGGGCAGATTTCTATCTGCCCACGAAGCACGTCGTCCTTTTCTGCACTCTTGCCACAAATATCAATAAAATAAATGCATATTTATGCTGCTGAATGTTAAATATTCGATAAATATTCATCTGCAAAATAAATAATTGCCTTTTTACCTATTTATTTCCATTTTTTCATTAATGAATTGAATTGAATAGCACAACTTGAGTTACCTCCCATTATGTACTAGTATATATTGCACCTTAAAAATAGATTGACCCGGAAGTAGTATGTTTCAAATTTACTGCCCATGATGACAGGGGGTCGTTACAAAGAAAATCAAGGGATGGGGTTCTAACCTGTAACAATATAATATGTTAATAGTGTTACAGGTTAGAACCCAAATCTGTTGATTTTCTTTGTAACGAGCCACTATGCCCGTGATTATTATTGTGAGAGATCAAAACTGCCCGGGAACCAGGATGTGGAGTGAATAATCTGCCAATGTCGCCAACAAGCACCATACATATATACTATTTATTTTGATATCTAAGAAGTTTTCAATAATGCTAATTAGTAACATTATAATGAGTGAGCTGTTATATGTCTTTCGAAATACCTCTATTCACTATTGCTGGTCTTGAGCCCAAACTAAGAGGATTGTGGCTGTCATTAGAAATACAAGTGATACCATTTATTTAAATCCAGGCTTAGTAAGTTCATAACTTCACTTAAGTTCATATTATATGCTGCTGCATTTTCTTCTCTCAGTCTACCATTAACAACGACAACAAAAGAAAAATGGTGTTTACTCAGAATTTGTTCCTATATTTATCAAAAAATTTGTTTTGGAACAGATATTTTGTTGGAAAAGCTGAAAGAATAAAATTGGGGGAAAATCATGATGGTATAATAATACAATTGTTTACTTATAATAAAAGAATACTGGATTTAGTGTACAACATCCTTGCAATAATTAAATGGCATTGTGAATATGCAGAACCCCAATTCTTTAATGTACATGTACTGTTTAAGGTACAAAACTGTTTTGCATACTTCATAACTTATTTCTCTAATAGTGCAAATAATAGGAGACAGAAGACATTTAGAAAGAATTAATTTGTCAAAATAAGTTAAATATCAAGATTAGTTTAATGGACGTTTGAAAATTTACTATTAAAGTAAAATTGCCTATTTTTGAGAGAAACATCCTAATAGTAATACACGTAATTTTATTTAAATTAGCAGTAATGTAGAGGATGCTGATTTATTTATGAAATATACCATAAACGTGTGTTTCATGTTCATTACTCCAAAGTAAAATACCCAAGAACCACCTCAGAAAATCAGTAATGACATATTCACGTAAAACACAAAACACAATTCTAAAAAGGTGATGGAGATGCAGTTATCAGCTGTGAGTCACATAGCTAACACATGTTGAGTAGCAGACTGGATGATTGGTATGGAACGAATTGTATTTGCCTTGTCAGAATAGTTGGTAAAGATTTTAAGAGGACTTCCTGGTTGGAAAAAAGTGAATTGGAGAAATGTATTATTTTTTTCATCGTATGTGTCCTTGTTTCACTTCATTAATAATAATGATATGACTTTTGACAAATCTTTTTGTCCGAGTGACTCAATGCTGATAAGTGTAAAAAAATGTCGAGGCTGCGACAGATGTGTCCTCTGTAGAAATGGGTGTTTATTAAACTAGGTCAAAATTAGGTAGTGTAAAAATAGGAAGTGGAACAATACACAATATGGAAAACGCTCGCTGTGGAAGACATTGGGCGGACATACAGACACATCAAGATGTATTTAATAAGATTCATACACATATTATATACTGTTGTATAGCTCTCCTTGTATGCTTCAGATTTATACTATAAACATTGAAGTGTGTGATACCGAGACAAACGGCAATGGAAGATGCACGTATCAAGGTTATGAAGATTGTTAAATTTACAAGCGATACAGAGTCAAATATACCAAAACTTTCATATTGCATTTTCTTACATTTCTACTATCACAGATCGATTTAGACTGATGCGAAACCTATCAATTTATATCAAATTTGTCAAAATCGGGGTTTATTTACTATTGTTATGAGTTATTCACCTGTATGGAAAACGATCGTATAGGAAGACATTAGGCGAAATGACAGACAAAGGAAGATATACTTAATAAGATACATACACATACTATTTACAGTTGTACGGCTTTAATTATATGCTTTAGATATATAGCAATAGCATCGAAATATGTAGTACGATCGCAAAACGGCAATGGTAGATTCACGTAGCAAGGATATGCAGATCGGTAAAGTCGCACCCGATATTCAGTAAAAAGAACAAAACCTTCTATTTTGCATTTTCACACATGTCTATTGGCACAGATCGATTTAGTATGATTAGAAACATATCAATTAAAATCAAATTTGTCATCTGATATCAAATGTGTCAAAACCGTTGTTTTTGCGATTGTTATGACTTATTCGCCCATATGAAAAACTTTCGTATAGGTCGGATCTAGGCGCACGGACAGACAAATAAAGACGTGCTTATTAAGATATATACACACATTTTATAATATTGTATAGTTTTAATTCTATACTTCAGATCTCTAATATTAGCATCGAAGTATGTGCTACAATCACAAAACGGGAAGGGTGTATTAAAGTAGCAAGCATATGAAGATCGGTAAAGTCGCACCCGATATTCCGTAAAAAGTGGAACTTTTTTATTTTGTATTTTCACACACGTCTATTGGCACAAATCGATTTAGGCAGATGAGAACCTATATATTAATATGAAATTTGTCAAAAGCTGTGTTTGTTTACTATTGGTATAAATTATTCACCTATATGGAAACCGTTCGGATAGGAAGGCATCGGGTGCACAAACAGACATATGAAACCGTACTTAATAAGATACATACACATATTATTTAATGTTGTACATCTTAAATTATATGCTTCAAATCTATAGTATTAGCATCCAAGTATGTGCTACTATCGCAAAACGGGAAGGGTAGATGCACATATCAAGGATATGAAGATCGGTAAAGTCACAAGCAATAATGAGTCATAAATACCAACTTTTTTATTATTAATTTTCTCGACTTTTTTTTGGCACAGATCGATTTAAACTGATGAGGAACCTATACATTGATATTATATATGTCGAAATATATGGTTGTTTAAGATTGGTACAACTAATTTACCTATATGGAAAATCTTTGTGTTGGAAGGTATTTGGCGCACGGAAAGACAAATGAAGACGTACTTAATAATATATGTAAACATGTTATATGCTGTTGTTTAGCTTTAATTTTATGCTTGAAATCAGTAGTATTAGCATCGAAGTATGTTGTAACCCCCCTCCCCTTAGTACGCTACTGCAAGCAGACTTTGTTAAATGCTAAGAGACACTAATTGCTCGAAAATTATAATTTAAAAATATTTATGTATTTATGGACTCGTATATTATAACCTTATAATGCGCCTTCATTTTCCATCAGGTAGGTCTCCAGGTCGAGTTGTCATGAAAAACAGGAACCAGTATCGTACATTCTTTACTAAGCGACTTCTCCGATGGTGCAATGTGTCTATAGAGCGTCCGCCTCGGATGCGAGGGGTCGCGTATTCAAACCCCGGCCGAATCATACTAAAGACATAAAAATGGTACTAGCAGCTGCCTCTTTTGGTGCCGATCATTAAGAGGTTAGTGTTCGGATTAGTCGGCCTGGTGTCAGGATAGTGTGACTGGGTGGGACAAGTTTGTCTTATGTCCGCTAAAATGCAAAAGCCTACTGAACCAAGTCGAACAGGTTACGTATTATACAACTTATTTTCGAGGTTTCAGCGCCCCCCCCCCCCCTTAAATGCGTACATATATTATCAGTATACCTCCATGCTCAAGCCTATGCATTTGGGTTACCCCCACCCCCACCCCTCTATGCGTACATACTAAATGGACGGCCCCTAACCATTCATGAGATGGTATTGATTCAAATTTACGAGTGCGATTGTGATGTACGCATTTCCCTACACAAACACGGGATGGTATTATTCAACCGTACATGTCCACAAAACTATATATATTTATAGATATATGTATACAATCATGGTACATCAATTAGGTATCTAATTACATAATGACAGTGTAGTGGTTAGCAAATTTGAGAAATATACTTTTTTATTCAGACACCATGCCAAAAGGAAAGAACTAACTTACAGTTTACGCTGAACTAAATTAAATTTACTATTTTTGTTTCCAGCATGGTCGGAATATGTTTACATGTTTCATATTAGGAAACAATTTGCATTATGGCTAAGTATATCTAAGAAGGAAATAAGATGTTCTTACAAACTCTTATTTTGTTGGTGTATTGGTTACCTCTCAACATATGAACCATTCTTTGCCATCTCACGATTATAATCCGTATGTACTTAAGCGTTGTCTCATTTGTAGTGTTAATTTTTAAATGTATACTTTGCTTGTAAAATGATCCCACTTTATATAAATGTACAAACACCGCAATCGTGATGTGCTTACAGGAATACATTCTTCTGAGTTCTACTGAAGTCAGTTATTCAGTATAATTTGTAAAACGATATGGACTGATTGATAAAAGTGACTGTTTTCTTTACTTTGGTTTGTCGCAATATTTTTCTAACACAGTACTAATATACACTGGTCACACATGACGCCCCAAAGAAGCAGTTGTAGTTAATTCTTTTTTACCTGTAGTAATGGGATTTTTACAATATATGGCTGTGGCAGATGTACGTCGATTATCAGACAATGGTCGGCTTTTGCACTATTCGCTTATTTCCCTACTTCGAGTGCGGACTGATTGACCGTTAAGCAAAATCTCAATTAATCTCTGCGATTTATGTGCAACGTACGATATTGTCCCCAGTGTTTATTTAATTCCATCATCGTTTAACAAAACTTCTTTTCTTATCCTCTCTAAATCAACTTTTGTTGACCAAAGACAATACATTTTATAAGCAAGGCAGAACGCAAAATCACATTACCCATCCACGAGTACAATGAAAATATGTAAACAAAAATAGTTAATAAAATTCCAAGGTATGTATAATATTGTAATATATTTTGGAGTATGCGCATTTGTTTACCGCTCTCCATTTTAAGGATTCCTTATATACTTGCTTGAATATGGGAAGTCGGTGCTGGGATTATAGTCTTTAGACCAAAATAATTAGCCAATTACTAGGGGCAAACGTTACGGAGTGAAGTGTAAGTGAGTTTCAAGATGACATGGTTTACTTTTGGTGAATTCAGGTAAGAGCCGCATGAGTATCCCTGTCACTCAGTAGTCCCTATTCAAATCTAATTGCGTGAATTGATCGTGTGACTCCAGGTGCAGTATTTATGACTGGAGATTGGTAAATTATACAATGGAATCAACAGAAAAGGACTGTTCCGCCGTCGGCGGGCGCCATTTATTGTTGCTGTGGTGGTAAATATGTTACAAAGTTACAGGCGAAATGAAGCTAAAAATCATGATTTAAAAGGCCTAAGGTGGCGTAGTAAAAACGGTTCCCTGTATTAGGTTGTTGAGTTGTATAGTTTCACGGCGTGAAATACTGGCGGTAAGTTACGGAAAGTTAACGAAGAGAAGCTTTGCAGTTGTGACATTGACATACAATTGGGAAGTTGGGATTTGTGGTCATGTATTAATTAGAGTAACATTACTGATAGATTGGACGCGTTGGACTTTCCAGTTTGCAGAAGTAGTTGTACAGGATTCCTTTGAATCGGGGAAACCTATGACTCGTAGCGGGATTCGCGCAAGGGCTTGACATCGCTCGGTCAAGAAACCCATTTGGTTGATACAATATTTCTTGCGTGAGCATAATGCAAATGTGTATATTGGCTTGCACTGTTTGCAGCTATGATGTACGATGTTAAGATCTCAGTCGGTCAGGATATTCTTTAACAACGGTATCTTTTATCCTAACACGTCTTTCAATACGGTACCATTTACCCCTTGCAATAAAGTATATCAGTTGGAGGTTGAGGATGAACTAATCGATATTGAATTTCTCTAAGTACTGTTTGGTCAATGTTCGGATCTCATTATCTTGTTATTGCAAAAAATATATATTGGTTATAATCAATTACACCTTTAGTTTTATGATTATTTAGACATTCTATATAAATCCAGCATGGTATCAGTTAATATTTCGACGATATTGTTATATGTGACCAGTACATTTGAACATGTATGATTATAAACAGTAAAATTAGGCATTTAAACTGTAGGAAAAAAAATTCTACTGAAAAATGTTTCATCAGCATAAAAAACTAAGGCTTGTCAAATCCGAGACTAGCAATATTTTATAGTACCTATATTTGCTCTTTTCAGGCCAAGTTCTCACGTAATGGCTTGTTTTAGTAAATTGCTTGTTTTTGTGTGGGTTTTTTTTTGGTGCTCCCACACAAAATGCGCATGCGCGGAATTTATTTTCCGTTGCCATGACGTATAAAAGTTACCGGCCATGCACCAACATTTTTCTTTATACATCAGATTTGCATAACATGATTAAAAGTAGTTATACTTGAACAAAAAGAACCAAAAAAAACCTATAAAGTGTACAGAAAAAATAATTTAATTTCTCGAAATAAAAGTATACATCACTGTTACTTAGATACGATTTTCCACCTATAGAGGACGCCAGCAGGAAATGACGTACATTTATCCCCACAAGACGAAGTACTGGGGGGGGGGGGGGGGCCGGCACCAGACAGACCCCCCACCCCACTTTTCCAAAAAATTATAGTGTTTTATGTGTATTTATCCCCCCCCCCATGTGTTGTATGTTTTATATTATGCAAAAGAATTTAGGTCAAAAAAATTTAATTCTCCTTTTTAACGGGGTATTTCTTTTAAAACCTAGTTTTATCTATAGGGTTGTTTTTCCGAATAGGTTTCCATCTTTCCATCACCTGACTTGAAATCCCTTCCCTATACTCTTGGTTGACCTTGGCTAGAGGTCGCCTATATCCCGTGTGTGCTATATATATATATGCTATAGTTTGTGTATGCTATATTTTGCTTCCATGTTGGGATAGCCTTTATTTTTTCCCAAATCTCCCCAGTAATCTTAGGACCTTATAATCGGATCAAGAAAAGGTTTATTTTTATTTATTTAATATATTTTTGAATTTTGGCTAAGTAACGGTGTATTATAATTTAATTAAGAAAAAAAAAACTTAATGTGTTGTGTGTGCAAATATATTGTGTCATTATTCACATATTGGATTTGTAAATTGAAATCCGCTGTACTCGAGTTGGAGTCCATACACTTTTTTATTTGCTTGTATTTCTCTCACCTAGAGTTAGGCCGTCTCAAATTATTTATTGGATTTCTGCCAAAATCTCTAAAAATGGTTGTTCTTCCCACACACACACACACACACACACACACATACACACACACAGTGGGGATTTACCGTGCAGTGCGACAGCTGCACATTTTGAGCAAATAGAATTAGAAGAGAGACTTATTAGATCCTTTGTTTTCGTGTATGTATGTAAAGTTTCCTATATGAGGTGTTTTTCCCGACTCTTTCATAGCCCCATGACGTCATTATCTCGTTCTTTTCCCATATAGTTTCTCTGTCCCGATAATTAGGATTTGTGATAGTTTACGTAATATAATTAAAGTCTATTTAATTATTTAATTTTAATTGTAATGGATAATAAAAAGAAACTGAAGCTGTTTAGGAAAATTTATAAGAATCTAAAAGGGTGGCGGCTACAGCAGATTCCAATCCGGGGTGGGGGTATGAGGGCAAGGGTTCACTTTGTGATGGTCCCCTTTAAGGGGAGATTATCCATTGCCCCATCTCCCTCCCCTTCTTTTCACCCTTTGCAGCCCCGTCCCTCCCATTCACAAATCTTCCTAGAAGTTCTTTTTTCTAATTAATTTGAAAGGATTACAAAAAAATTTGCCTATTCATTTTTTTTATGTTTATGACTTGGTCACACGCCATCATGGTTTTAGTTATGTTATCTGTTATTTTTCCTATTAAAGTTTTGTTAAAGTTTCCGTCTTGATATAAAACTTGGTTTCTTCTGTATTTTTATTTCTTGGATATCTCCATAATTAATTGTATCCTGTCTTGTTTCCTAAACTCGCACTGTGCCATCGCATGATATTTTGTGAAGTTCGCACATTTGCACATGAGATAATTTACATGTATGCATATGTCGTGTAGATATTTGAATATCAAGCTTTGTACTTTTGGAGAGCCGATGTTGGTCCAGTACCTCTAAGGTCTGTCCCAATTAACCGAGATATTTCCTCCTCTACTTTATTTTTAATTTTAGAGGTTAAATTTTCCCTTATCCAATTATATGTTTCCTTAGTTTCAATTCCCCAAAGTTCCTCATTTTCCCTATATTTACATAAAAGTTCCTTTATACTTCTAAAGGTCCTTGTTGTTTCTAGTCTTTTTACCAGTTTATTATTTTTGTAGATGTCACTTATGTTTTTCATGCTAAAACCAAACCAGTAAATGTATAAAGCTTCCTAAGGGGTTTTGGGTTGGATATTTACTTCTTTTACATTATAAATTAAATACTAGAGAGGAGGCCTAACTCGAATCGGGAGAAACACAAATAAATAAAGAAAGAAAGTGCGGACCCTGACTCGAATACAGCCTACCTCATTTTGAAAATAGACTTTAATGTGAGAAACACCACACCATAGTCAATCACATAAAACAAAAGGTTTTATTTTAATTTCAAATGGTAGTATACCGTTCATCTCGCCGGAATTCTAAATTGCAAATTAATTCAAAAGCAACTAAATTTATACCAGGACAAACAAATAAATTTGAAAAGTCCATAGAAAAATATATATTAAGACAACAGAGACAAATTTGACATAGTATTGCTGTCCCTACACACAGACTATATAGCATACACACACCATAGCATTGATACACATAGCATACACGGAACATAGAAAATTCTTGACAAAGATCACTAAAAATCAAGGATATGAAATCTGAAAATGGGAATAAGACCCATGTTTCAGACTACTACCCTTTAGAAAACACTAGGACTAATTATAAACTAAAAGTTTGATCAAAATTCCTTTTTTAAACTTTAAACAAGCACACACATCTTGGGGTATACAAGAGTACATGAAAACACTTTATTTTTTATGTGGTGGGGGTCATCTGTCTGGTGCCCCCCCCCCCATGATACTTTCGTAACTCATACCTGCGAAAGATTATCATTTGCACTCACATTGTATGTTCTTTAAAATAATGATTTTTTATTTTTATTTGCGAGATATCGTCGTATAGTTAACCTGGATACAATATAATCTTGGTCCGTTTGCACCTTGAAACTTATCATGCGTGAATGGCAGGCGCCTTCAAGCAATGTGGTGATATTTTCGTCTCTTTTGCGATATTTTTTTTATCTGACATTAGCGATACACACACAGTAAGGATGCATACGCATGCCGGCATCCGCTACATTTACGGAGTTCGTTGATATATTTTGTTCTGTAAATTTCGCATGATGAAAAAAGAAGGAATACATTATAACAATGCAAGGTTAGTTTCTTTTATTTTATTTTCAATCAAGTGTTTGTTTATTGTACCGTGCCGGGGCGGGGTGGGATGGGGGGGGGGGGGGGGCACAAATTCAACACAAAATTAGTTCCTTTCTTATCTGCATGGAATAATGGAGCAAATATGATTGACGATATTGACTGGTAATAACAAGCTTTCAATTTACGCGCGCACACACGAAGACAACTTGAAAAATAGAAACAAACAATAAAATTAACTGGTAACTTCGCACTTGCTCAAGGCTTTGTAGTTACAATGGGGGGGGGGTCTGTGCTATTATCTGGTTAGGCATGACTATTTCGCAGAAATACAAACAAATCTTTTGAGATGAGCATAAAATACAATTATTTCTTTTCCTCCATACATTTACGATGCTCTCAAAGGACCCACATATTTAGGTAAAAGTATGACCGTTACCAGGCGTTACCGAGTTGAAAATATGCCGAGTAAACTTACGAATTACGCCACGTACAATGTATAAACAACACTTGGCAACTTTTAATGATAAAAGATGGTGTTTTTATTTATTTACTTATTTATTTAGTTATCAGAACTCTTTCAGAATAACAATGTAACTGCCGATTATACAGCTCGCCTCTAAGAAGATTTTCGTAGTTTCCAACTGCCATGCATAAAATAAGTTTATGCCAAAGTGATCGTGACCTACAAAATGTTGGCCATTGTCACAGGGCATAAAATTCATAAAACAATAAAGAACATTCCTTTTTGTTCTACCAAAGCAGCGGAACCATAATGAGTTGATAAAACACAAGGATATTTGTTGTTATTTTGCAAACCATTGCTAATAAAATCAGCTTCAGAAACTATTATTATTGTCCGCCCTAGAGGAAAGATTTTACAAGGTGGAAATCACTGACTGTCAGTATCCCTGGAATGACAACCAGTATGACAACTATAACTAGTTTGTGCATCAGTAAATAATCTTGAGTAGCCACTGCACCTGAAATGCGTGCAGTCCATTCATCGAATACCTCCTATTCATTCATTGTATAATACACATTTTACTTACTAAGAATACCCTATCACAGTATAAATGTTTAGTCATAAATCGGGAACGTTTACAACTGTATATGCATATTTATTTCTATTTTAACCGTACTGTCATAAAGGTACTTCTGTGGAGGCTAGTGTGTATATGTCATGATGAAAGCTTATGTCATTAATAGTTTTCTTTCTTTGCTCTTTACAAAAAATCAAAATAATAAGACTTTCGTTATCTTTTGTCAGATTTCATATTTTCTTGAGAATTTTTTTAAAAATGTATCTGGAAAGTAAACATAAAAAATACGATAATTTAAAAAATGAAATTTGGGTCTCCATCTAAAGAATTTATATATTCTTAGTTACTACTCAGTAATTTTTAATTATTCATAAATGATTGTAAGATAAATTAGTTTTACAGTGTAAAAGTGCGAGTTTGCTCCATTTACAGAAGGGTTTACTTGCTATTCTCTTTGTATAATTCTCCCAGCTTTAAACTACAGATACAGAACATTACATAAGACAGCGAATTTCAGTCTTAACCTAAAGCTCGAGGCTGGAGAAGAGGTCACTAAATTACCGTTTCCATAGTTACACACTGGTCAGATAGAGCAGTCTCCCGCAGGTATCATTCCCTATAGATGAATTAGAGGCCAAGTAAACTGCCTTCATTTCATGAGCTATACTAGTGTAGTATAGATGAAATAAGTTTTAAATTGCAAAAGTTGTCTCTTTTGTAACCAAAGTGCAAATCAATAAAGAAATATAATGACATGTAAAATTACATGAACAGCAATGAAGGATCTTTTCACGAGAGTCGCAAAAGATTGAAACTATTTAACGAATTTCATAAATTTCATTTTAAATAAACTTAAATGTAAGATTATGTTATGTGTATCACATGACAGAAATGATATTCAATAAAAAGCATAAAAATAGGTTACATAATTGACTTTAAATTGCATTCGTCATTACACCTTCAATTCATATGTCGTCATGCCGGCATTTGCTGAGTTACTGGGTGTTATTAAACGTATCATATAGTTACGTATGATACTGGAAAATATCATATGGGTATATTAATCTTAAGAGGAGCAACATTGGCTCAGTGGTTAGCGTCTCAGACCTGCGACCGAAAGGATGCAGGTTCAACCCCTGCCATCGGATCAAATCCTCGACCTTATTGGAAAATAATGAGATAACAAGTACATTCTACAAAGACATGGAACCTATTACCTCCACTGAAACGTACGAAATGATCATCTAAATTTGCAACAAGTGATCAGGAGAAGTGCGACCTGTTGAACTCGGAAGTTTGATATGTTACACGTTTAAAAAATTATGATAAACAGTTACCGCATTTTGAAGTTAGAAATGAAACTTTTATTTCTGCCATCACTATATATAAACAAGAAATTATAGATGTAGTAACTAGTCTTGACCTAAACAAAACCGCTGGAACCAATCCAATAAGTAATAAACTTGTACAAGTATAGTTGAAGAAATGTATGTTCCATTGCAAATACATTTAAATAAATCACTCCCAGCCAGCGTGTTCCTAACACAGTGCAAGCTAGCGTATGACATACCGATGTATAAGAAAGGAGATAAAACACTACCGTCTAAATGCAGACTAATTGTTGACTTCAGCTAAATTATATACACTATTCATAAGTCCAACCTTAGAATATACTTCTGGAGTCTGGGATAATTGTTCTATTGAAGATTCGGAAAGATCAGAATAAAGGGGGGAAAATCAGATGGAAGATGCACGGATCGTTCCAGATCTATACCCATTAATTCTTCTAGATAGTCTCTTTATGCGGAAACTGCTTGGTTTGCACAACGAAGGAAAAGGAAGAGATTATGCATTATGTATTCGATTATAAATACTCAAGTACCTAACTATTTAAACGAACTTCTTCCACAAAGGAGATATGAGGCATCTAATTATCGTCTACGTTACTCTCAAAGTATCACACCAATCTCAACCAAACTTTATATTTTCACACGACCTTTTACCATATACGATTCGTCTTTAGAACTCTCTGCCTGATGATATCCGAAATCCTCCAAATCTTTCTATTTTTAAGAAACGTTTCTCTAATTTAACTAACGGGTCATCACACAAGCAGAAAGACATCTTATTGTAGGTGAGTAGTCACGTCACTTTTCAATGATAAATCTAGACTTAACCAAGAAGTGTATTGAAAGGTAGAGCGAAAGAGCTGGGATCTTTGGCATTAGGTAAGGGGCAATAGACAAAGTGTTCAACTTCTTCATTATCATAAGCACATGCACACGTGAAAGAGTTAACTAAATTCACCATGTAAAGGTCGGATTTCAGGAGACTACCTGCTTGTCTAAGTTTAGTATGTAGGATATTAAGGTGACATTTGTCAGTAGCGTAATTTTAGCGTGATGACCCGTTAGTTGAATTAGAAAAACGTTTCTTAAAAACAGAAAGATTTGGAGGATGAGAAACCTATAAACTAATATCAAATGTGTTAACATCGGTGGTTCTTTACAATTGGCATGACTTATTTGGTTATATACAAACCATCAAAAAACGGCAAGGGTAGAAGCGGGTAGCAAAGATATGAAGATCGGTAAGTCGCAAGCAATACCGAGACAAAAAAGGCAACTTTCAAGGTAGCATTTTCACACATTTATATTGACACGGGTCGTTTTAGACTAATGAGAAACCAATGACTGGATATCAAATAGGTCCAAATCTTTGTAGCTTTTTTTACGATTAACATGACATATTTAGCCTTATAGAAAACGATCATGTTGCAAGGATATAGGCGCACGGACAGAGAAATGAAGATGTACTTAATAAGATACATACACATAATTTTTACTGTTTTATTGCTTAAGTATATGCTTCATATCACTAGTATCAGCATCGAGGTATGTGATACCATCGCAGAACAGCAATACTAGAGGCACGTAACAAGGATATGAAGATTGGTAATGGTAAAGTCGCAAAGGATACTGGGTAAAATATATAAACTTTTCTAGGTTGCATTTTCACACATTTCTGTAGGCATAGATCAATTTAGACTGATGAGAAACCTACCAAATAATACCAGATTTGTCAAAATCTGTGTGTGCTTACGATTGGTATGACTTATTCGACTCTAAGATAAACGTTCGTGTTGTAAAGATCTAGGAGCACTAACATTCAAATGATTATCATCGAATTATATGGTACCATCTCAAAGCGGCAAGGGTAGAGGCACGTAGGTAGAATATAGAATATGATGATCCGTTGATGATCCGTAATATCGCAAGCGACACCAAGTAAAAAATATCAACTTTTTTACTTGCATTTTCACACATTTATATATTTCACAGATCAATTTAGACTGATGAGAAACCTATCAATTGATATCAAATTCGTCTAAATCGCGTTTTTAAAAAATTACTAATGTTATAACTTATTTGCCTATATGGAAAACGCTCATTGAGGAAGACATTGAGCGGACATACAGACACACAAAGATGTACTTTATAAGATGCATACACATATTATATATTGTTGTATAGCTTTCCTTATATGTTTGAGATCTATAATATTAAAATTGAAATATGTGGTACCGTGGCAAACTGCAATGGTAGAGGCACGTATAAGTCGCAACCGATATCGAGTCAAAAATACAAACTATTTTATTTTCATTTTCACACATTTCTGTTGGCACATATCGATTTAGACTGACGAGAAACCTAACAATTGATATCAAATTTTGCTAAATCGGTGTTTATTACTATTGTAATGACTTATTCACCTGTTTGTTAAACGATCGTATAGAAGACATTAGGAGAAAAGACAGACAAATGAAGACGTACTTAATAAGATACACACACATATTATTTACTGTTGTACAGCTTTAATTATATTCTTCAAATTTGTAGTATTAGTATCGAAATATGTGGTACAATCGCAAAACGGCAATGGTAGTTTCACGTACCAAGGATATGAAGATCGGTAATGTCGCACCCGATATTCAGTAAAAAGAACAATCTTTTTTATTTTGCATTTTCACACATGTCTATTGGCAGAGATCGACTTAGAATCATGAGAAACGTATCAATTGATATCAAACTTGTCAACATCGTTGGTTGTTTGCGATTGGTATGACTTATTCGCCTATATGGAAAATATTCGGTTAGGAAGGCACTAAACGCAAGGACGTACAAATGAAGACGTACTTCAT
Source organism: Sinohyriopsis cumingii (assembly GCA_028554795.2). Lineage (NCBI taxonomy): Eukaryota > Metazoa > Mollusca > Bivalvia > Unionida > Unionidae > Sinohyriopsis > Sinohyriopsis cumingii. The sequence continues at coordinate 79,590,529 of CM068827.1, forward strand.
AAGACGCATACACATTATTTACCGTTGAACAGCTTTTATTATATGTGTCAGGTTTATAGAATTAGCATCGAAAAAATGTGATACGATCGCAAAACGGGAATGGCAGATGGACGTAGCAAGGATACGATGATCGGTAACGTTGCAAGCGATACTGAGTGAAAAATACCAACTTTTCTATTTTGCATTTTCACCCATTTATATTGGCACAGATCTATTTAGACTGATAAAAATTTATCAACTGATATCAAACGTGTCAAAATCGTTCTTTGCGATTGGTATGACTTATTCGCCCATATGGAAAACTTTCGTATAGGTCAGATGTAGGCACACGGAAAGACAGATAAAGACGTGCTTAATAAGATACATACACATATTTTATAATTATGTACAGCTTTAATTCTATGCTTCAGATCTATAGTATTAGCATGGACGTATGTGCTACCATCGCAGAACGGGAACGGTATATGAACGTAGCAAGGATATGAAGATCAGTAAAGTCGAACCCAATATTCAGTAAAAAGTACACTTTTTTGTATTCTGCATGTTCACACATGTCTGTTGGCACAGATCGAGTTAGACAGATGAGAAACCTATATATTAATATGAAATTTGTCAAAATCGGTGTTTATTTACTATTGGTATGACTTATTCGTGTATATCGAAACCGTTCGTAGAGGAAGGCATTGGGCGCACGAACATACATTATGAAGACGTACTTAATAAGAAGATACATAAACATATTATTTACTGTTGTACAGCTTTAATTATATGCTTCAAATCTATAGTATTAGCATCCAAGTAGGTGCTACCATCCCTAAACGGGAAGGATGGAAGCATCAAGGATACGAAGATCGGTAAAGTCGCAAGCGACAATGAGTCGCAAATAGCAACTTTTTTATTATTCATTTTCACACATTTTTTTTAATTATTTTTTTTTTTTTTTTTTTTTTTTTTTTTTTTTTTTTTTTTTTGCACAGATCGATTTAAACTGATGAGAAACCTATAAATTGATATCATATATGTCGAAATGGGTGGTTGTTTACGACTGGTACAACTTATTTACCTATATGGAACATGTTCGTGTAGGAAGGCATTTTGGCGCACGGAAAGACAAATGAAGACGTATTTAATAAGATATATAAACATGTTATGCTGTTGTTTAGTTTTAATTTTATGCTTCAAATCAGTAGTCAGCATCGAAGTATGTTGTAAACTCCCCCTCCCCTTAGTATGCAACTGCAAGCACACTTTGTCAAATGCTAAAAGGCACTAACTTTCTTGAAAATTATAATAATCAAAAAAAATTCCGGATTCGTATATTATAACGTTATAATGCGCTTTCATTTTCCGTCAGGTGGGTCTCCAGGTCGAGTTGTTATGAACAACAGGAAACAGTATCGTACATTCTTTGCTAAGCGATCGCTCAGGTGGTGCAGTGTCTGTACAGAGCGTCCGCCTTGGATGCGAGAGGTCGCGGATTCAAACCCCTGCCGAATCACACTAAAGACATAAAAATGGTACTAGCAGCTGCCTCTTTTGGCGCCCATCATTAAGATATTGGTGTGAGGATAATGTGACTGGGTGGGACAAAATGCTGTATGTTTGTGGCATGATGCCACATTGCTAGACATCATTATAAACTGTCACAATGCAGACATGGTAGCGATATGATTGCATTTTTTTTAAAGCTACGTTAAAAATTACACACACACACACACACACACACACACACACACACTTTGCTTAGTTATTTGCTATTTGAAGAGATGGAATATTGTTCATATTTCAACCGCTTTTTATTAATGATCATCGATGTGACCAACATATACGATAATAATACTCCCGATGATGATGATGATGGTTGTTGTTCTGATTTCTGTATTACTACTGCTCCATGGGTATATTATATATCGAACTTGAAAACAGAAGCACTACCAGCAATAAAGCAGCTTTGAAAACAAATCGCACTTAATCGATATCAATATATATTGACATCAAAATGAACGTCAAATGCTCTGTGCAACTGTATCGAAATGAACTATTACATGCTGGGTTTTTTTTCTTTTTTTTTGGGGACAGTTTTAGACCGAAAAAAGTAGTACTTCAAGGGTCTGTCTATGGTATAAATATGTTCATGTACACTTTTCCATTGTAACTTTAAGTGTATAGACTGCAAATACGATGAAGCACAAATCGAGGACGTCGAGTGTTAGCATTGGAACAATGTTACTACTTCGGTCGAGAAGGATAACGACCTATATATGTATTCCTGCCCACTACCATGTAGGATGTATCAAACTGTATATTACTCAAGCGCTCTTTGTCGAGCGTGCTGGTGTGTGTGTACAAAAACAAATGGAATATAATAACTTTAACTGAAATATATACAATTAAATTTTATATAAAAGTGATGCGGCACCTGGGAGTAAAGCAAAAATGGAAGAAACAAATTTCCGGATCGCTACTATCAACAGCAATGGGATAGACAAAGCGAAAGCAGACAAAGTAGCCAAAGAAACAAACTTTGGTGTAATAATGATACAAGAAACACACTATAGAATTAAGCCAGAGTTCGAAATTTTAGTAGAAGACAAACTTAACGCAATAAAGATATGCAACAATTTTGCAAATAATGATATTAGAGTTGGTTGCAACAATAATATTTTTAAAAAGCTGGGAAAGGTTTGAGGAGGGGGGAATTTTTTAAGGGACGGTTGCTACGTGTTAAAATGTTTAATTGGCATATTATAAATGTGTACATGCCAGCTAATAGAAATAAGAAACTAATTTTAAAGAAAACTTATACACCTACCTACAACAATATTCGATGGAAAATCTAATCATAGGGGGAGATTTCAACTGGGTAACTATAAATTAAACCAGTCTAGCAGGATTGATAAATTTTACGGAAATTTTTATGATCCATTAATATATATTAATACTGCAATAACCAACCAAAAGCTATCAGACCATTTCATGCTCACTATTGACCTAAAAATGAAAAAAATAGAAAAATGTGGGTCAGGACTATGGAAACTAAATAATAAGATTTTAAATGACAAAGAATATGTCGAAATAATAATTAAAAAAAGAAATTGAAACCGTCAAAAATGAAGAAAATATTAATATAATAATTGATTGGGATGTTTTAAAAAACAAAATAAAAGGAATAAATATTCAGTACTCAAATAGAGGGCGGAAAAACCCCAGAAAAAAAAGACAAACACGAACTCAAATTAGAACTAAGCAAACAACAAACGACGATGGAGAAAGAAAAAAAAAAACGATTGACAGACAAAATTAAAATCGTTGAAGAAGACGAAAATCAGGGGAGAATAATAAGGGCGGGAAAATTTACAGAGATCTACAACGAGGCAAAAAACGTATATAAGCGAGAAGAATTTAGAAAAGGGGGTGATACAATTTTAAACAATATCAAAATAAACAATGTAACCCATACTGTAAAAGAAGATATCCTAAATAATATTTCCAAATATTATAAAGAACTATACACCACACACCACACAGAACATATACTTCAGCACAATCGACAGCTACTTAAAAAATGTCGACTGTGAGATGACATCAGCAGTACATAGAGACCAATGTGATGAAGTCATCTCAGATGAAGAAATCACAAAAAGTATATCAACACTCACAAAAGTCACCAGGGAAAGATGGACTCATCGTGGAATTCTACCAAAAGTTCCACGGTGAACTGACGCCGATCTTAAACGCTTTGTATAATAATATAGTTTTAAGTAAAAATAAAATGACTAAATCTATGAGGGAGGGAGTTATCACAATTATATACAAAGGGAAAGGGAATAGAGACGAGATTAAAAACTGGAGGCCTATATCACTTTTAAACACGGACTATAAGATTTTAAGTAGGATTTTAACAAATACAGTAAAGAGTAGGATAAACAAGATAATTAATGTAAATCAAACTTGTGGGGGAGGGATATACAAAACAATATTTTAAACATTAAAACTATAATTAACTACATAAATGAAACTGGTATGATGAGTGCTATGGTACTCTTCGACCAGGAGAAAGCTTTCGACTGATTTGAACAAAACTGTATAAAGAATGTTTTTAAAAAATTTGGTTTCGGACCCAATTTCCAAAATGGACCAAAATCCTACACACTGGGATAATTAAACGGGAAATGCACGAAAGAATTTGAAATACAACGATCAGTGATACAAGGATGTCCACTATCAATGCTAGAATACGTAATGGCAATATAAATCCTACGTCACACGATAAGAAACAACCCAGATGTGCAAGCAGGGGCGTATTAACCATTAAGCAGACTAAGCACGTGCATAGGACACCAGGGCCAAAGGGGGCACCACAAAGTTGAGAAAAGGGTGAAAAGAAAGAAAGAAAAAAGAATGAAGATTTGTAAAAAAAACTGATACAACTAGTGCAAATTGATCATGATGTTCTGTTTCTTGATCATGGTACACCCTAGGGTTATCTTCTCAGGTGTACGTGGAAAAGAGGGGCGCGCCAAGATTTGTCAGTGCTTAGGGCACCAGTGAGCCTTAATCCGCCCCTGATTATACAAGGCATACAAATACCAAACCTAAAAAAGAATTAAAAAATGCTCTAACATGCATATGATTGCAACATCTTTATAAGAGAGGGGAAATGCTATAAGCGTCGGGTTCCAAAATAAACCACAACAAGCACGAAATCTTAAAAATAGTTAACTGGAGGGGCAACCACCCTGGATTATCGCCCCCCCCCCCCACACACACTTACTGAGAGACACTGTAAAGGCTCTAGGGGTTTACTTTGGTAATAAAAAAAAAGAAGCTGTAGAAAATTATGAACATATTATCAATAAAATAAGAGAAAATGTGAAAATCTGGCCATGGCGCCATTACCTATCATGGAGCGGGCCCAAGTGGCCAAGACTTATTTATACTCAAATATTAACTACATAATTAAATCCATAGATATGGATAATACAATTTTAAACAAAACAGACAACGAAATAATAGATTATATATGGAATCATAAAATGCATTACGTAAAAAAAGAGACATTATATAGGGCCAAAAGTAGAGGGGGCTTGGGGTTGCCGAGCCCTCTACTACTATAATTAACTAACATAATCAATAGATTAAAAAAAAAATGCACTCAGACCCGGCTACAGCGTGAGAAGCACCGTACATCTACTGGTTCGGCTTCACCTTGAGAAACCGACCAGAGATATACAAAAATAACAAATTAATATAAAAAAATCGAAGTGCCACGCAAACATATGAGAACTAATTTTAAAATATAGAGACAAAACAGATTTATGCAAAATTTAATAAGTAAAAGTCACGCTTGGATTAGGGAGGAGGTAACCAAAAATATAAAATGTAGAGTAGAGCAGGACAACTGAGGGGGTAAATTGGACAAAAAATTGGAAAAATTGGGGAAAATAAGATCTGTCAAAACACAAAGTATAATTTTTAAATACCTGCACAACACCTGGCTAACAGGCGAAGAAACAATCAAACATCGTATGCTGAGGATAATGCCGAAATGCCCTTTATGTAAAACAGCGAACTTCACCAAACTACATACGATTGTCCAATGTGATAAATCTAAACATAATAGGATAAAGTTAATAATGAAAATTTGCAAAAAATATAAGTATAACAAAAATAACATTTTATTCATAGATTTAGACTACGAAAACAAAATCGTTCTAAAATGTATAGACTATATAGTAACTACGATGATATCCTGTGGACAGGTGATAAAGATTTTTAAATAAGATACGTGGTAAAAATAAGAATATTAACCACAACAAGAACTCAGTACGTCTTACGACGAATAGATACTTACCGTCAGGTTGATATAACGCAATTGATGTTGGAATTGGGGGAGAGAGGGGGAGGGAGGAATAGGTATTACAGACCGAAGGGTCGCGTAGCGCAATTGCGAGCTGATGCCATACCCATACCCCCTCCTCGCACCCCACAACAGCCATATTTCAAAGAAAATTTCAAATTCTATTTCAAATATTTCAAAGAAACCCATATAACTTTTTTTTTTAAAAGAGAAAAGGGAAGAAAGGAAGAAAGAAAAAAATAAAAGAATTTTGTAATTTAATTTTTTTTCTTCTTTCTCTGAAAGAAAATTCTAAAGACATATATAGGAAGGGATACAGGGAAAATATAAGGGGGAAGTAAATGGCGATGACATCATGGGGCTAAGTCACAGGGCTCAGTGAAGTGCATAGGCCCATCATGAGTCTTTGAAAACACCCAATGTAGAACATAAACAGACAAAATAAAGACACAAATACATACTGTATAACACTTAGTTTAAAACCCTACTAACTTCTCCCGCACTGCATGGTTGACCACTATAGAATAATGTGGTCTCATAAATACGTTTGGATCTTTCAATAAAGCATAATCAGATAAACTAAATAAAGGAGGCCTAACGCGACCCAGGAAAAACACATAGAGAATAAAGAAGCGTGAACCTTGGATCGAGCGTAACCTACCTATCAACATCTTTAAAGACTATTATGAGGAACGACACATATTATCACTCGAATAATAAAATAGGAAATTATTTTTTTTAAACAAAGTCTAAATAGTACACCATTCCATCGTCAAAATTAGAAAACCATAAAACAAATTAAAAGATACAATATAACATCATAAAGGAAGAAATACAACTGGGAAAGATATTTGATCTATACTTGCTGTCTCAAACATAAAGAAAATATAGCATACACACAATATAACACCATTACATATAGCAAACACTGAGACCTAGGCGACATATAGCAAAGGTTACAAAACATTTCAAGGGAATGAACTTCGAGCAAGGTGAGGGAAACCAGACTCGGACGAACAACCCTTTAGATAACACTATGGAAACATAAATACCCCATCAAAAATTCTAAAAACTAAATTTTTTATATAAAATTTTGTTTTAATAAAACGTAGAACACATCTGAGGGGGAAATACACAAATATAAAATACTTTTTATTTTTTTTGGGAAATGGGGGCATCTGTCCGTTGCCCCCCCCCCACTCCCAAAAAAGTGTGTGTGTGTGTGTGTGTGTGTGTGTGTGTGTGTGTTATTATACCCATTACATTACTTGCAAAATATATATGGTGCTGACATTTTCGGCAAGAGGGAGACCTACCGATATTCTGCATATAATTATTTTAATGTTTTTCAGAGCGAGAGTATTGGGGCCTGATCTGTTCAATATATTTCTCAACTGATACAGCAGGTATAATCAGAGGCGTAGAGGGGGGGGGGGAAGGGGAGTACATATGTCCCCGGGCGCCAAGGTACAGGGGCGCCAAAATGAGGCTTACAACGTTACATTATAATAAGTAAACAAGGGTAATATTCAAAAATGTGATTAAACGGGGAGGGGGCTGGGGCGCCAATTTTATAGTTCGTCCCCGGGCGCAAAATATCATAGCTACGCCTCTGGGTATAATAGAGACCCCCCCCCCCCCCCGAGTTTGCCACAGAGCGCTCGTGTAATATACGGTTTAATACAAAATACATGATTGTGGGCAGGAATATACAAAATTTGGTCGATATACATGATCGTTGGTATCTATTCAAACGAGGGCCATGAAATACATTAGCAAATTCCTACAGTATTTTAAGGCAGGCGATTACGAATTATTTAAACCACGTTTTTCATCTGTCACAGATTTTATAATCATTTTGAAATGGCTGCTTTATCTCGAGGAAAACGAGCGGTAAGTGTTATACAAAACAAAATCTTAATAGCAATTTGATCACTTTTGCGTCATTTGACAGTAAGAATAGTAATAAATAGAGGATAATTTCTTTTCCTACGTTAGGCCTAATACCTGGTATGTTTTTTAGTGTGGTACACACACAAAAAACAACCCCAAAACAACACTAACAACATTTTAAAAAACCCACAAAAACGAGTGCCGTGCCGAAGCCACGGGCTAAAATGCTTTATTATCATTTTTTTTTATTTATAGCATCAATCACAAATTGAAATATATACAGTATTAGCGTTGGAAAGGAAAGTTTTCTTTTTGTTATATTTTTTTTTCTCACCCTAGCGAAACACTTTCTGCAAATGACCTTAATAAAGAAAAATAATAAATTAACCTAAACCACTTTGAATGTCGACCGTATCTTTTATTTACACGGCATCATGCGCGGAAGAAAATACCAACTGAACCGGGATTTCAGACAGCAGATGAATTGAAGTTGATTCATTGAACATCATTAGCAATTGTACAATCAAACAGATGCAACAATGAAAAGTGGAACTATGAAAAATCGAGAATGTTAGATTTGCGAAGGATTTATTCCGAATCATTGTCTGCTAATAGAGAATTCATGTCAGTTGCTGTGTCGGCGATGCCCACACAGCGCGCCGTCCAAATGTGAAGTTGCGTTTTGCTGACAGACATAACACTGTGCCATAATTTATCTGATGGCATGTAAAGAAGCTGCTTAAATTATAGTATTTAAAAGTTTCTTCATTTTGTAAGAGCTCAAGAAATTAATTCTGGTTTGAAAGACAAGATGACGGTAAAACTCAGAAGACGTAGCTGTACAGTACCGTTGGTGTTGGAGACGTCATAATAAAGGTAACTGCGTTAACTTCGCTTTTTGTTTGGTAATTTGTTGGATATTATCTTTTGCTGATCTTCTTTGAGCTTGGAGTAAATTTTACATTCTGAACATTTTTATTTGCACTTATCTGCTTAATATGTATTGCTGGGATATCATATAGAATATGAAGTCAGTATAATGGTACTATATTACATATTTGAATGATAAAAGAGTGGTAAATGATATAATGATAAGCTACAAAATAAATAATTTGCCCAATATCCCAAATATGTTAATTAAAACAAACATTGAATGTAAATTCAGATATAATGAGCAGTTGTAAGAAGTAAGAAATAACATTTTATCCATTGAACCTGTTATGTGTTATCATCATCAGTTTTAAAATAAACACATGGAGACAAGTTTGCTTAAATTCTAAAATTAACACACACACACACACATATGGTATTTTAATCTAATACAGAAATGGTGACATTGATATATGCAGACCAATATTTTTTTTCTTATACAGATATAAATTAAAAAGCCTAATTCTGAGAGTTTCACCTACAACATTCATGATGGGAAAGGGCCACTAATTAAGAGCTGACATATGTGGAAGAAAAATACCATCCATGTTGAAAAGGGCTAGAGGTAATGTGAGAAAACATAATTTATCAATCTTATTTAACATTATTGTTGATATTTTATCTCAACTGGTCAAAAGGCTAAGTGGGTTTATGTAATGGTCCAGAGTGTGTTATTTATTTCACATCCCCTTCTGTCTTTCAACAGTAAGAAATTAGCTACTTTGGAGTCCATAGTTCTGATCAATTTGTTTATATAAAACTTGGTTTTGGGCTTAAATCAACATCTTGGATAAATCTAATAATGAGCAAAATCCAAGTATATACATGTGATCATGTATAAGATTAGTTGAGTTTTTTAACCAGCCTAAAAGCCATACTTCCACAATATAGGCTAAAATCATTAAGTTGTCCTTGAAGTTTGATGAGTGTTAACCATTAATAATAATAAGGTGATCTTTCATCTGAGTATGTTACCACCGCATGCAATATTTATACATGTAGTGCAGTTTTTACTAAACGTAGAATACATGCTTATATAAATGAGATCTAGATTGAAGAAGTGAAGATGCATACAAATACATGAGGTTATAACCACTACTGCTGATTCAAGTTTGATCATGCTTGGCCATTGGGCTTATAGAGTCAAGTTTCACAATGATGCTTATTATGAGTGTGATAAAGGTATGGTAGTGAAGTGACCTTGCATCTGATTGGCAGAGTTTCTTATGATTTGCACAACAGTGTTTATGATCCAATTTAGATCTGACTTGTTTAATTATTTGCTTGTATGTCTGAGGCTATAAGCAAAATCTATGCATATAATGTGGTGGTTCTACATCTCACTAGCCATTCTTGCTACTGCTCTTAAAACTATTTCTCATTAATTTCATCAGACTTGGTGAATAGATTTATCTCATCAAGATATAGCAAAAGAGCAATTTTGTAAAAAAAATATTCATTCATATTAAACTCAAATTCTGCATCTGATTGGTTGACCTTGCAAATAATATAAGGGCTCTATTTCTGACAAAAAGATTATTTTGATCTAATGTAGCAGAAATGCTTATATGATCAAAACATTGAACATATTTGATGACAAATAAGAAATAGTTTTTCATGCAAATTTGATAAACATTGATAAATCGGTTCATATCATTAAAAGCTTGGAAGAGTTTGATTACATGTGAGACCATCACATATTAATCATTCTTTATTTAGAGAATTATTTTTGTCAGGATTTAGTAAAATATGTAAAATCAATATGGACTGGTTTTGTTATGTACAGCAACACTAGTTGTTTACTGAGTACTGAGGGAATTGGAGTAAGGCAAGGGTACATTGCAGTAGGTAACCTGGTTGACTTGATAACAGGATTTTAACACAAACATTTTTATCAGGAGTCTAGCATACTAACCATTGATTCACTGCAGATCCTGCCCCCATTAGTTACCTTTTAATACATAAAGCATTTGGGTTTTTTATGTCACAAATCCCATAGGGATTAAAATTAACATCATAGGTCTCACTGGATAGTTTCGTATTTTGACATCCCTCTAATTTTTAAGGTAGAAGGCATGAACCTAATTATCACAAGCCTAGCATTTATAAATTTACACATAAGCTAAATCTATAATGTGGTTCAGATTTACTTTGAGTTAGGCATGGAAATAGGTTGGCTTGTTGGTGACTGCCTGTCACAGTTAGATGAGCATTGGAGATCATATGCGTAACTTAGTCTGCAAATGAGCTGCGGACTTTTATTTGTGTCTGCTACAGAGGTAAATATAAAAAAATCTTGATGGTAGAGGGGTGATGAAAAGTATGCTAATTTGTTATAGTACTAGTGAACTTTATTCATGCATAAGGCACATACTGATTCTTTTAGTTGCCTTGTCACAGAAAAATATTGAAAATAGCTATTTCTAGTAAAAAATGAATGTAAAATGTACCTGCATCCTTTGACCCTACCAGAACCAAACTAAAAGCTCAAATTTGTGCAGCTGCTTTTGCTCATCACAAACATAATTGGGAGTATAACTGCTAACCCTACCCTCTAGCACACATTTCATTCATTCATTGGATTAAAGTCACGTGCACCTTTCGGTATGTGCGACTGTTTAGTTTGTACACGTTTGTGTACTTTTTGAATTTAGCGATTAACTTATACAATGCCCCCAAGCAAGCAAGCCGAAGCCCAGGTGCCCCAAAAGGTCCCGCCCAGGCTCTCATCGCTGCAACCTTCTCCATCGTTGTACTCCGTTGGTGGTCTGTTTCTGCATCCTGCATCTCCTTCCTCTTTCATTTCAGGCAGTAACCGAAGCACACCAGCAGCAGTATTATGAAATTTTCGTTGCAATCAATGCCCAGTTCCCTATATTTATTGGGCTATTCCTGTACTATCTTGCCAAACATGTGATTGTCACATACGCTTCAGATATTCCTGAGTTGTGAATTTTCCGATCTTTTGTAAGGTCTATTAAATTTTGTGTACTTTGCGTACTTGAATTTTCCGAAAATCTTTTCACATCTAGTAGGCTTTTAGTAGCCCTTTATTTTGTTTTGGAGATCTCAATTTGGTTAAGTATTTCGTACGTGTGGCTTTAAACCAATCAGTGTGTTTCAGGGCCAGTAAGTTGTTGGTCAAAAGAGGGCTTTCGTGGGTCAGAATGAAAGCCCTATGTGGTAAAATTTGTTTGTAAAAAAGAAAAAAAAAAAGAAAAGAAAAGAAAAAAAAGGTGGGTAGGGAGTGTGTATGCTATATTTGTGTGATGGCTATAGACATTTTTGTTCGTTTTTCTGCTTTTCCCACATATCCCGACAACACACATTCACGCTCACTTTCTCATTCACACTTATAAGTAGATGTGGGGGGGGGTGGCCTTATTTCTTTTGTTTGATTTCGGGAAGGCAATTCTTTTCATACTGGGGGGTGGGGGTGGTTTGATTATTTGAGGCATACTCTTTTCATTGTTTCTGCCTTCATTCCCCAAGGTCTGCAAGTGTCCTGTTCTTTCTTCTTTTACTGCCTTAGGACGTTTAACTTCATCCTGTGCCTTTTCCTGCTCTTCTTTATTTCAGCTCTTTCTGCCTTATCCCGTGTCCGTTTCTATTTTGGTCTTCTCGTCCTTTTGATACTGCCATGTTCGCCGTGAGATGTTTTCTTCGAGGGAGGTGGTTTGATTGCCTTTGTTTCCCTTCGCTTTGACCACTTGGCTATTTACCTGTTATTTTTGTTTAGCTTAGCTATTTGTGATTTATTTTAATGTATATTTTTTTTATTTTTATTTTTTTATATTTTTTTAATTTTTTTTTGATCCTACGGGACCTAGCATGCCGTTATAATTCCGAAACAGTGATTTTGTAATATTTTGTCCTTATCTGGTTTTTATTGTTCGGGTTATGATCGGCTGTGCCAGTCTGTGAACCCACGATACCGAGCCGGCCGTCACAATTCCCAAACAGTGATTTGTAATATTTTGACTGGTCTTTGATTTACTTTTTAATATTTTTTTTTTTGTTTTTTTTTTTTTGTTTTTTTTTTTCCTTTTTTTCTTTTTCTTTTTTTTTTTTGAACCTACAGGGCCTAGCATGCCATTATAATTCCAAAACAGTGATTTTGTGATATTCGTCCTTATCTGGTTTTTATTGTTCGGGTTATGAGCGGCGGTGTCAGTCTGTGAACCCACTAGCCCGAGCCGGCCGGCACAATTCCCAAACAGTGATTTGTAATATTTTGATTGGTTTTTTTCTTTTTTGGTTCGATCTTTTAGGTTTATTGGTTTTAATTTCTTTACATGGTCTCTCTTTATACCCAACCCTTCATTCGGTTTAGATTTGTCCCCTTTTGCCTATTTTGTTAATGAATGTCATGATGTTATTATAGGTCATTCCTATGTTATTGTTTTTTGCCACAAGTAACTCCGGGTATGTCCACCGTTCTCCTATTTGTTCCTGTTGAGATTTTAGTTCGGCCCTTTCCTGGTTGTATTTGGGGCATATATTTATTAAGTGTGCGATTGTTTCTGGAGTTGGGCAGTAGGGCCAGTTTTCGGTTGGTCCCCTTTTTATGTGTTTCCCTGCGCATCCTGCCAATAGTGTTTTACCTGTTCTTATTCTATTTATTATTGTTATATCATATGGATTTTTGAAGGTCGGACTTTCGACTTTTCTACTTACTTTTTTCATCATCGTGTGTATTAGACTGTTTGCATCCGATTTTTCCCATAGCTCTTGCCACATGTCATTGATCTTGTCCCATGTTATTGATTTCAGTGACGCTGTATGCTATATTTTGGGCTTTTGGTTCGTTTGTGGCGTTTTTTGCTTCTGCATCTGCTTTGTCATTGCCTGGGATTATGGATGTGAGAGGGTATCCATACGAATTCAACGTGTTTGTTGTTTTTTTCAATCTCTTTAAGTAGCGATCTTGCATGATTAATCATATTAGGTCTGCTCTTGGATTGGTCTGTTGCTAACGATTGTAGTACACTGTAAGAGTCGCTTAGAATGACTGCCTTAGTTGTGGGGTATGTTTTGACGTATGTTAATGCCATTAGTATTGCCATGAATTCTACCGTGTATATAGCGCATTGGTCTGGGAGTCTTTTTCCAACAGCGACATCTAATTTTGGGATCACTATCCCTGCTGCAGTTTTATTTGGATTTTTGGTTTTTGATCCATCTGCGAAGATTTGCGTGTATGTCTCGTATTTGTTGTCAATGTACGTTAGTATTGATGCTCTTAGTCCTATCGGGTCATTTTGTTTTTGTCCTAGTTTACGTAAGCTAAGATCTATTTGTGGTGTGGGACAGGTCCACGGGGGGTCTGGGTAGTACCTTATTTTTTCTGGGTTGATATTTGCGATTTGAAATTTCCTTTTTAATTCTATAATTATTTTCCCACTAGGTATTTTTTTATTTTTTCCTTTTGTATCGAATGGTTTGTCGCATGCTAAGAGGGCTTGTAGCGTGAGGTGGTTGGGTTGGTGTATTGATATTCGAGTCGAGTATCGCAGCATCAATTCCTTCCGCCTTAGGTCTAGCGGGGGTTCTCCTACTATTATTAAGATATCTTGTGTGGGGGTACCATTTAGGACGCCGGTGCATACCCTTAGCGCTTTTGATTGGACTGTGTCTAGTTTCTTTAGTAACGTGGCGTTCGCCGCTCCATATACCTGGCAACCGTAGTCCAATTTTGCTCTTATAAGTGCTCTATATAGGGTAACGAGTGTTTTTTGATCAACCCCCCAATTCACCCCTCTGAGGTTTCTGTGGAGGTTGATGTCTCGTTTGCACTTCGTTACGAGTTCTTGGATATGAGCTGCCCACGTGAGTTCATGGTCGAATACCATACCTAGGAGTGTCGCTTGTTTTTCGAATTTGATGGGTACCCCCTTTAGGGTTAAGTTTGGAGTGGGTGGGGGGTGGCCACCTCCCGGATTGAAAACTATGCCTACTGTTTTTAGAGGTGACAATTTAAATCCCCATTTATCTGTCCAATTTCCTATATCGTTTAGTCCTTTTTGTAAGTGCTTGGTCGTTTCTCTGCTGGCTGGGTTGCCAGTTTTCCATACGGCGCTGTCATCGGCGAATTGGGATAAGTCAAGGTGGTTGGGTTTTACCGCTGTTTCCAGGTCGTTTATCATTATATTAAATAAAGTTGGGCTGATTACGCTTCATTGTGGCGTGCCATTTTCCAGTTTGTATCGTTCGGAGTAGTCTTGTCCTAGTCTGACTTGTATCTTTCTATCGGTTAGGAAGTTAGCAATAAATTTGTATATATTGCCAGTTATTCCGTATGGTTTAAGTTTACTTATCAGTCCCTTAGTCCACATTAGATCATATGCTTTTTCCATGTCTAAGAAGATGGCTGTAACATATCTGGATTTTTAAAATTTTTCTCTAGATGCTAATTTGACAGCGGTTTCTAGTCTCATGAGTTGGTCTATTGTGCTTCGGTAGTTGCGAAACCCGCTCTGTGTATTAGCTAGTAGTCCTTTGCTTTCTAAATGGTATTTCAGCCTGTTGTTTACCATAGTTTCCATTATTTTACATATATTGTCTGTTAGTGATATGGGCCTGTATGATTTTATATCGCTTGAGGGTTTTCCAGGCTTAAGAATCGGGACCACTACTGCCTTTTTCCATCTTATAGGTATGGTACCGGTTTCCCATATTTTATTAATGAGGTTAAGTGCAATTGTGACAAGTTTTTTGGGTAGGTTCTTGTACATTTCATACCCCAAAGTATCCTCCCCGGGGGATGTGGTCTTTTTGCCGGCGAGGGCCTTTCTCCATTCGGCTTCTGTAAACGGAAGGTTTAGTGGGCCGTCATTATTTCCTGCTTCCTTTATGTTGTCAGAGTTGCTTTCCTCAAATTGCCTTTTATGATTTTTAAACTTATCCTCTAAGTTGGTATTGCTACACATGTTGGCGAAATAGTTTGCGAATAATTCTGCCTTATGTTTGTTGTTTTGTCCAGGTATGTTGGGGGTTATTGATTTAGTTTTGCCTCTCATTTTTTTAATTCTTTGCCACACCTCCTTCGATTTTGTGTTAATATCTAGTTTTGAGCAGAATTCTCTCCATGAGTTTTGTTTAGCTATCATAATAGTTTGTTTGGCAGTTTTTTCCTTTTCCTTGTAGTAGTTAAAGTCCCTATTATTTTTAGTTCTTTTGAATTTGTTTAGAGCTCTTTTTTTCTCTTTAATTGCTATTTTACATTCATTATTCCACCAGGGCACCGTGGGTTTGGGTGCTACTCCTTTAGTTTTAGGAATTGTTTCTTGGGCCATTGTGTTAATGGTTTCTATTAATTTGTCATTAAAGGTGTCAATGTCCCGGTGATATATGGTTTCTGGGTCGATTGAGTCACCTATCTGTTTGAACCTAATCCAGTTGGCTTGTTCGTATTTCCATCTTGGTGTGAAGGACGCTTTATTTTGAGGTATTCTAATTTGTATTTCTATATTTATAAGGTAATGGTCACTTCCCATAGGGTCGCTTTCATCAACTTGCCAATCAGAAATGCCTGTTAATCTTGGTGTGCATAGAGATAGGTCTATTGCTGATGTGTGGCCTGTTCTGTCATCTATCCGGGTGTGCATTCCGTTGTTTAGAAAAACTAAGTTGCATTTTTGTGCCCATTTTTCTACAATTTTTCCTTTAATGTCCGTCTTTTGACTCCCCCATAGTTCATTGTGCGCATTGAAGTCCCCGCATATTACCACCCATTCTCCACAGTCTTTAATCATTTTGATTGTTTCGTCTGCACTTAAATTGCGCTGCTCATTTGTTTCATAGAGGTTAACGATTAGTACCTGCTTAGTTTGAGCGGTTATTTTGACTATCTGTATTTCGAAGTCATTGGGCGGTCTACTATCTGTTAATTTATGCATTTCTGATGTAATTCCATCTCTAACAAAGGTTGCTAACCCCCCTCCTCTTGCTGTGGGGGATCGATGCTTTAGGTATTTGGTGTTGTAGCCTATGATGTTTGGGATACGTGAGGTATCATTTAGGTGGGTTTCCTGTATGCATATAACATCTGGTTTTCTTTCCTGTTCAAGTATTTTGTTATTTAGTTGGTCAGCGTGGGCCCTAAGGCCGCGTGCATTCCATTGCCATATTTTGATTTCTGCTCTGGAATCCATCTCTAGTGCAAAAAGTCTTAATAGTTTGTTTAATTTACTGTTGTTTTCGTTTTATGCGTGTTTCCTACCAGTGAGGGTGCTACCTATTTATTTTGTTTTTGGTATCCTGATTTTTGTTTTGGCCTGCTTATAGTTTACCCCATGGGAGATCATATATTCGACTATTAGGGCTTCTCTAAGAGCCCTGGGGCATTCTGCGTGGTTTGGTTTGTGGTTACCACTACAGTTAGCGCAGTGCTGATTGGTGGCGCTACATGTTTTCCGGTCTGGGTGGTGAAGACCACATTGATTGCACTGGAATAGGTTTCCGCAACTCTTAGAGTAATGCCCCCAATTTTTGCAGTTGCCACAGAACCGTGGTTTGTTTTTGAAAGCAAAAATTTTTTTAGCCTCGAGTTTTTCGGCTATTTTGATAGTTTCTGGGGTGGCGCCCTTAAAAAAGAGTACCACTGCAGTGCTATCCTTTCCCCTTCTTGTTTTTAGGCGGATTGCTTTCTCTACTTCCTGTCCTTTACTCCTTATGTAGTCTACTATTTCATTGGTTTTATTTTGAGTTGATACGTATATGACTCCTTTGTTGTGTGTTTTTGGGGGGTTTGGGTCTATGTGTTGTTTTGTTCTGTTGTGTCTAGTGACCTGAACATTTATTTGGTCTATTCTTTCAATTTCCATATATTTGGCAATCTGTTGTTCAGTGGTGCATTTGATTATCAGCAAGTCGTCTCTAGTGCTTTTAAGCGTGAATTCTCCTTGGTGATGTTTGTTCAATTGCCATGCTATGGTTTTAAAGGCTAACTTCGTTATTTTGGAATTTACTCCCTTGACGAAGAGAGTCAGTTCAGCGGGGTGTTTCTTGTTTTGGATATTTTGCAGACTGGTCTTTTTTCCCCTGGTGTTTGTCTCTTTAGCTGACTTTGTTTCGTTGTCCATAACCGGCTTGCTGGGTCTTGTATTCTGACAGTTAGTGTGTTCCTTATTCTTTCTAACTGGTATTTGGGATTTGGTTTTCCTATTATTCTTACCTTTTGTTGAGTCGTGTGTGACTGCTTTATTTGTGGTAGGGTGAGGGCGTTCTGTTTCATCTAGTAGGTTCTCAGTTTGAGTCCCCTGGCTGCTAGTGTTTTTAACCAGTGTGGTCTGGGTTGTTTTTGTGCTTGTTGAGTATTGTTCCTCAGTTTGGGTACTCATGTCGGATGTAGTTTTGCGGTTACTCGGTAGATTGTCCACATTCTCGTTTACGCTTGGTGACAGGTAGAGTCTACTCATCGAGTCAGTTGGGGTCGAGTTGAAAATTGGCGTTAAGAACTGTATCTGTCGTTTTTCTCTTAGGGGGGATGAGACTGCTTCGGAGTAAGTTTGCCTTAGTTTATCTGCCTTTAGGTTGACCAGGCAGCTGAGATAACTATTTGATGATGTGACATTAATTTTGTTGTTATCCATCTTGAGTTTCTTTATTTGATGTAAGGTATATATGACGGGATATTTCTTTAGTTTTAATCCTGGGTTTGTTTTGATTTCTTGCAATTTATTTGAGTTTAATTCTAGCTTAAAGCTATCTGTCTTAACTATACTTTATTCTACTTAGTACTATGAAAAAGCAACAGCTGTAAGGGGATATGCAAATAGCTTTTATTCTGATTTGTGTAATTAATTATTATATTACTATTATCCAATTTAAACTTATTGAAAATTATTTTCTAGCCAAATGGTCAAAGTAAAAGGTTTTACTTACCCCGATCCAATTTTCTTTTTAAGATCTTTTAGAGTTTTTAAATACAGCCTTCTAATTATATAAGTTTCATTACATTGGTCAATAATTAGTCACATGTGATGACACTTGTAACTAATCAAACCACAGCAACTGAGAGCAGACTAAGCACTGATATTTATATGGTACAGTGGCAATATACAGTCTGTCTGCCGCAACACATGAAACAAACTGGACAAATCTGAAAGCCTTGAATTTGACTTTATTTATCTGTATGGTAGAACAGAACCTGAGTTGAAAAGCTTTTAAAGAAAGACCTTGATATCAAACCTAATAATAACTGCAGGAGTTATATTATGGATAATTAACCATTCTCTCAGTTTCAAACTGGGCATTCCATCCCATGGGGTTCTAAATGTAAACCAAGTGTAACTGATATCCTAATGAACTGTAAAGACCATAGCAGCACAACAGCAGGGGACCAGGTATGTCCAGATCCAGAAATCACAGACCAGTTTCAAACTGATGATGAACCACATAAAAATTACACATCTGCTAGAACTTATGTTATGAAGATAACTTAAATTGCATTATTATTAATCCTCCTCCTCACATTCATCATAATTGAGATGCATCATATATGTTTTATTGTAAAATAGTTTATGCAACATAATTCAGTGAAGACCTTTGCTGCCAATTTACCAGTGAACCATTTGTTTCAATGAACATATTTTATGTTGTAACAAGGAGCATCATTTAAACATTATGATACACTTATCATACCTGTATATGAAATCTTAATACTAACACTTATACTTGCAATACTACTACTAATAAAAACACCTGCATTGATAATTTGATTATGTTCAATTGGACTTGTATCTAAATGATCACCAGCTGTATGAAAAGACATATTTTAATATATAGATATTGGATGGAATACTAGTTACCACAATTGAATAGTCATATGATAAATGATATATTATTTTAAACAATTTATATTTGCAGTGAAACATACTTTTACATTATTTTCACTTAAATTTCATTTATAGAGCAGTATACTCTGCATTCATTAAATTACTGAAATGGTTATAATACAACAACAAATACTGCAACTTCCAGAATCACAAAAATCAAAAGATATAAACAAAAACTTCCCTACATGTATCAACAGTTGTCACTTAATAGACAGAACTCTGAAGATTTAGAATAGGATGTTAACAAATTAGGTATTCAAGTTAAAAAGAAAAAAATACCAAGTAAGCTTACTACCAAAAAATCAAACAATAACAGTGAATTTTAGTACATTCCCAGGAAACAGAATATATGATTTTTCTTAACTTGATCTGATACATCTTAAATCTATAGAAAATGATTCATATTGTATGACTAAAATATTATGTAAACAAAAATTCCATCACTTTTTTCAGATGCAACATGCATACCCCAACCCATCCTTCTTGATCATAAAGTATACCAGCATTCCACTATAAGATGGGGAGCTGTAGTGGCTCAGTGGTTAGCTTTCTGGACCTGTGAAATAAGGTAGGTTCAAATTCTACCATCAGACCAACCTGGGTTAGCTACCATGGTGTGTCCTTGGGCAAGGCACTATACTTAAAGTGCCTTGGCACTAAATAACTTACTTGTGTTGGTTTACCATAAAAGGCCAAACCAAACACAAAAAAACAACAACTTTAAAATATGAGTTTTGTCAATACTAAGTAATTGAAAATCATACTGAAGAAATGTTTTTGTTAATACAGATTAATGGATCTAAAAAATCTCTTTCTTCTGCAGGAGTTTAAAATGTTAAATTAAAAAGGTCATGGTACACATTGCTTTGTTCGTACACATCAGGCTCCGTAACCCATATCCAACTAAAAATTTTAGTAGAGTCTGAATAAAACATATTTTAATCTGGATGATAATATTCTTTCTCCATTCATATATTACACCACCAAGATTGATCCAAATAAGATTACATTTTACTATAACACTGAGGATGAGTATGCCTCTTAACAACTTACAAATGTGGAGAGAATGGAGTTAAACTGAACTTTGATTTCTTTTCAACCATAGCACAAGATGATCATTTATTATGAAAAAACCTGAATAAAGTTGGAGTTCATAACCATGACAGTCTTGATACAATATAAATTCAATATATTATTGTTGTCTTGAGGTATAGTTCTGTATATTACAATCTCACACAAGATCAGGGTATATTTTAGTACCATACAGTTAATTTGGGATTGTATTAATACCTATTCTGGTGAATGAACATTAAATAAGATTTACTATTTTGGAACCAGTTGCAATAAAGTTTACTAAACAAGAGAAAATATGACTTTACTATAATATCTAAAATGTAAAATCTGCAAACAGAATACTTGCTTGACTTTACACTTCAACTATATCATAATATTTATTTGAAATGAATTTATACAAATGGCATTAAATTTGGTTTCAGGCTGGTAATGACAATGGTAGTAGTGAATAGGGACGGTCTAGGGACTAGGGAACTTCCATGTTAAAAAGGGTATATCCACTCTGGGGACTATGTAATTTAACATGGGAGAAAGAAAAAAAAATATCCATTCTAGGGACAAGGGGAATTTAACATGGGAGAAAGAAAAAAAACTATTCACTCTAGGGACAAGGGAAATTGAACATGGGGAATAAATCGTGGGACTGTCTTGGGACTAGGGGAAATGGAACAGGGTCGGGACCCTATTTTAATAAGGTCCCGACCTGATGGGTCTATGAAAATGGAACAGGCGAAAATTGAAACAGGGAGGGGTCTCTATTTTTTTATTATTTTTTTAAACAAAAAAATAAAAAAAGGGGTAGGCAATTGAAAGTCAAGATCTTTTCGAGAGATAGGAATGGCCCTGAAAAGGGCCTTTGGTTTTATGTTAATATACCCTTAACATAAAGGGCATCTGTGACATCTTCTTCTTGACCTTAGGCTGTGCCTGACTGCAGGACCATAGATTAAGACTCTTTTGAGGCATCCTTGATGCTCCACATAAGATTCTTCGCATCCACAGGCTGGTGTCTGTCCTGTGGATAACTGTCCAGTTGGATCGGACATACATTGATATGTCCGTCCGGAACATCATCGAAGACACAAGCGTTGAAGATTGTACATCGGTCCACATGTTGGGGTGCTGAGTAACAGGTGAAGGAATGCAGTGAACTGTACTTATTTATAGGGGGAGGAAGGATTGAAACGGATTGAGTTTGTTGACCAATCCAAACACGCGTTACAAAATTCAGTCAGCCCACGTCCAATCCGAAGAGAGCAGTCTGTGACGTCACATAGTCTATATAGATTCGCTAGCGCCTGTGCGTAGTCAATCTAAGCGACAGTTTTTCAACATGACGGAAACTCAGAAAACGATCAGTTTGGGTGCACTGATGGTGGAGACTACCCAAGGGAACCCAGACTTACTTTCAGAAGAGGTGAATTGGGATTTTGTGGATTTTTTTACCTTGCAAGAATTTGTTCCTGAACCTTCGTCACCTTCTCCTTCATTACCGCACATGGAAAATTTTAGACAGAGACAGAAAGAAGAATTGGAGAAATTTATACAACAGCAAAAGGAAGCGGAACAAGCTTTTCTCCTACAGCAACAGCAGCAAGAAGAAGAGGTAAGAAAAAAACAAGAAGAAGAAGACGCAGCAGCAAAGAAACAAGGGTGTCAAAATCAAACGGTCACGGTACTGTTAGACATTTTAGTTAAGAAGTCTGAAACAGATGTATCAGACTTCTTTATTACGGCCGAAGAGAATACGACCTTCCCAAGCTAAACACTCCAACCCTGTGACTACGCCTACTGCACCATCCTTAGTGATTTCAACGAAATCATCATCAACAGTACGCAGTCCAGAAGTAGGCCTTGGCCATGGCAAAGGCTTAAGACAGTTAAAGTTGATTGTTTAAACTCACCCCTTACACCAAAAAAGGCCCTTTTCAGGGCCATCCACGTCTCTCGAAAAGAGATAGGCTTTCAATTGCCAATAACTAAAAAAAAACATTTTACCCAATAGTACCTGTCTGTGTATGAGTGTGCGTGAGTGTAGGTTCTTATTTTAAAATCAAAACCCAAAGACACTTACCTTTTATAATTAATTTATTCTTTTATAAATATTTACAATTCACAATTCACAACAGAGCACTTTAAAAAGTTTATAGACTTATTCTGTCTCATTGTTCACTCTCTGTTTTTTTAATTTCTTCACCGTCATAGTCTTTTCCTCCTCTTCCTCCTCACTTTCTTCCCTTCTTTTCTTCTCCTGTTTCTTTTTCTTCACCTGTCTGTTTTCTTCCTCTTCTTCTTCCTCTTCCTCTGAAGAATCCCTCTCTTCTTCTGACTCCTCTTGTTTCTTTTTTGGGCAGTCTGGTGACCAATGTCCTTTTTCTTGACAATAATAACAGGTATCTTGACTTTTGTCTCTTCTAACCCCTTTTTTTTCTTTTTTGACGGTCTGGACACTCTGAAGACCAATGCCCTTTCTTCTGACAGATATAGCAAGTATCTTGACTTTTATCTTGAAAGGAAGGAGAGTAGTCCCTCGGCTGGTCTGAAGAGAATTTTCTAATGACCCCTCGCAAAGCTCTGATGAAACGTTCAATCTTGGTAGTCTCTTCCATTGTTGTGCTCAGTTTGAGAGTGAAATGAATAGTGAAAGGACAAGACACATACCCTTTATATACGCTGGTCTGCTATGACTATAAATTAATCCATGGTGTTTAAACTTTAGTCATTTGACTTTTTGCTATCGAGATGAAATGATCCAATTCATTTGAGAAGAAAGAAGAAGAAAGTAAGAGGCAGAAACGTGATCTATCGCCTCGTACTAGGGCTGAAGTCTTGGCACAAATTCATGCCAGTGATTTTGAAGAGGACATGAGTGAACCAGAATCCAAACCCTCTAAACAAAGTTTACCACCCTTAGTCAACCCTGAAAAGTACTATGACATTCGAGAGACGGAAAAGCGTCCCTCTAGAAAATTTAGAACTACGGCTTACAAATACACAGTGAAGTTTAAAGATTTCAAGTCTGAAGTACTGTTAGAGAAAGCAAAAGGGTTCATCACCGACATGTGGGATTCTTTGCTCACCACACTCAAGCGACAATGTCAACCCAAAGAAGATGATCGCTTGAGACTTTCCATACAACATGACGGCTTGAAATCCCCTGTTTGGATCGAGTTTAGCAGCCCTGCAGAATTGACCACTTCCAAAGTCATGGACAAGATTCAACACGTGCAACAATCTAATGACCAGTTTGACATCACCGATGGAAAAGCCACACTGGACATGACCCACGTCTCTCCTCCTCAAGGGACCGGACAATGCAGAAAGACCTTATTGGTCAACAACCTTCGCATTACCAAAACAAGTCTTGTCCAAATTAACAATTTTCAAGACCACATGTGTTTAGCCCGAGCCATCGTGGTGGGATGAACCTATGCCGACAAGAACGACACGGTAGAATGGAAAAGAGCCTGGGAGAACATTCGAAAATCGAACCGAGCCAAACAACGAAATGAAGCAGAACTTCTGTTACAACAAGCATGCCTGTCCAAAGACACATCCTGTGGCATTCCTGAGATGCAAAAATTGCAAGATGCCCTAGCTCCACGATACACCTTGAAAGTGCACCCTCAAGAAGTGCGCGGGTCTCTGTTGTTTCGAGGGAAAGACTTTAAGGATGGAAAATACATTCACCTCTATCATCACGATGACCATTTCGATACCATTACCACTATCACTGGATTCCTGGGATACAAATATTACTGTGAGAAATGTGACTTATGATGGTTATAATAATCGAGAGCAACACAAACATTGTGGATCGAAATGCTCAGGATGTTTGGCCTCTCAACCCTGTCTGAGCGAAGGGCAAGAACCAGTGCATTGTCCTGCTTGTCTGCGCACATTTGTCAGCCCTGCCTGTTACCAACAACATCTGAAGATGCAAGGTTCACAGAAGAAATGTGCTTGTCAACTCCTGAGATTGTGCCCAATGTGTGGACAAGGTCTATGTATCAACAGTACCAAGGCACACGTATGTTCAGGAAAGAAAAAATGTCACATTTGTCACTGCATTGTGGACTTGGAACACCAATGCTACATACAAAAATACCAATCCCAACCAGAGAAAGAGGATGGTCACAAGAAGAAGAAAGGCAATTTCATCTTTTTCGATTTCGAATGCATGCAAGAGATCAGTATTCACATTCCTAATTTCTGCGTGGCTCATCGAGCGTGCGAGAAGTGATTCAAGAACCTATCTTGAGTTATTGCCCTCACTGCAGTAAGATTCCTGGAGGGCGTGAAAAAATCTTTCAAGGACCGAACACACTAGCCGATTTCACACAATGGGTCTTAGACCCCATCGACAAGACGTGGAGCCAAGAGGACATCGAACATTATTATGGAGATTGTCATTGTCATGCCACGGTGATGGCTCACAATTTCTCCGGATATGATGGACAGTTTCTTTTGAGATGTTATACGGAACGTGGCATCGAGCATCCTAAAATCACTTTGAACGGAGCCAAAATCATTTTCATGCAAGTGGGACAAGTGCAGTTTAAAGATTCGATGAGCTACTTAGCCATGCCTTTGAGTCGAATGCCTAAAATGTTTGGAATGACAGAAATGGCTAAAGGGTACTTTCCACACTTTTTCAATACAGAAGCCAATCAACACGCCGTTCTACCCCATTTGCCTCAGGCTCACTATTACGACCCTGACAACATGCGTACCGAACGAGAAACTTTCTACGCTTGGTACCAGGCTCACGCCTCCGACCCTTTCGACTTTCAGGAAGAAATGCTAAAGTATCGTCGTTCCGACATGGACATTTTACGGCGATGCTGTGGAAAATTTCGAGAACTGTTCATGGAACACAGAGGGGTTGATCATTTAAAAGAGGCTTGCACCATTGCCAAAGCGTGTTCCTTAGTCTACCGACAACGATTCATGCTTGAAAACACTGTGGCTGTCATCAGTCCTCAAACGACCAACTATGTCAAACGTCAATACTCGGTCAAAGCCCCATGCTGGTTGCATTACTTGTGCGACAAGGAAGACAAATGGATTCAGCATGCCCGCAACGGACAGGGCGAAAGATCATCGGAATGCATTTGGTCAATGGCTGGGACTTAGAAAACCCCAAGATCATGTACGAGTTTAACGGTTGCTTATTTCACGGATGTCCCGTCTGTTACCCTGACCGCGGCACTAAAAATCAGTTCTTACAACGAACCATGGAAGACTTGTACCAGGCCATTTGTCAGCCACGCCTAAAGTTAGAACAGGAAGGATACCAAGTGGTGGAAATGTGGGAACACAAATACAATCACCGTTTGAACACCGATCCCGAGTTTAAACGCCTCATGGAAAGTTACCAGTTCATGGACCCCCTGAACCCAAGTAATAGTTTGTACGGAGGAAGGACCAATGCCACCTGTTTGCTGTACCAAGCTGACAAAGAGAAAGGAGAAGAAATCATATACTTGGACGTGTGTTCACTGTATCCCTACGTGTGCAAATATTGTTGCTTTCCTGCAGGGCACCCACAATTGTTCACCGAACACATCGACCTAAAAAACATTCGACAATACGAAGGCTTGATCAAGTGCAAAGTTTTGCCTCCCACGAACCTATACCATCCCGTCTTACCTCGCCATTGCCAAGGCAAACTTATGTTTCCTTTGTGCCGTACTTGTGCTGAAACGTGCAACCAAGATCAACCTTGTCATCACACCCAGGAAGAACGGGCCTTGACGGGGACATGGGTCAGCGTAGAATTGTTCAAAGCTCTGAACATGGGATACCAACTGTTAGAAGTGTACGAAATTTGCCACTTTCCCAAGACACAATAATTCCACAAGGGTGACCCCACGCAGAAAGGCATTTTCGCAGACTACGTGGATGCCTTTTTGAAACTGAGCAAGAAGCCAGTGGCTATCTGTCCTGGTGTCACACTCCCGAAGACCAAAAGACATTCAGAGAGAAATTCTGGGCACAAGAAGGCATTACTTCAGATCACATTGAGAAAAACGAAGGCAGGCGATCGTTTGCCAAAGTGATGTTAAATTGCTTGTGGGGTAAAATGGCACAATGACCGTGTTTACCCAAGACGGAGTATTTGACCGAACCTTCCCGCTACTTTCAGATGATTCACGACAAAGCCAAATTCATGAAACACGTGGACGTCGTTCGTGAGGATTTGATCTTGGTGAATTACGAAGAAGATCTGAACTTTGTAGAAGATGACCCCTTTGGAAATGTCATCATTGCAGCTTACATGACAGCTCATGCTCGCTTAAAATTGTATGAAGCTTTAGAACTGTTAGGGGAACGTGTCTTGTACTTTGACATGGACAGTTGCATTTATATCGATCACCCGAGTCAACAGCACCCTGACATCGAAGGAGACCGTTTAGGAGCCTGGACAGACAAGCACCCCGATGACAAGATTCTAAGTTTCGTTAGTGGTGGTCCCAAAAATTACGGCTACGAATACTGGGCCAAACAAGGAGAAGTGCACACGAAGTGTAAAGTGAAAGGACTTACTCTGAATTATCGTACCAGTCGAGTGGTCAACTTTGGCATATTGAAAGAAGCCTTGCAGTCTAGAGATAGTGACCACCTATCAACCCAACAAGATTGTACGTTTACCCACACACCACATCGTCAGTCGACCCTTGGAAAAAGTCTATCAAATCGTGTAGCAGAAGCGAGTGCGGCTTCCCACCCACTTTACTTTGCCGTATGGACATGTCGGTATAAAACATTGGTTGTAAGAGGATAGCCACCCACCAGAAGGATGACTTCGCCGCAGCAAGAATCGAGTGAGAAATCCAGTGAGAACTCCAAGTTCAAACCCTACCATTTTCCAGTCTTCTTACCTGACTATTGTGATTGTGCCCGTCGATTGGACATGTTTCAAAAATGGCCTACGGATAGGGAAGGATTACCTTCTTCGTATGTTTTAGCTAGAACAGGATTTGTCTACTTCGGACCCGAGTCAGGATTGGGATACGAAGTACAGTGTTTCGCTTGCGGACTGAAGTTACGAATGGATCTATGTATCTACAAAGATTCAGCTATTCTGGAACATACTCGATGGTCTCCGCACTGCCCTTACCTTTCAATGGCCTTTCCACCCATTAAACTACGGTACAATTATGACGGTACCTTAGAGATGGTACCTTCCAAAACTAGACGTAAACACATTGCATCCTATTTCATTGTTGTTTCTTTTCCACATAATAGCTTATTTTTTATAAAATGTTAAACTTTACTAATCTTTTTTCAAGATCACTTTAGTTTGCAAAAATACATCTTGTCATTTATTGGCATTCTACATTGAATTTTGTAAACTAGCTATAAACCTGACCTAATTACTCAACTTAACTGCTGACAGAAACAGTCTACAGTAAATGTATTTCATTTCTATAGCTCGATGGATAAACATTACATCTTTTAAAGCTGTGCACAGAATAGGCCGACATATCACGAGTCAGGAAAACATGGGGGTGGTATCCCCTGTGTCCAAAATTAATATCATTTTGAATAGAATATTCTAGTGACAATTGCCTCTTTTCAAATGGTAAGCATTGCTTTTTTTTATTTTCATCAATCTGTCAAATTCGGTATGCATTTTGCTTTAATATTTGAGATGGAAACCTTAGGTGCATAGAAATGTCAGACAGCATTGTACATCATGGATGGTGTCCAACATACTTTTATGATCATAAAACAAAATCCCATTTTTTAGTTATGGCCACTGATTTAAAAAATATTCATCCAAGCTAAATATAATAATAATAATAATGAGGACTTTGTATAGCGCCTAATCTTTAGAAGCTCTAAGCGCTTTGCAACATTAGACAACATAAAAACATACACAATGATATGATTACAAAAACAAACACCATGAAATTAGAAAACATAAAAAACATGCTGAGAATATTTAAGGTAGTTAACATTATTAAGTCATTAAGTTTGTTTTTGTAGTCAGAATAAGTAGTTTTGAGAGCACTCTTGAATGGGATCACTGCGTCTTTGTGTCTAAGTTCAGTGGGCAATTCATTCCATGTTGCTGGGCCCTGGTATGCAAAAGAATGCTGTCCATGTGACTTTGTTTTCATAGTGAGAATAATGAGTATATGATTGTCGGAAGAGGAGTGTAAGTATCTTGCTTGTGTGTACACATAGGTGAGGTCGGATAGGTATGTTGGACTAGAGTCTGTCAGTGAAACGTAGCACAGAGAACTAATGTTGTGTTTGATTCTGGATCGAATGGATAGCCAGTGTTGGGTACAGAGCAGCGGGGAGGTGTGCTCTGATTGTGGTACTCTAAGTATGATCCAAGCAGCTATGTTTTGAACTTTTTGAAGTCTCTGCAGTAGATATTAAGATGAACCAGACAGAATTGAGTTACCATAGTCCAGTCTTGAAAGCAGTAATGAACACACAAGTGTTTTAGTGGCATCAACTGAAAGATATCTGAGAATGGAGCTGATGCGTCTCAGCTCAAGATACGCAGCCTTGCATATGTTCATGACATGTTGGTGCAATGTGAGAGTACTGTCCAGAGTAACACCTAGGTTTTGTACTGATTGTGTGAATTTAATGTTGGTGTTGCTGATATTTATTGTGTGAGGTAAAGGATGTGAATGAGAAAGTCTTTGATAAGTAAGTATGGCTTGATTTAAATTGTGTTTTTCATGTGACTTGCCAGAGATTTTTAAATGAATTGATAAAGTAACTTGAGACACATTTCAAAGTACATGTTTTAAAAATATTCCATTGATTATTGCTGGCATTTAGAAAAATGCAATGCATCCTTTGTTGTGAAACTTATTTTAAAACATTGTATTACTCATGCAGAAGCCTGCTTGAAAACTAATGGCAAAGCAAAGGCAAATGGAATGGAAGAGACCATATCAGAGACCCTCAATTATGCACCCAACCAACGCAGAATGATAAAAAACAAGGTAATCCAAATGACTCTTATTTCATCAATATTGGATTCAGTTTAGTCTTTTAAAGCATAGTATTTGCAAAGCGGATGCATTTCTAAACTGATAACAAAATCAGCTTATCCTATTGCCCAGGACTATCAGAGCTAGAGTCCAGCTAACTACAATATGCATATATCTTGTCTGATCGGACAAGTGCCTCCATTTGGAATTTTTATTCACATGAAATATTTGGATGAAATAAATTCATCTTTGTGCAAATTGATTGCACCATCCACTTGCCAGAAATGACAAGTAAGTGCAAAGTTATCTTGTATCATGGCTTAACGATAGTAAGGGAAGCACAAGTGCAGTGAAGAAAATTTCATACATTTTTATAATGCTGATTAACATGACTTCTGCATATGTAACTAGTGCTGAGATGATATGACTTTATTTAAGCATTACAATTTTGTTTTAATTTGCAGGTGCCTGAGCAGAAGAAGTAATAGATAAACTTTACAGTGGAGTTGGAGACTGATTCTGTTCATAATCTTAATTAAATCTAGAAAATAAACATTAAAGTCATATTAAAATATCTGTTGTATTGTTTCCTTCTTTCATTTTTCTCTTAAAAACAAATGTCTGAACCTTTAGTCTGTAAATTCAGTGGATTCCTTATCAGCCCATCTACTTTTACTTTACACCATGCTACTTTAAAAAAAAAATGAATTATCCCCATTGGGGTAGGTCCCCCAAACCCCCCTACCTACTTTGTCAACTTACCTGCCACATTTAAATCTAATGGAAGGCCCTGCTGTAAAGCCTGTTAGTAAAACTACCCAACAGGAGGATTTCATACATTTGCAACTCCTAGATGGATGGTAATGTTTTCATTTTTGTAATGTAGATTTGGACATTCTTGCCACCAGTATGGAATATGTGTTTCAGAAACACAAGCAGCTTTCATCAGATTTGCATATAGGTTTTATATGTTGTGAGTATGTTGTAGGAAGTTTTTTTAAATAACATCATATGAGATGATGCCAGTGGAAATGGCAGAAAAGTGTCTGTATTGTTCACCAACTACACCTTGTTCTTACAAAATGTGGCTGTTACACATTCCCA
This sequence comes from Sinohyriopsis cumingii, assembly GCA_028554795.2. NCBI lineage: Eukaryota > Metazoa > Mollusca > Bivalvia > Unionida > Unionidae > Sinohyriopsis > Sinohyriopsis cumingii. The sequence continues at coordinate 79,621,194 of CM068827.1, forward strand.
TGATGATGTCACTGACAGCCATCAGTGAGGAATGCCCCAACAAGCATAATACAAATTGCTTCCATTGTAATTGTTACAATTCCATTCTGACCACTCCGGTGTCCTAGTGGTTAGAGCGTCCGCCTCAGAAGCGGGAGGTCATGGGTTCAAACCCCAGCCAAGTCATACCAAAGACTTACAAAAATGGTATTAACAGCTACCTCGCTAGACGCTCAGCATTAAGAGGTTAGTGTTAGGACTGATCGGCCTGGTGTCAGGATAATGTGACTGGGTGCAACATCATACTACATGTTTGCAGCATGATGCCCCAGTGCTATACATCACTATAAACTGCCACACTGCAGACATCGTAGCAATATGACTGAAAAATTATTCAAGCTACGTTAAAAATCCAATCACACACACACAATTCCATTCTACGATCCAGAACCAACACTAATTCCGTACTACAGTTCTTGCATTTCAATCCAATTTTGCTTTTGAAATGTAGTGCCACTCAATTCATAATGAACCCATTCATTTCAAACACTCGCAAATACTTATTATTCCTGTCTACAACTGAAAAATATCTATATAAAAAAACGTGTAACTGTGTTTTATGCAAGGGCATGGAGATGCACAAAAACTTGCACCTGAAGCTTGAATAAAACCCCGACTGTGGATAAGACTTTACCCATCGATTACCCCAGCTTGGGGATAAATTCTGACCGTGGCGATTTATTATATATCCTATGACTGCTCCAGCTTGAGGGCAAAATCTAAGCACATCCCTAAAAAGATAACAAGTATAGCGGCTCTTTACCTTCTGTAAATGCCACTTGAGCTTCCTGATGCTGTTGTATCTGCCATTTGACAGAATCACGAATGTGGATATATTTCTTAATTGCCTCTAGTTGTTGAGCTAGTTTAGCTGTATGAAATTCCTTTGTGCAGACTCACTCATTAATATTACAACAGTGATTTAATTACACATCACCTGTCAGCACACCGATGATAAGTCAGTTATTTTATAACACACCAACAAGCTTGCCCCTTGCACCCCCCCCCCTTTTTTTTTTATTTGGGCACCTGTGGACATGAATCTGCAAGGCTCAAATTGTCATTTTTAATATAAGATCTCAACATTTTTAAGGCCTTAATTTTAAAGACATCCTTAAAACCCCCAAAAGGTTATCAACTGGATCACCAGCCTTCGTTTAGAGTAACAGCAAGTATATATATATATTTAGGTCTAAGGAAACACAATAAAAATGTTTGATTTAACAATGACATATTTGCCTCAGGTCTGTGATCCTGAAGTGAATATTAACTGTCCATTTATTTTCTTGGCTTTTCTTTACTAGGAAATTGATTATAGAGATTTCTGCAATGGTGAAGGCAATGTAAAAATTGGTTACTATAACATACTTTTTACGCCATGTTTGAAAAAATAAATCCAATGGAAAGGTTATAGTCTGAAAATCTTCATTAAATTAAGTTAATATAGGGGAAAAAACTTTAAGAGTTCATAAATATTTTTCAGTGCTGAATAAAGATATAACACTTTCTGCTGTGATTTTAATAGTTTCTGAGAGCATGAAAAATTTCTAGAACTATAATGTATAAATGTTTTCAAAAGATTATATTAATATGAGGGAAAAATCTGTTATGAAATAAACTGACAAGATCTTGTATGAATTCATGTTATCTTTAAATATGATATTTGTGTGAAAATATCTGGAAGAAAAAACAAGATGGTGCCACTCACACATACAATGTGGTTGCCACAGTAGCCATATTAAGAAACTTTTTATCGCTACTTCTGAATGGATAATTGTGTCAGCGTGTCAACATGTGTACAAAATACTTATGTTGATGTCTAGCAGGTCCTGAATGAGAATTATGGTGCTGTACAGACATCCTATAAGGCCACCAATGTGGCCATCCTGAAAATCTTGGTATAACTACTTCTCCTGAATGAATCGTCATATCAGTGAAAGACTTCTTATGTCTAGTTGGACGTAAATGAAAATAGTGCCAATCTAACCTCCAATATGGCTGTTTTAATGGGCATCTGGAAAACCCCTTCCTTGCTACTTCTCCTAGATGGCTGGTCATTTTGACATTGTGCTTTCACTAGATGACCTATTTGATGTCTGGTTGGCCGTAAATGGAACTATGCATATGGTTTTGATGTCTAGTTGGTCCTAAATGTGGTTTTTGCTGCTCATAAACTTCTAATGGTATTATAGTTGGTTCCTTAATGAAACTGCTGTACAAAATTAAAAGGCCTTCTCACTTTCTGTCAAGTTGGATACAATTATCTTTACCAGCTAGGATTTCTTGATCCTCTTTTTTATACATCAACCCTTCGCATATGTAGTTAGCTAAAACAGTATTTTGAACAATTAATTGCCCTCTTGCAAATACAATCCCAATTGCATGCTTTTACCAGTGTGAGAGCTCCTTATATAAGTAGCTAAGTATTCAGTAACTGAATTTCCACATCCACATGCATCAACTCAGAATTAAAAGTTGCAAAACATATACAAATTTGAAAATCTTGAGACATGTGTCACTTTGCATGGTGGGTGTTATGATTTAAATGCAACAAGGAAATTGAATTAGGGTTAATTTCTTTAAGCTGTATTCAATCATGGGGCCCTGGATTATAGAATGGTCTAGGCATACACATCACTAATCAACTCTCTCTAGTCCAACCAATGTGTGTATATGAGAAAGCTTGCCAGTAGCGTTATGTGTGTTGATTTCTTCCAATAAATATGTTGGCTGCCATGTAAAGTCTATGATGTCCTGAAAAATGGTGTTAAGCTCCATACAAGCAAGCTAAACAATCAATGATATAATGGAACAGTAGACACCATTTTAGCTAAATATGCCAAGAATTGATTTAGAGACTTGGTTAGTGATGATGACTTAAAATTGGCAAGGGATTAAAAAGATAAAAGAAATGACCTTTCATGGCACTGTAATATAACAAATGAGGAAAAACAAAAGTTTATTGCATTTGAACCTTTTGTTTTTTCACAGTTTCAATTTAAGTCATAAGGCCCCTTATTTTGCCTTACCAAACATATAGCAAGTTATTACCTCAAGCCCTAGCACTAATAATGCCTCACAAGTAAGCAGTCTTTTATGAAGTCTCAGGTCTGAGTATATGTCTAGCAATACTTATGTCCAGTTTGTTTATAAAATTCTTTCTCACATGGTACAGTTTTCAGAGAGACACGATAAATTCAACAAGTGTGGTAATGAAGGGACAGGCATTCTTTATTTATGCACACATCCCAAAGGGACATTGCTATGTTTGAATCAACACTGAACTGAAGAATGGAGCATCAGCTGCATCAATTAAAATATTGTGGCCCACACAAAATACTGCAAGGACTATAATCAATTTATGAGTGCAATGGGCATGAATTACTGTAGCAGACTGGAGGAAGTAATCCGAATTTATTAATATCTTGAAGCTAAATATAGTAAAGTTTTCATCTATAATCTGTGGAATCATTTTTGCACACAGTTTGCAGGATTTGTCTTTGGGTCATCGTTTTTCTTTTTCTTCATCTTTCTAGCTTATGGTATCTTGATAAGTCTTATGGTGCCGTGCAACTGCACTTGATGATTACCACAGCCAGTGACATTGTATCAAATCTTCTGGGATCAGATGATTCAATGCAAATTCCACATAACCTATCACCATCCTCATGTTTGCCATCTGACTTACTAAGTTATTTTGCCTAAATAATAATAAAAACAATCTGGTCTGATGTATTGATAGCGTTCTGAATGACCATAATATATTCTTTGTATCTATCCTAGAAAATCCTGAGTGGATTGCTGTTTGGTTTTAATAAACCAAAGTAATCCAATGAAAGGCATTTTACAGACACAAGTGTCTGTTTCCTGTATGCAGTGATTAAATGATAGTATTATGTCTTTATTTTTTTAAAACTGATGATACATATGATCACCTTCAATGTGCAATATTAGTTATGTTAATTAACGAGTGGGCAATATTTGAATTTCAAAGATAAAAGTGTATGCCATGATCACTTTAGTAGGATGATTTGTCAAGTGAGGTTATCTTTTCTGTTTGAATAAATATTGTTAACTAAACTATTTTCGCAAGTTATGACATAAGAATGATTCAAAGAAAGAAAATTCATTAAATTGAACATATAAAATGTAATACTGCAACAGAGTCTAGATGAACTATTTCTTCAGAGACACAATCCAGACTCTGTGGCAGCAAAATTATCAAATAGGACACAACTAAGAGACAATCACATTTTCAGTCACAATGGTTTGACAATTATCAATGGCTTGAATTCATTGACTGTGAAGGCAAAGTGATTTGCAGTTACTGCAAAAAAAGTTCCCAAACTGTCACAGATTTTAAATTCTACCAGTGGACTTGTAAGTGTAACTGACAAATTCAGGATTTAATCAAGCAAGTCTCATGATAGTATTATACCTAATAAAGCAAAATGTAGCACAGTATATTCATGACACTTAGGCCAGCATGTACAAAATATTCCTCAAGTTACAGTTGCTAGCACTCCACTAAGAAATGTCATTTTATAATAAATAAAAATGTAATGGAAAAAAAAATCGATAAAGTGATTGCACTCTTTAACATAGCCTACTACCTAACTCAATAATGAAAATGATTTGGTTCATTATATCTTTGTGTTTTATGGAATAAATGCATACATCTGATTGAATTTTAGGCAAGAGACTGAACTTTTGGGTTAAGTTAAAATGTATGTGGAACAAATGCATTTTCTAAAACTACTTGTATCAGTGTGCATTGTGACTTTTCTTTAAGATAACTCTAAATGGTACTGGGTAATAATCATTTTCTTCAACTGCACACTGTTGTCTTCCATTTGATTTGATGACTTACAGCTATACTGTCTACACAGTAGGCCTCAACATCAGGAAAAATTCTGTATACTTCAGTTACAGCTGAAATAAGTTTTGCATTAGTACCTGAATCAGACAAAAAAGGTTGTGTTCTGGTGTGTGAATAGAAATGGCTAAAAGTAATATAGACAAAAGCCATAAGAGTACACAAGTTACATATGAAAACCACCAATTCACTTGCATGTGTGGCATACAAGTTCAAAGATTTGCATCATGTTTATTTCTGTACACACATTGTTCAACTCATAAGATATTTTAAGAGCTATTTCTCTATTGTATGCATAATTCATTTACAAATGTGATTAGTGGGCCACACCGAAGGCCATACTATTAGTTCACTTGGCAATATGGTAACGTCAGCTGAAAAGCATAATCATCCATTAAAAGAGCATTATGATATGAACATTAGGTATTTAGGACATATAGATTTTTCTTTTCCAAATGGAGTCCAAGTAATTATTGCCCAATCCAGGTATAATTTTGTACACAAGTAAAGAACAAAATAAGATAAATCTTCATTTATTTGCAATTGACAATACACTTCTTAATGAATATACACTTTTGCATTTATTTTGTATCACTTGAATAAACAATATTTCTTTCAGTTCATTTTAAACTTTTATTTTATATCACTTGAGTAAACAATATCTCTTTCGTTTCATTTAACACTTAGAAACAGGTTCTTCCAGTTACAATAATCAACTCTGGAAACAATAAACAAACTGGAACTTTTGACCTAATTATATTACATTTACTAGGGTTAAAACAATAAATTCCTTAACATAATAAATTAACAGTTCCAGTTAATCAAACACAAAATCACCTTTTATACAGGGTGTGAACTGTTAATATTTACAGGATAAAGCTTATAGTTTCCAAATTGATTGAAGCTTACATGTTGCAGTTGCTGGCACATATCTATTTCCAGCATGGTTTGCATACATTCCACCTTTAATAATTTTGTTACTTCCCTACCCCACCCCATTCAGTAACAAGTATCAAAAATCAGGCTCATTCTAAGGCAAAGTCTGTAACTTGTGTACCACAGTCATCAGAGAGACAAAGATGCAAAACTTTATGATGCCTGTCAAAGGAAGAAAACAGTTTGTTGTTTACCCAAGTTTTGAACCAGTTAACTTGAATTCTCAGACCATCAATTGCTACAGCCCCACTAATTACAATTGTTAGGGAATAATGAGAACTCACCTTCAGTTATCTGTGTATATATATAATTTTAATAACCAAGAATACCGGATGTCTGGGAACATTATAGCATTCAATGGTAACGTCAGAACTGAGATGAGAGAATTAAACAAGCATAGTACATGACATAATATATCCATAAACTATTGACTGGGAAAAATACTACAGAACACCATTTCTGCTGGCAGTAAGATGTTGAACCTATATGTCATAAATATCAGGTTGGACATCTAGGACCAGTAATATTCATAATGGGCAGTACCCCCCCCACCCCCCCAAGTGAGAAGGGCCTGATTTGTAATCTAAGCCACCCAACCTATCACAGCCTTTATAGTACTTGAAACAAATACTGAGTAATAGTAAAACAAACTCTGAAAGTTATTAAAACCAATTTGTTATATTTCCATAACTCTGCATAGTTAACTGTGCAAGCAGACTTAAACATATCAGTGTATGACAGTTAAACTGAGCTATAGCATCGATTAACAGAAGCTACGAATTCATCAACAAGCAGTGAACAATCATCTTCACAATAAATGTCAAACATTAGCATCCATAAGCTGTCAAGACAAGTTGTTACACTGGATATATAATCATCCATTTATTTCAAACAAGCTGTGAAAAACGAACCTCACGTCCGCTATATGTACGCTGGCCATTGCAAAGGATGCTTTAATAGATTAATGTTTATCGTCGTGTCTTGACAACCATTTTGCGCGCGCACACCGGAAAGTCATGCTATATATTTGTTACTTGTGAACGTATTCGTGGGCAGTACGCTATATATTGTTCCCGTGACCGTATTCACGGGCAGAATGCTATATGTTTGTTCTTCGTGAACGTATTTTTGGGCAGTTACTTTGTCATCTTCAACCTAAAGGTCAAAACTGCCCATGAAATATATATATCTGCCCACGAACCGAAAACATGAATAGGACTATAACATAAGTGTATATACTTATTTTCAACATATACATAATTACTATGTAAGAAATACAACCTATGTATATGTATTTTGATTTGAAATGTAAACTATATCATGTCCTTCCCGTAAACCCACTTTCGGGATGACTGCCCACAACGCACCTAAAACGTGTATATATATATATATATATATATATATACATATATATATATATATATATATATATATATATATATATATATATATATATATATATATATATATATGCACACACAACTGACGGTGTCAAAGTAGAAGGCTATATCTCTTCAACGTTGTAAGGCATCGCAGCTTTAAACGAGAACTGTCTGTTACATACCTTGCAATGCTGACATTTCCAAAGTCGTGCGGAGGTGCAATTCTTCGTAATTTACAGGGATCAAAGTTTCATCGAAGATCTCCACACGTCTTGGGTAATATCGGATTCCGCCCATTTCCCTTACAAATAATTCAACATGACTTTGGTAAACATTCGTATTGTCTTCCTGTGTTGTTTTCTACGTGCTCCAAAATGATGACTTCTATGAAGCAGTACCAGTCTTTGAAATTATCTTTGTCTTCTGGAGTCTGCCACGAAGAATGATATACACTGACTTCTTGTTTCGTTTTATTGGAGTCATCGTCCTTAAAGAATTATTCTGTAAATGGAACGTGCTAAACTTGATATGCTTAAAACAAGCAGTTTCAACCATCTATAGCAAATAATAATTCGACACTCACCAACGTTCCGGTCAAGGTGCGTTCTTGTGGCAACAATGATGGTTTTGATTACATGTTTCAGTTTAGTACTGCATAATACAAAAATCAGCTTTTCACGGCAATGCTGTGGTAAGACAAGATGGTACGTCTTGGCCAAGGTAAGGTTTTGCAGTTGATCAGCCCTTCGTATTGACGAATGTATTCCACGTCGATGTGTTCTGTGAACATATCAGGGTGGATGTTTGGCAATTGCTGATATTCGCACACACAAACACACACGCGCACACACACACACACACACACACACACACACACCACGAGATACAAAGAACACATATCATGCATTTGATCTCCTCTCCTTGGGATTCCTGTTGAACTGGTTCGTCCTCCTAAGAAATTGTTTCGTTGATTCAAAAGTTTAGTGTCCACCACGTCATAATGTTTCATGATGCGTCAAAAGTCTGAATCATACTCGGGCCTGCACACTTCCACATCATAGTATCCTTGACTTTCGAACTTCAGGCGTCATTGGTATGCTTGTTCGTGCAACTCTTCCATGATAAAGTATGAGAAAGGACTTACAGCTGTCCTTAAGTGAAACACTGTGGCATCTTTGACATAATCGTCTCTGGAATTCGTAGGCTATCTGGGAGTTTTCTAAGTCCCAGACATCCACCATCTAAGTTTCTTTCTCCACCGCTTCTACTATGTTGTATCCTTTTATCTTTATTTTTACACACGTAATGGAGCCAGAGTAAAGATGAGAGGTACGACTGTGTTACGATGATTAGTTTGTTCTCTGGCATGAACATCTTTCGATCGACTAATCCACACGCATTAGCCATGGAAGAAACTTCCGTCAAACGATCGATACATCCAGTCTAGAAATACTTGTTGAAATGTTCGACTGCAACGACATAAAATGTGCACATCAGATCGACAATATCTCAAAATTTCTTCTTGAAAATCCAATGGGTTTGAAGAGAGAGTTTGGTTCCAAGCGTGGAATGCTCCCCATTATGCTGGGTGCATGTCATCGAGGTCGTAGTAGCGAATATAAGACAAATCATCTAGCACAACGTGTTGATAAGCGTTTTTATTGAAACAGATTGGTAAATAACATTTGACCAACTGTTTCAGGCATTCTTCTCAAAGGCATGGTCACATAACCCGTGGAACCTTTAAAGTGCACCTGCCCAACTTTCAGGTAGATGAATTTGGATAAGTTCATGGTGGTTGTTGGTCATTAGGTGTCTTACACTGAATAATGTTTCAAAAGAAATTGTCCGTCGTATCCCTAGAAATCATGCACCTGACTGTAGCATTCAGTCTTCGCAATGTTGGATATGCGCTGATCTCCAATGGTCTAAAATCCAATGGCAAAATTGGCAATAGTATGGGATCTCTGAAAGATTTTCCCACGTTTTCCTTAAAACTTACTTCAAACAGGACATGTAATAAATAGAAGTTCTTGCGTACACTTCTCACAAGCATTACTAGCTGCCTGACGAGCTGCACAACAATTTAGGAGATGAATGCCAGTCTAATGTGCACATTGAAAGTAAAACATTATATATAAACAAAAATAGTTGTTTCTCATTCTTCTTGTGTTCTTCTTCTTGAAGTATGATTCAATTTCACTATCATATTTTTGGAGGTAGCACTAATGTTTAATTAATTTTCACGATTTGGTAAAGCAAAAAAGGCATACATGTATATATATATATATATATATATATATATATATATATATATATATATATATATATATATATATATATATATATATATATATATATATATATATATAAACATTTATACAGACGGACAGACATACAGACAGATAGATAAATGAACCGTCCGAGACTTATCAATACAAATGTCGTTGAACAAAACAGCCACTTGAGTCATCTGCACGTATGTGTCTTGATTGCTACAAAATTATTGACAAATTAAAGTTAATAGATTGCACCATTTAAATAATTTCAAAATTGGTTTATTGAAGAACAAGTAAAGACAACAACCATGCAAGTTAACAAAGATTTAGTTTCAATTTTTTTCAGGTAAGCTTTACACAGGAAATATATTCATAATACATCCTGCAAAATTCCTGTCCGAGGTTTTAGTCAGAGCAATAGTTGTACACATCCATATATGCAAAATTAACCATAACTAATTGTACTCGTGTACCAGCGTAGTTCCACTGATAACTTTCGTCAAGGTGTGTCTTTGCTTTAGTCGGTATTGCATTTTTCACCAAACATTTCTTTCCTGTAAGCGTTTTTGTAAAACATTCAGGCCTAAAATAAGCTGAACAAACTTTAGCATGGATCTTGTTCTTCAAAATGAACGGAGATACAATACAAGCATTAAATGATTGGATGAATTTTGTATGATAGTATGTTCAAATAGATTTAATAACATGTAGTAATGTCATCGGATATAGTGTAATAACGCTGTCGTCACTTTTGGCATCTTTATTATGAATTTTTGTTTAGAACAAAACACTTCGTCACTCATTATAAGTTATTTCATTTTGTAGCAAATATTTTCTAGCGCCTTAGCGTCGAATTGGCTTCAGTTGCTATTCACACAGTAAGAATATTATATGTTTTAATCTCAGTCTGATCATTAGTCACTTTGAATAGTCACTTTACATAGTCACTTTACAAAGAACTAGCGCACCACCAATCGCACAATATCTCACGAAATGTTTACATGTGAAAGTTTGCGATAACTTTAGAGCTAGGTTTTCGATAATAGGATAATGGTAGACAATGTCCCGAATTCAATCTTCTGATATTGTACAAAGAAATGTTGATTTTTCTACTGCTGTGTTGTTTTCGGCGTATGAATTTGAAGTTCGTAGGGTAAGTATACAGTAAAAGTAAGTTTAACAGTGTTTTGATTTGTTTTAAGCAAGAATAGAAGATTAACTCACTCTCTCTTTCTCTCTCTCTCTCTCTCTCTCTCTCTCTCTCTCTCAGTGTCGCTCTCATTATATAATAATAATAATAATAATAATAATAATAATAATAATAATTGTATGGCCTGTTGAATAAGGCACCTCTTACGGGATGGAAATTAAACAAATACTGGCTGGACATTAAATGAACAGTCATTTATTACAGACTCAATGTATGTTAACGTGTCCAACACGAACCCGCGCCTTATCATTTGTTAACAATGCAGCAACAACTCCGAGAAATCCTTTGTCAGGATCGACCAGTAATAGTCGTGGCCACAATAGCGATGAACTTGCATCAATAGCGTATCTGCAACACTCGCTGAATCTTAGGACGTCAGCTTCCTTATATATGCTGGCAACATCTACAATAGTTAGCACGCACTTGTATGTTCGTCTACGCGCCAGACCGTGTGGAAAATTTAAACGATGAATATCGTAAGGTTTTCTTACATGAAACCATTCACGCGAAATCTTTCAGATAAATCAGGTCTTGTTTGGTCAACCATGCTTTAACAACACCATGGGTGACGTTTGCAGAGTTTGCTAACTTTTCAACGTCATCTTCGCCTTTCCAGTCACTTGGGGGATTGTAGTAGATTTTATCCATGTTTGTAATATCAGAGTTATTTGCCTCAAGTCTTTGCCTCCTTTGATGAGTCATCAGGAAAGTGTATGATTAAATGTATCCACGTCATGGATGATATCTATATCAGCACGTTGATGCCCACTGACATCGTTTGATGCCTTAGAGCAAGATTATGTAAATAACATGCAGCATTAACGCGGTTTATATGTGCTTCTGTGCGCTTCGGTTGGTTGTTAGAATCAACCAGGCCTGCAATAACTGTATTCAGGAATGCTCATTTCACCATGCTCCACGGTGTACACGGTAGCTTTGCTAACGCATCAGCGACAACACTGCCAAACTTTTGTTAGACCTGTGGGTTTCCACAAATGTAAACTAATTTCCTCTGCATCGAATACAAGTTCCAGTGATCTCGGTCCGACCATTAAGCGTTTGAACTCGCGCTGGGTTTCCATTACACGTTGTATGTGGCATCGCAAAAGGTATACAGAAAATGATTGTATTGGACAACAGTTGGTATTAGCATGCCATCACGAAAATGGAATATAGATAATGCTTTAACTGTCATTGACATTTCTGAAACAAAGCCCAAACTACCCAAGCAAATTGACATGTTTCCAAGCCCACATCGTATATTGATCAATGTCCGGACTGAAGCAGACAGAATTAAACTGTTGTTGAATATGATTTTGAGATGGTTAACGTGAGATCGGTTGTAAACAATTGTACCGTCAGCGGACGATCAACCGTTTGATGATGTCCTCGTGAATCTTAATGGTGACGATTATACGTCGCCGAAAAACAAATGGTCCACTATTGATTCCTCTTCCATAGCCTTTGAAGTCTCTATCATTTACGACCGTGATCAAAATGAGGATAATCGTGTCTTGTAAGAAGACGTGAATCATAAACACCAATACAACTCCGTGAGAATAATTTACCGTTGCCTATACAAAACACAGCCGTGATCTATATAACATAACATTACGCGCAAGTGCTAAAGTAATTCTGGAAAAATGAAACATGTTTAAGATATTTCGTGATATTGACTCGCATGATCTCACAAACATTCGTTAGACCCGCTGATGAAGTTCGGAATATGTATGAGGAGGTCATCCAGGACTCAGTTTTCTCGCTATTGGCTCGACTGGTGGACCACGCAATGTATTCCGCTGGTTTAAACAACTTCACATGGACCGCAAACGACCACCGCCAGTTATATCATAGCTGAGTATGCTGACCTACCGACTGATCAAACGTTTGCGCTGCTAATCAAACCCACACACAAAGCCGCAGAACAAGCAAAAGAAGTCGCAGAACCCGCCGCAGTGATGATGGGTCTGGTGTACAAGACACACCAAATCATTAAATTGTTGCCTGCGCGCCCTAATTTCCAAGAAGAGACGGCCAGGTTGACTGCGACACCCAAAAGCATGTTCAAAAACATTGTTCAAAAGCAATCATTACCTAAACCATTGAACAGAAATCGAATCCTGTTTGTACATAGTTGACATTCTTACAACAATTTGTTGGACTCTCTCGATACAGCGACGATTAAACAAGACCTGCTGGCACGTCCGTGATATCTTTCAAAGACAAGAAAGTACATGCGAATCATCTACCATATAAAATACAAAGGCATATGACATGTGCAGTTCCCTCTTCCGCTTCAGATCAAGTATAAGATGTGTCGTTCTTAACGCAGTTTTGACCCTTGGCATTGCAGCACACCGAAAACATCTCAACGACAATTGGGACTTTTCATGTATGATTCCACTCTCATATATTTGGACTTTACTGAGAAATTCGTACGTTTATTTTCGAGGCCAAACACACATTCACTGTAACTCGTAAGAACCACTCTAATGATAAAATTTTGTATGATTCCAGTGCACTTGCCGAAGGTTAAGTTGAGTGTAAGCCTCAGTTGCATTCAATGAGCCGCTCAGTAGCCAGAGAAGAACGTCCGATATCATTCATATTGTCTTGGGGAGCATCATATTACCTCAAAGCAAGTGTAGGAGAACCCTGTAACACCGAGCATAGATGTATTGCAGTGATTCCTCCCGACATCACAGTTGTTTCAGGGTTTGCGTGTTCGAAATAGGGCCTTTAACGCGTCAACTGAAAATGATTAGTTAAGCGTAACGTTTACATTTGCGTAAACTTGTCACGCTGAGTCGAACATACTCGATAAGATCTCAGCCGCGATATAAAAAAAAATGGATTTCATTCGAAACGTTTCAGAACAGGTGATTGGGGAAAACCGCATTGATGTCGACACCGACACAAGAGTAACAGTCTGAAGCAGCCAAACTCAGCGCTTTCAGTCAACTATTAATTTGTCAGCAGCAAATGTCGCCGCTTTGATCCACGAATGTTGAATATTTTCATTCCTCGCAGCCATTCCATCATATTTAGGGGCCGCACTTACAAAATTATCTATCTTGGAGGGAGCGTATGAACTACATCCTTGATGACTGAAAAAGGTGACAGGAGGCGGACATATGAAACAGGGAAAGATCTCAATTATCCGTACGTGGGAGTCAACGGTTTCCATGCGGAATTGATCTTCGGTTTGGACCTCGCCGTTGATACGTACGTTCACTAATATTTATTTAGTCTCGACGACTAAAAGTCAAGCATTTCCGAAGTGCTTTTATGCGGAACGAACTTATATCAATGGTTCCCCGCACAAAATAAACTGGAAAAACATTAAACTTGATTCAACAACAGGATCTGGATCTTTTATATTTTGTCTCGCATGGGCTTGCATTGCCACATACATTTTGACAATTTTTTCACCTGGGAGTGTGGACAACATCCACATCTTTTTATTTGACTCTGGCATAGTAAAATTCGTCTGAATGGGACCATATGCGTTCACCAGCCCCGCGTCGCTTATTGATATTAAACTGTCACTTTGAAAATATGCTTAATAGTATACGAAATGTGTTTTAACATTTACGAAAGTTCAACCTTCTGACGAGGCGCTGATATTGATCTGATCTGGTTTGCTAACACTGTTGACTTCGATTCTGGTGAGCTTGTGATTTTTTGAAGATCGAACTGAAAAACTGAGAACGTATTATATGGATATTTAAGATGTTTAGAAACTGTGAAATGCACTCGAAAAGACGCGACTTCAACGCCAAGCGTACTAATGTCACGGAATGGATTCAGCCGAATACTATTCAACGAATCACAGGAAAAACTGACGCATTAACCTTAGCAAATGGCCTACGAATTTTCAGCTGCCTTGGTAATGACTTTAATAGACCTAAATTTCACATCTGAAAGATGCACGCATCCGAATCATAATTATTTATCATAATCAGAAACAATAGCGAGTAGAGTCATATTACGATGTTAATAAATACTGATAAAGTCAAATTTATGAAATCTCTCTGCCGTCCCCACACCAACTTTGTAAAAAGTAAAGTGGCATAGATTTTTGTTTTATGTACTTACATATATACTAAAATTCCTTTAACGTTCTTAGCATACTCTTGGTTCTAGTCAAACTTATACAATCTTTTTCTCCCCGCATACAAACCCCAGAAAAAGCAACGTTGCATAAATGTTTGTTCATGTACGTGCAACGTTATGAATTCAGATTTCAAGGATAAACATATTTGTAGGGTGTTTCATTGCCTTGTTCTTGATTCTATCTGTATCATAATGTTATTGTTTTTTTTAATTTGGTTTGTAACAACATCTTTATTTGCACATACCTTGCAAAGGCAAATCAGGCTACTTAATCTTTCGTCAAAGCAGTAGAAAAATCGGGTACATCCGGGAAAGGACATAAACAGAATATCTCAGCGTGTTGCCAATGAAACAATGTAATAATATTCACTGTAAACACAACCCGACACCTACGTATCGGTTACAAAATACCAAATCATTGTCAAGCAGCATGCAGAGACGCAATATTTAACAAACTAGGTTTCTGTATTTTAAATAATCAGATAGAATTTCATGTTGAATGCTACACCTGATCGCAGGATGTGTGTAACAAAACTTTATCGATGAAAGAGATGTCAAATATATATAATAACTCAAACGAAGCTCGACTCAACTCGCATTACTGGATTGAGAATCTGACTGCATAGACTTTGCTAAATCATTGTTATGTATTTTGTAGAAACCGAATAAATACATAACAAATTTTAGAAATTTTCGGGTCAATACTCCTTGCCGATATTACTTTCCGTTCAGCAGTAGTATTAATAATAACAAATATTTTCCAGTATCAGCAACAAGCTAAAATTCGCCCAGTTGAAACGTCATCATCATCATCATCATCATCAGTCTCATGACCTAGTGTGGTCGTCGAGGCACTGTGCTGCTGAACATCTGACCAGTTCCTTCCACTGGTCTCGATCATGTGCCAATGCCTGTGTCTCCGCAAAACTTTTCCTGGTCCATTCTGTGATATTGTCAGTCCACTTTTTTCTCTGTCTACCTGGACGCTGCCCTGCAGGACTGTTGTGGATAGACTGTTGGCTCTAGTGACATGGCCATACCATTTTAGCTTTCTCTTTTTGACGGTGGTGAGGAGGTCCTCATATTGGCCTCATACTGGTCCAAGTGGTACTTGCAGTTGAAACGTAATAAATTTAAAAGGTTTAATTCCTGTAAAAACAGCCATGTAAAGCTTTGCAAACATAACCGTTTATCTGTTTTATTTGTTTGTCTTGTCTATGTTTTGTATTTGCCTTTGAAAAAGAGCCATTAAAGAGTCGAAAGCGCTCAGGCTAGATACTAGTTTTGCACTGTTCGTTGTCAGTTTATTGCATTTATCTTAATCAATCCCTGACACACTTGAAAGGATTGTTATTCGCCATATGATTTATATTATATATATATATATATATATATATATATATATATATATATATATATATATATATATATATATATATATATATATATACAGAGAGAGAGAGAGAGAGAGAGAGAGAGAGTGAGACTGCCAATAAGCAGTATGCGGATATAAAATTTAGTTCTGGCAACGAAATATCACTTAGTGACCTAACTGCGACATAAGGGTATATTTGGAATGATATCAGATTCATCGGATGATAAATCGTTGCGCTTTTGGATAACATGCTTGAAGGAGTTTTGTTCAAAGGAAATCTGCGGTGACATAAAGTTTAATAATTATTCAGGCGCAAGAAGGATTCAGAATGTCTCGCCTATATTTGAGGTAGGCAGCCATTGTAGACATGAAGAGGACCGCTTTGGTGGCCTAAGTGGTTAGAACGTCCGCATTGGATGCGGGAGATCGCGGATTCAAACCCCGGCCGAGTCATACCAATGACTTATAAAAGTGGTACTTGCAGTTGCCCTCAGCATTAAGAGGTTAGTGCTAGGATTGGTCGGCTTGGTTGAAGGATGATGTGACTGAGTTGGACATGATGCTACATGTCTGCGGTGTGATGCTCCAGTGCTGGACATAACTCTAAACTGCCACACTGCAATCATCGTAGTGATATGAATGAAATTTGTTTAGAACTACATTACAAATCCAAGTCAGAGTGAAAGAGAGAGATGAAACAAATATATGTGGGCGCATCATAGAAGCATGCAAATGTGCCACAGTGAAACCACTGAAACTTTACGCTGGTCATATTCCAACGCTGCTGTCAAATACCACAAACAGAAGTGGATTTCAGGAAATTGCATCATCAGAATACACAAGCGTGTACAGAATATTATACAGATTTGCTAACAATGTTGTTAACCTACAGCCTGGAAATGGGTGGTCTACTGCTAGTACTTACTCTAACTTTTGGATACAGTTACACTGTCCCATTGCGGTCACACTGTGGCGATTTCAATTTGCTGGTCGATCACAGGCAGGCTAATTTATGCATAATTGGCTCCTGAAAACATCAAAATGACGCAACAATAGCACGGAAGTAATAAGGATTGGGATATATACTTTTGACATTGCAAAATCCAGCTCACAAAATAATTCTTTATTTCAGGTACGTCTGTATTTCTGCTCTTTCATCAAGTCCTGGACTGAGTAGCCACTTTCAAATCTTTACGCTTAGTGATAATTTGTAAACAACAGGATATCATGTCGAAATATGTGAAAATTGCGCGCAACCTTAATAACCTGTTGTTTGAAGAGGGCATGAATAACCGGCATTTGAAGGCTTGCTGGCCAAAGCAGAGGCGCCAGAGAAACTTGTGCAAGCTGTTTAGCTGCTAATATGTACAATATTTTTCAGTTGTAGTATATATGACAATTTGATAATTATGATAAAGTAAAATATTTTCTGCACTGATAAGGAATCAGCAAACCTTGATAAAAGGATAGCGGTGATTGTACGAAGTAAAATAAATAAGCAAAGAATTGAAAGCTTGGAATTAGTCGTCAGAACCACAAAAGAACACGCATGGAAATGAAAGCCAAAGAAGAAAAGAACCGTATCAAATATCACAATAAGTGAAGAAAATGTATTTAAAAACTAAAAGAACACTTCGCGAAAGATTCGGATTATGATTTACAGTAAACTCGAGTTAGACTATGATGAGGTAAAAGCGATACTGCAGATGATAAATTTGTCTGATAGAGAAAACAAGGAACCGAATTAACCAGATGCTGAGGAGTCAAATTCTAAAGCATAAATTACACAACCACATCAGGACGAAATTACAGAAAGACCGCTGAAACTTGTCGTCTCATCGTAATGTACGAAGACTATACGACGATTACGACAGAAGCCTTCTTGGTTCAGTTCCTTAACATACTGGAAAACTACCGATCGACCAAAAATCGATTTACAGCGGTTGATGACAAGACATACCTAGCGGATATTTTTGTTGGCTCACAATATTCAGATGTAGAAATAATAACTCACCTTCCTGACCGTACAGTCGCCATTGTTAAGAAAATGAAGACAAAAAATCTGTCCAAGCTAATCAAGGTCCGATGATGAATTGCCGCTTTCTTTGCGAAAAGTCGAAACCTGTTTGAGAAGTTCCTGGGCGAGAAAAAAAGATCAGAACTAGCTGAGGCCTATTATCTAATTACAAAATAATTAATGGGACTGGATGTTGATATCAATTTGCTTGTTATAGATGTTAAATATGCAGACGAGGTATCAGCAAACACATAATTTACCGAACTACCAACAAACGTTTTCTTTACAGATCCGCCAGAAGCAGACACTCAGATCAAAACATAATGAGAAGAGAGAGAAAGTTTAAGAGCAGCTTTTTCATGAAATATTTACAAGTCCGACTTTGGTAAAGCTTATTAACTCGATGCCTGCAGTAAGGATTGCACCACAGCTAAGAAAATATAAACGTGGGCACTAAGGTTCATGATGGTTTTCTAGACTACGGTAAGAAATCAAATGCGACGTAAAAAAAAAAAAAATCGTGCTATCCAGACTGGTCTTAACAAAATCGAATGAAGGTGTCTAGCTGCCAAGTATAATGTATTCTTCTGTTAGTATCCGTCTGGAGTTTATTAGTTCGATAGATATCTTTGCATAAAAGTCAACATGCTCAAGATGTTCGTTTTTACATGTGATAAATCCGTTTAGCGACCTGATTTCTTACGTCACCCAGCTGGAGGGATTAATTTACTTTGGCGATATATGCGCACTTGAATGACGTCATTATTCTGTGGGAATCAAAATTGTGTACTATATACTATGCTTTCTTGCCTCTAGTTCAAATAAAAATCAGTAGCAATGTTGACACGGCGCTTTTGATTATTTTTGTTATCTTTTGGCACGCAAGCAATACAATTGATGGCAGTTGTGAGAAATGTCCATGGTTAGACTTGAGAAAAATTGTATCTTCGAGTAGACATTATGCGGATATGATAAAACTTCTAGACTAGATAATACTTGTGGGAACTAATGATCAAGCAGCTTGCTGGCCTCTGTACCAATCAAAACGGATTGTTATTTTCTGGATCCAATGTTCTCTACTCACTTAGGTCGACCCCGGCCTTGTGCAACTGATAACACAATACTTTCACTGATAAATATCATATGAGCGACATAAATAAATGTATCACCCACCCACCCATCTTTAACAGAATAAATTTTAAACGTTTTGTACTTCTGTTAAACTGTATATCTATTTGTTTCGATTTATTAATTTCGTCAACCTGTCATACAGTCTTGAAAATGAAATTAAAATTATAAACTGCAGAATGTTACGGTTCTGTTTGAGCTAACGAGGGACCTCTAAGCCAGCGGAATACTGCTACTAGTTATGTACCTAGATGAATACACAATACCCGATTTTTCGTGATATTCAATCAATACTGTCATAGGACAAGCTTGAGCTGATGGTAATGACATACAGTTAGAAGTGTTTGAACTTTAAATTAAATATTGATATTGTTCCTTAAAGTCTTTAAAGTACAAATAGTAAGAAGCTGAAGATTCCAAATGACGTGTTATTATGTTAATAATAATTTGTCCCGGCTTTGAAGATGAAAGATTTAAACCCACTGGATCGGTTTCATCCAGAAAGTCAAATTTGGATCATGGAACTCGGCTGTTTCGTGGTTGAATGCACCCCTACGTAGTGTACATTAGGAGAGAATGAACGATGTAAAAAAAAAAAAATGAGCCGATTCTGGTCGCCCGAGGAGCTCAAAATATCTCTGCTACCAGAGATAAGTTTCTCAACCGAAGTAAGTCTCAAGAATGAATAATCGATGAGGCATGTATTGAGGTGACATGAGTAACCAGTAACATAAACTATACATGATCATGTGGGACCTATACGGACTGGTCACAAAAGAAGGGATGCCGGCGTGCTGGTTGCCTTACGAATATTAAGTGATACAAAATGCTGAGTATAACAGGCATCTATGTTGGAATATTTGCATTGGTGCAAGTAAGACTGTCCTGTTATGTACGCCTATTGACAATATGACATTTAGGAAAGGATGGGTAATATTTAATATCTGCTTTAATCACTTAAGATATATTTCATAGTTTCTTCTGCCAGATTCGTAAGCTAGAAAATAGGAGTGGACCTTTTGTATTTCATTACTACATGCATCACGGATCTAAATACTTACACTCCATAGACACAACATTTTTTCAAATCCTATTATTATTTAGGTTGCATGCCACGCTTTGACCAACATTATCTTTCTAACCAATCAAAGCATCAGTTTTAGATCAACTTTATTTAACTTGCTGCGCTTGTATCTGGCTCGCTGTTGATGCACCGCTAAGAAGGAGAGCGTTGTTGCACAGGTAAGTCGCAATACAAAGGATTGATTTGCAGTGTTCATTTTGTCTTCTAAAGGTGCGAACGAGTATGTCTTGAAAACTTTTATAGTAATAATTTCTCAGTTATTTTATAATGGC
Organism: Sinohyriopsis cumingii; assembly: GCA_028554795.2. NCBI lineage: Eukaryota > Metazoa > Mollusca > Bivalvia > Unionida > Unionidae > Sinohyriopsis > Sinohyriopsis cumingii. The sequence continues at coordinate 79,641,908 of CM068827.1, forward strand.
CTTTGATATATGTTGGTTGAATCCATTCACCCTCACTTCCACCACCACCCCATTGTAACACGCTGATGTTAATTATACAATGTGTTTTAGGTCTTTGTAATCATTATCATTCAGCTTAGGGGTGGGTTGAATGTGTTTTATAAAGATTTGTACACATTATGTAACTTTATCGTTCCAAAGCTTACTTGGATACAGCAAAGTCAATTACTCATCTATATACTCTCAGGTTTGTAAGTATATGAAATAATTAAGCGAAGAAAACAAAATCATTGATATCGCTTGCACATGAGGCTCTGTCATTGCTTGTATATACTAGTGTTGGATTGTATTTGTGTGTGGGGGTGGGGTAATGCAAGTGTTTTGCTTGCAATTAACCGATTTATTGTACTTAATTATTATGCCAGATAATCGTCTACGGAAAGAAATAACAAGATTGCTACCATTGCCTTAATGTTACACGGCTTTCATTTGGCTGAAAGCCGTATTTGATAATATCTCTATTTTAATCCAAATTGGACCTGTTTTGGTACCGCCGTCAAAATTTTTACACTTAAATCTTACAATGCGTGACTCAGACTAATATAAGTCGCTTAAGACTTCATTGATTGGTTTTTTAATTTCTATTTTTATGTACAGAGTGTACACGAAATTCCAACTTGTTCGAAAAAATTTTTTTTTATTCCAAATTAAAAACTCATGTTGATTTGACACGATTGCAGAGGTGGCTTACACATTATTGGTATTTTTATTGTCCATTAGTACAACTGGACTTAATTTGAAATAAGTACGGGCTAGCGTTTCAGGAAGTACACAACATCCATGGCTGGCTTGTCGAGCACCTTTCCTCCTTCACCACGCTCGGATTTCGTACACGTGGCAAGATGTGGAACGATTTCCACTTGCCACACGACCAGGTGTCCTAATGTGACGTCATCGCTGCCGACCAATCGCAGCGGACGTTACATACTGCTTGGCTTGACACATGGGGCAATCTTAATGCAGACTGAATGTATACTAACATGAGTGCGTGCTTTCATTGTTCATACTCATGTAAGAGCCTTACATTTAAGTTGTTAAGAACATAATGCTTCTACAACCTAACGGCTACAATCAAGAAGTTCTCTGTGAGAACATAAATGCCTGGGGGATGTGGCACCATTCCTTCCCCCAGGAATAATCAAAAAGGTGCCATTGGCACTTAAACAAGAGGTACATGTCTAATGTAGACGAACACCTCTATAATTCAACGCAATAACAACAAAACTAGACAGATAGAAATACTTTTGAACTGTCATCTCATTCAATGATCAAAGATGAAAGAATCACAATTAAAAACAAAATAACTGAAAAATATAACCAAGCATGAAAGCAATTTTTTAACATTTGCTAACGAAGAGACAATTAAGATTTTCCACACGATACTTAATTTGCTTGACGAACATGTTTAATTATGTTTAACATTTAGAAAAAGAGCAATGATGTATTTTAAACAAGATACGGTGCCTGTTCTTATAAGTCATACAATGACAGTAACAGTGATTTCGGAACATGTATCGTATATAAATGTGACGGTTCATTTTTTCTTTACAAAATATAATGGTCTGATTTAAATTAATAATATTTGGAATCATTGCTAAATATCATTACCTGTATATCCCTCTAGCAGTATGAATTGTGGGAGAAAAACCCATTAAAATTAGTGGACAATTTTTGGAAACGTACAGTCCATCACTTAAGTAAAAATTCATATGGTGATTAGTTGGGTGGTCGTCCAAACTTGAAAATAACACAAGAGGTCGCTCTTTTCAAAGCATTAACAGAGATTTATTAGCATGTTGCGTCGTTTTACCTAGGGCGGGGAGAAGATGTGCGATTGAACTTCGATCGCCAAATTGACCTTAAATCATACAATGACAGTAACAGTGATTTCGGAACATGTATCGTATATAAATGTGATGCAAAAATGGTAACGAGGAGTGCGGACCGAGCCTAGGTCAGGTTATAGATGTATACGTAATGTATGTATAGTGCGTTAGAATTAAAGTTTTCATCGTTAGCCGTGAGGAGTAAAATTAAAGACAGATAGTGTTTAGGAAAATGCCTTCAAGTAGATGTTAATGTACCAAACACATTTTGTGGACTCATTACATGCTGTTTGTACTTGTTTGATCAAAATATGTTTTTTGTAATGAAGATGTAAATTAAGGTCATTAACTTTGATGTATGAATAGGCACTACGTTAATTAATGGTCGTGTTTGCATAATGTTCAAAAACGATGCATTTGTAAGTATCATGAAGGGAAACTCTTACATTCTGTATTTAAAATTTATGTTACAGTTGGACTGGTAGAGTGACCATGACCGAGAGCCAGAACGGCTATAAGGGGCGTGGGGGGGGGGGGGGGAGACAGACAGACAAACATATAATTTAGAACTCATAATTAAAAAAAACTAATTGAAAATTATAATTTTGCTAGCTGGCCACGTCAATTCGATGCTTTCTTTATATGGCTTTTGAGGTCGTTTTGATTGTCAGGTGTTCGTAACCTTAGTAACACTAGTCATCAACATACGAGATGACGACTTTTTGGCAGACAAACAAATCACATTTAAATCATTTATAGACTCGTACACACCTATATTTACATTTAGAGAAAGAGCAGTGTTGTATTTTAAACAAGATACAGTGAATGTTGTTAGAATGCACTGAATGAATATTTTCTTCATATTTTTAGCTTCTATTAAATATAATCAACCTAGGTTTTTTTAAATAAATATTTTGGATCGTTAATATTTACCATTATTTACGTCTACATTTCTTACTCCAACCCTATGAACAAGAGAAAGACATTAAAATTGTCTTTGGCGGTTAAAATGTATTTATTGCATTTAAATTCATATCGTGAATGTTTTGGATGTCAATCAATTTTAAACACACTGCAGTAGTGTGAAGGGACTCAAGTGGTTGCTCTTTCGCAATAATTAAATCAGTTTATTTTCGATGCATCCAGTTAACCGCCATGTTGTAGGTAATACCTTGATCGGGGAGGAGATATGTAATTATATATTCTATCCCATAATTTAGCTCTAAGCCGTAGACACACAATGCAGAGGGTTTTCAGGATATGTATGCTATAAAAATGTAATGTTTTCTTGCGTGAAAGATCGAAAAGAATGTAAACTGAAAATAAGTGTGCCATGTAGTAGGTACGCCTTTAAGTAAAGTATATTAGGATTTAATATTGTAACGTCAGCCGTAAAATCGAAATTGGGAAGCGTATAAGAATCCATTCAACTAAGATCAAATGTACCATTCAGTAATATTGCTAAATGTAGTTGTGTATGTGTCTGTCTGTCTGTCTGTGTGTGTGTGCTCGCGCGCGACCAGTCCTATCACTAACTACTTTATGCTGAGCGCCTAACGAGGCAGCTGTTTGTGCCGTTTATATAAGTCTTTGGTATGACTTGGCCGGGGTTCAAACCCACGACCTCCCGCATCCGAAGGGAACACTCTAACCACAAAGCCAAAATGTATGTTTATTTATGGATATGTAGAGAGAGACAGACAGACAGACAGACAGAGATACGTACATACATGCATGCATGCGTACGTATATACACACACACGCACGCACGCGCGCGTGCACGCACACACACACACACACACTGATCACTAGTAAATTAGTTTAACGGATTGGTCACCGCGCCTCCTTTCAATGATTTATTCTTATTTTGTCTGGTGTCTGAGTTTTGTGTCATCCGAGTTCTGAGATGAGGATTTTTCGGCAGATTTACAGACTATAAACAGATTTACAGACTGTAATAAGAATATTGTCCCATTATGGAACTATATTGATTAGAGAATCAGTATTCTAGTAGATGACACAAGAAACTGTACTTTGTTTCGATAATATAATGAATTATAATAAACTGAGTACATATATTTTATATCCTACACATTTTTTTAAATTAAAAGTCTGTTGAAGTCATTAAAAATTATCATTATTTATGCACTGAATTACTTCTTTATCAGTATGAATTTGATAAAAGCAATTCAAATTAGTTGACAATTTTTTTTTTTTAAAGACATGTCTTTGATGGTTAAAATGAATCAAATCTTGTTGCAGATATTCGGATATCGTCCATAATTTAATACTTGGCTCTAGTATAAAGTAAATCTAGTAGATTGCTCTTTTGCACAAATTAAATCAGGTTACTTGGGTCCATCTCATTCACCGAGATGTTGCATCGTTTTACCTCGCGCGAGAAGATGTGTAATTGGATCCACAAATTTACCTCTAAGTCATGCAAATACAATACCGGGGATTTCGGAACATGTCTCTTGTGTTTACGTGATGGTTTCCAGCAATAAAGGTAAAAAGGATTTCGGACCGAAATCAAAGACGTCGGTAAATATATGTATATGTAATTATGTACAACACATTAGGATTGAAGTTGAGAACATTAGCCAAGAAGAGACAAAAATCACTCAGGTAGTGTATTGTCAATTAATGTAATAAATTTGGAGTATGCGCATTTGGTTATAGAACTCCGTTTTAAGGAATACTTATATTTGGTGTTCACTTGTTTGATTAATAGAATTCGGTGCAATGGAAATATTCCTTAGCCAGAAATAATTAGCCAATTACTAGGAGCCAACGTCACGGAGTGAAGTGTTAGTGAGTTTCCATGATGCCATAGTTTACTAGTAGTGAATTCAGGTCAAAACCGAATGATTGTCCCTGAAATAATATAGTCCCTATTAGAATCTAGTGGTGTATACTGGTGATGTGACTGCAGTGACAGTAGTTACGGTAGGAAAGCGGTAAATTACACAATGGAATCAACAAGAGGGGACTCGGCAGATACCATTTATATTGCCATGGTGGCAAATGTATGCAGTTTGACTGACAAAATGTGTCCTCAAACCATGAATTGACTGGCCTAAGGTGGCGTAGTTAAAGGTGGAGTAGTTAAAATAGTTCCCTGTGTTAGGGGATAATTGTATAGTTTCTACGGCGTGAACTGCTGACGGTACGAAAAGTTGATGAAAATAAAACATGCAGATGTGCGGTTGACGTATCTTTGGCAAGTTGTGAGCTTGTTGGATTTGCATTGATTAGAGAAAAATTTATATATAGAATGGACACGTCGGGCTTTCTAATTTACAACTGAAGTTGTATAGAAGTCTTTGAGATAAACTTGTGACTTCTAGCGGCAATCGCGCCAGGGTTTGACACTGCTCGGTCAAGCAAATATCAGTGGCTTGTAACAATACGTTTAATACATTCGAATATACCCGTCAGTTTTCCGAGATATTGCTTACGTATTCTTTTTTTTTCTTCATCAAAACATATTTTAATAACGTATATGTATATTGTGAATCGGTGATTGTGACTTATAAATGAAAACTATATTGACTCATTATCTTGTTTTACACACCAACCGATAACAGTGATCAAATAATATATCCAACCTTAGAAACGGAAGGCATTGGTTCAGCAGATAAATTGTTTCCTAATACGGTAAAAATGATAAAGGGACGAACATTGAGAGATTAAGCGGTAACGGAGAATGGGAAGATGTAACAGACAGAGCATGCTCTGTGTGTGTGTGAGAGAGAGAGAGAGAGAGAGAGAGAGAGTCGCTGCAACCAATGAAATCCACAGACCCGAAGCACCGAACTATCTGATCGATACGCCAAGCTGATGTGATAGTGTCAGATCAATGTGAAATATAATTTACTACAAGACGTCGGAGGTATATAGTTACATGAAGGATCTTGAGACTGAATGTGTGTCAAGTCCTGCAATGGTTTCCCAGTTTATGTAGAATGAGAACACTCTTTTATGTCAGAGTACATTCGATAAGACTGAATGAATATATACACACGAACCATATTCCCTCACGACTAAGCACACGTCACCAGGAGCGGGCCGCTTTCTTGATCTGAGCGACCACCTTACGTACAAATTCTACTACAATCAGACATGCATATATATATATATATATATATATATATATATATATATATATATATATATATATATATATATATATATATAACCGGCATCTGCAGCGACCACCTTAAAATGGGAGTGTACCTCATAAACAAGATAAGCTATGGTTGGTTGGAGAGCAAAAAGGTGGATTGTATTAGACGGTACTACGAAGCAGGCATATGGACACTACAGTACTACACAAGCCACACGCCAGGGAGGACCATTATATCAACGACCCCTTGTATTAGAATGCCCTCTAGTCAGGCATGTGCAACCTTAGGCCCGTGCCCTGGTTTTATCAGTTGCATCAGACGGGTACATTTACTAATTTCTATCCGGTTCGCTCCTTGGAGAAAGCTGCACAAGCCTGAGTTAGGTGACATATGAGTACCTTTAGGACCAATCTGTAGTACATCGTGTACAAAATGTATACGTGGGGATCCACTACCTGAAAGATGGTATATAGATGGCTGACCTGTGATGTCAGACGTTTCAGCCTGCACACCGCATCTAACACACGCCGTGCATAGCAAAGAGTTGAGACAATGCGCCCATACACTCCCGGCTGGGGCAACCTTACACACATGACAAAGCGTCGGCAACTTTGGATGCCTCCTTTGTGGCCAAGGGCTAGTGTGACGTTCTGTCGTATTGGGGTGGGGTTCTCCCAATATAATTTAATTAAATTAAATTGAAAGTTCCACCCTGGCTCGTTAGGTTAGAAAGTTAAATTAGTGATGATGTAGATTTACAGCTCTGAGCTCCCAGTCAGCAATGCCGACGGTTAAATTATAGAGAACACGAAGATGAAATTCAATCAATAACAATTTAATAAATGTGATAATTTAAAAACGACAACTTCCAATCACTCGTCTTTCCCTCGACCAAGTGACAGCCTAATTCATACCGTGATTTACAGTGTGAGTTCGATTTTTCACCTGTCCTTGCATCTACTCATCTATTTCTTCCCGCTGATTCCTTCCTTCTTTCCGTTCCTCTAACTCCTTCTTTGTCTCTGTTTCCTCTCTACTATCTCCTCCAGCTTCGCTCCAGACTTCAACTTCTCCTTTCCCTCTCTATTATCTCCTCCTCCAATTCCGCTCCCAGACTTCAACTTCTCTCTCTTCTTCCCTCCTTTCCTCCGTCTCTCTATCCGAGACAACGGGACCAAACTTTAACTGGTCTGTCCCTCAAAGCTTCCTGTGAAAAACCACAAGGCGTTAACAAATGTCTTATCGAACCTCACCTCAAACATAACGACAATTAACCATCAGATAGCTGTCAATGTTTCGGCCACGCATGCATACACATCGAAATTCCCACACACTTCTTGCAGGGTAAACAATGGCGTAATAACACAGTATCAGCGAATTGTTATACAGACATCAATACATTGCGTCACGTCAGTATATACACATATATATTTAATCTCATCGTACTACAATCTGACAAAATCAGACGCATGTCTGTACATTACAAATATTCAACAATGGCAAAATCTATAATCATATGAACATATGTGTTAGACTACTATAAAATACCCACATAGTAAATTACAATATTAACTCTTACGACGGCTGGCAAGCTATATAATTCTTTACAAATATCAACTCATTTCTTCAAAATATGCAAACATATTAACAAAACAAAGTAATTCTTCGTACTACGATTCTAGTAATAATAAAGTATACATACGACCTACAATTAAAATGCAGTCGCATTCCACAAAGACCGAACAAATATCTACTGACCGTTTGAAGCTTTCTGTACTTAGACCTTCCCGCTCTAAGATTTTCCCGCCAATAACGAATGGCTATTCGGAGTTACGCTAACCTCTTCTCTGGGTAATTTCTCTCAGCGAACTAACTTTTGCCGGAAAACGCAGTGATATCATTCTACCCAAATCAAGGTCTCCCCCTATCTCGATTCTGATTGGGTGGCGCTGTGCCCCTGTCCAATCGTCTTAGCGGCCAGTTCAACCTGTCTGTCTGTTTGCAGGGGAAAGAAGTTAGGACACTCCCACTTCTTCAGGCAATTTCTTTTGATCTTGGAAACATTTCGACACCTAGGTGATAATTGGCTGTCTGTGACTTTGCAACTCCGATGTCCGGTTCTTCTATTCTAGCCACAACAATCTTACGTAACGGATTAGTGCTAGCCTTCGGCAATGTTCGACATCAAACAATGACCCGTCAGAATTACCTTGATTATACATGTTTCAAACTGGGCTACTCTGGGTCGGGGTAAACATGACAGCTAGGCGTCCTTGTAACAGTTAGCGATATCTAGCACAGTCAGTGCATACTTGTACGTCTGTCGCCCAAACTTGTCTTGTGGCATGAACAAGAGATCGGCCTTCTGCATCTAATTCGTGGTCGGAATATCAAACCTCGGTCGGGGGTATTTGTGAGGAGCTGTCAGTTATATGTACCACAAGACATTCTGCCAGCTTTTGCATCGCTGCCACGTCCTTCCGGTGGCCACTCGTGTTCTAACACACTGCCGCAAGCTTATTATTCATTGCATTTTGTGTTTAAACAGGTTTGGCAGTTTTATTGTGCTTTGTCGTTCCGACTGCTATTGAGCTGCAAATGAGCACTCTCGCATCAGCTTTGGCTGGACAGCTCACAACAGGTGCCTTAAGTTGCTAGTTTGGGGATATTTATTGGCCACGTAGATGACAGCGGCAAGCGTACCCTTTCTCTGCCACAAATATCATCTTGTACTTTTGCTGCACAGGAGAGGGCTTGTAGAAGTTAGAAAGCTTGCTCTAGTTTCTAATAGGTAGATGGTCATCTATGGCCAGCAGTTAATACTCGTATGAAGCTTCGCTGGTGTCTGGGTGCATGTTGTTCGTCTCGAACAGTCTTTCAAAGAGGTAATCAAGACGCTCGCTGCGCTTACTTTGGTAATCTACCCGTGCAGCTTGGAGTTATTCCCTGCCTTTCCTTGGGGTTATGTAGAACCCTCTATCACTCATCTCGCCAGCAACAACAACAACAAAAACATCCTCACCCCCCCCCAAAAAAAAAAAAAAGATCTATAAAAAAAAAGGATGAGCGCTGCTGCATCACAGCAATAAGCCAAAAATCAACAATCGCTGAAACTGCAAAACAAATGCTTGGGCCTTGCAACCTTTGGCAAGCGTTGAGGCGGTTGTATTGAATACCATGTCAATTCCGGATCTAACTATTAATTCACCAAAGGCGGATTGGCAAAAACAAGAAAGCATTCGGTGTACATTTCTAACCCAATATTTTAATTCTAAAATGTTTCTTAAAATTTTTTGCCATTAAAGACTTTCATTTTAAAGAATAGTATAACCTTAGTAAAGCAATACAACCGCAGAAGAAAACAGTATGCAACTAGATTTTCTCCACTTCATGAATGCTGCCTTGCCATTTTGTTCCACGTGTTCCATCTGAATATGCATTTTTATAAAAGTGATTTATCTGTCGATGTGGATAAATAACGAAAATGATAAACCAGAACTATATACATATTTGAGTCGTCAAAGGTGTACAGTTGAATCAAAACCAGGCAAAATTGAATATGAGTTTGTTCAAGACAACGCAGTCTTCATTTAAAGACAGAAAATTATATTAAAACTTTTTCATTAGTCTCCCCTCTCCGAAGAAAGCGTATCCCAGAAAGATTCGGTGAGATTGGCTTAACTGGCTTTGTATTTATACACAACATCAGCATCAAGTAGGTTTGCATGAAGGATACATAAACGCAATAAATTTGTCAAGTCTCTTTATGACGATAGTTAATAACAGCACCTTATACATGTTAACTGATTACATCCCGAGAGACTAACCATTAATATTTCATTTACCAAAGAGGATTTTGTTTTCATCATCATTTTGAAATATACTACGTGAAGCCAGTCTCATATGGGCTGTCAGCCAGTCAAACGTCCTGGGGATTTTCCCCCACTTGATGTCTGCTGTCTTCACATTGTGTATCTTATTCGAGCCCGGCGAGGCAATGGTGGTATGGCAACGCAGCGTGCTGAGGCAAACTACCCCATTTACATCTACTAAATAAGATTTACTTCATTTCTCACTAACTACTTCCACCACTGACTATCTAGGGAGCTGCGGTAGACCAGCTGATTGAGCATCTGACTTTTAATCCAAGGGTCGCTGGTTCGAGACTCTCCCATGCCATCCCGGGTTTACTACTTGTCCTTCTGAAAATTATATTCACTAATCTCTTTTTAAAAAAGATATCTTACTGACTTTCACTGAACACATGATCTTACCTTAGAGGAATAGGCAATTTATATGTATGTATGTATGTATGTATGTATGTATGTATGTATGTATGTGCCTGAACAAATCATAATGATGTGTTGACACATTTCACTTTATACATGTGTCTGAAAATTTATATTTAAAAATTGACAAATCCAGTTACAAGACCACTCGCTATAGTTTGAGAACTTGCTACAAAAAAATTCAAGGACTTGCCACGAACCGGGGTCCAGTTGTCCTGAGCAATACTTTCATCCTCCTCCAAACTATTAATCCGATATTTACTATAGCGTCCCTTTGGGAAGATGTTATAATCGAGATTTACAAATAAATATACAGTAAAATATGTTTATTTCCCAAATTACATCCATTCGTGATTGGCAGGTTCAAAACTGCCATGACGTTATCAATGAAAAATTTCAACTTACAGCATTTTTACCACTTGTGAGTACTCGTGTCATGATACACAGATCCTGAAGAGAAACATTTTATAGCATGCATATAGAATATGCTGTGTGGTGTATAGCATTAGTCAGTGATTGCAAAATCCATGTTTACTCTTCATAAACCGTTTGTTTGGCGTATAACACGGGATCAGTAAGACAAAGTTTACTTCTCCCGACACTGCTATGACGAAAATACTATTATATGATGGATGTATGGTAATTTGAAACCTGAATACTCAACGATAACACATGTATCAAGTAACATCATCCATAGATCGTGAATATACCACACGTAAGCGATTGGGCAAAACTTTAAGCAAACTCTGAAAGATTAGTACGTAGAAATAATGGTCATGAAGATGATGGGCCTTGGGTAGAATTACTGTTCATAAAGCTACAGTTGATAGCTTGTGTAAGCTTGCAACTATATCCAACCTTTTGTTGCGACGATACAAACACCTGTACGTTAATAACTGTAAACAACCGCGAAATGGTAATTTATTCTAATATCACTGTTGTTGCCGCATTATTAGGATAAGCAGTGACACTCACCAGCGACGCTCTAGCAATAAAGCGCACACAGGCTCAGCAATAAATATGAAGATAAACTCCGATAGCTCGGGCATCAATGGTCTTGATGGTCAAAGTAAATGGGGGCTACATCAAGTATGTTTTTCTTACCTTTATCAATCACCCGACTTTTATTCATATAGTGTTTAACGAATTAAATATACGACAAGATATATTTCATTACCTTAACGTGGACACAAATATTCATTTTGAATTAATACATACTCTGCTAGAAGTGGTTCTCACACTTTGTTTACTGCGATCTAAATCGGACAATATGACCTACCGACCTTCAGGGTACTTTTCTTCATTTACAAAGCGAACAAAATTATTTGTCCTGACGACCTTCACGAACATGCTAAAGAATACCAACCCCGCGGCCCTGATATTTGTTGCGATATGATGGTGGAAACTGCACTACTAGATAAAGATCACAGACTGTCCTTAATCAAACTCTGTTGTTGAGTGAAGATCAATGGAAAATAAATGGACTACTTTAAAATGAGAAAATACGGAAGAGAAAAACAAAAACTACGCGTTGTACTGAAGTGTCCTGAACATAGTACATGGATATAATAATGAGAAAGAATACTGTTCAGAAAGTTACTAAATCTGACTCTATAAGAACTAATTTAATGCATCTAATGCTGTAGTCTGACTCTACAATAACGAATTCAATGCATCTTCTGCTGTAGTCTGACTCTACAATAACGAATTCAATGCATGTACCGCTGTAGTCTGACTCTACAATAACGAATTCAATGCATCTTCTGCTGTAGTCTGACTCTACAATAACGAATTCAATGCATCTTCTGCTGTAGTCTGACTCTATAAGAATTAATTCAAAGCATCTAATACTGCAGTCTGACTCTGCAATAACGAATTCAATGCATCTACTGCTGCAGTCTGACTCTACAATAACGAATTCAATGCATCTTCTGCTGTAGTCTGACTCTACAATAACGAATTCAATGCATCTTCTGCTGTAGTCTGACTCTACAATAACGAATTCAATGCATGTACCGCTGTAGTCTGACTCTACAATAACGAATTCAATGCATCTTCGGCTGTAGTCTGACTCTACAATAACGAATTCAATGCATCTAATGCTGTAGTCTGACTCTACAATAACGAATTTAATGCATGTACTGCTGTAGTCTGACTCTACAATAACGAATTCAATGCATCTTCGGCTGTAGTCTGACTCTACAGTAACGAATTCAATGCATCTTCTGCTGTAGTCTGACTCTACAATAACGAATTCAATGCATCTAATGCTGTTCTCTGACTCTATCAGAACTAGTTCAATGAATCTAATGCTGTAGTCTGACTCAACAGAGACTAATTCAATGCATCTAATGCTGTAGTCTGACTCTACAAGAACTAATTTAAAGCATGCAATGCTGTAGTCTGGCTCTACAATAACGAATTCAATATATCTAATGCTCTAGTCGGACTCTACAAGAACTAATTCAATGAATCTAATGCTGTACTCTCTGACTCTACAAGAACAAATTCAATGCATGTAATGATGTAGTCTGACTCCACAAGACCGAATTCAGTGCAAGTAATTCTGTAGTCTGACTCAAAAGGTACTAATTCAATGTATCTAATGTTGTGCTCTGACTCTACAAGAACTAACTCAATGCATCTAATGATGTAGTTTGGCTCTAAAAGAACGAATTCAGTGCATCTAATGCTGAAGTCTGACTGTAAGAACTAATTCAATGTATCCAATGCTGTATTCTGATTCTACAAGAACTAAATCAATATATCTAATAATCTAGTCTGACTCTACAAGAACTAATCCAATGCATATAATGCTGTAATCTGACTCTGTAAGAACTAATTCAATTTATGTAATGCTGTATTCCGAATCTACACGAACGAACTCAATGCATCTAATGCTCTAGACAGACTCTATAAGAACGAATTCAATGCATCTAATGCTGTAGTCATACACTATAAGAACGAACTGAATGCATCTTACACTGGAGTCTGACTCTGTAAGAACTAATTCAATGCATCTAATGCTGTAGTCCGCTCTAAAAGAATGAATCCAATGCATATAATGCTGTAGTCTGACTCTATAAGAACTAATTCACTGTATCTAATGTTGTAGTCTGACTCTACAAGAATGAATTCAATGCATCTACTGCTGTAGTCTGACTCTACAAGAACGAATGAATTCAATGCAAATGATGCTGTAGTCTGACTATATGACATAATTCAATGCATGTAATGCTGTAATCTGACTATACAAGAACTAATTCAATGCACGTAATGCTGTAGTCGGACTCTATAAGAGCTATTTCAATGCGTCTAATGCTGTAATCTGACTCTACAAGAACTAATTTAATGCACGTAATGCTGTAGTCTGACTCTACAAGAACTAATTCAGTGCATCTAATGTTGTAGTCTGACTCTACAAGAATGAATTCAATGCATCTACTGCTGTAGTCTGACTCTACAAGAACGAATGAATTCAATGCAAATGATGCTGTAGTCTGACTATATGACATAATTCAATGCATGTAATGCTGTAATCTGACTATACAAGAACTAATTCAATGCACGTAATGCTGTAGTCGGACTCTATAAGAGCTATTTCAATGCGTCTAATGATGTAGTCTGACTCTACAAGAACTAATTTAATGCACGTAATGCTGTAGTCTGACTCTACAAGAACTAATTTAATGCATCTAATGCTGTAGTCTGACTCTATAAGAACTAATGAATTCAATGCAAATGATGCTGTAGTCTGACTATATGACATAATTCAATGCATGTAATGCTGTAATCTGACTATACAAGAACTAATTCAATGCACGTAATGCTATAGTCGGACTCTATAAGAGCTATTTCAATGCATCTAATGATGTAGTCTTACTCTACAAGAACTAATTTAATGCATCTAATGATGTAGTCTGACTCTACAAGAACTAATTTAATGCATCTAATGATGTAGTCTGACTCTACAAGAACTAATTTAATGCATCTAATGATGTAATCTGACTCTACAAGAACTAATTTAATGCATCTAATGATGTAGTCTGACTCTACAAGAACTAATTCAATGCACGTAATGCTGTAGTCTGACTCTACAAGAACTAATTTAATGCATCTAATGATGTAGTCTGACTCTACAAGAACTAATTTAATGCATCTAATGATGTAGTCTGACTCTACAAGAACTAATTCACTGCACGTAATGCTGTAGTCTGACTCTATAAGAACTAATTTAATGCATCTAATGATGTAGTCTGACTCTACAAGAACTAATTTAATGCATCTAATGATGTAGTCTGACTCTACAAGAACTAATTCAATGCACGTAATGCTGTAGTCTGACTCTATAAGAACTAATTTAATGCATCTAATGATGTAGTCTGACTCTACAAGAACTAATTCAATGCACGTAATGCTGTAGTCTGGCTCTATAAGAACTAATTTAATGCATGTAATGCTGTAATCTGACTCTACAAGAACTAATTTAATGCATGTAATGCTGTAATCTGACTCTACAAGAACTAATTTAATGCATCTAATGATGTAGTCTTACTCTAAAAGAACTAATTTAATGCATCTAATGATGTAGTCTGACTCTACAAGAACTAATTTAATGCATCTAATGATGTAATCTGACTCTACAAGAACTAATTTAATGCATGTAATGCTGTAATCTGACTCTACAAGAACTAATTTAATGCATCTAATGATGTAGTCTTACTCTACAAGAACTAATTTAATGCATCTAATGATGTAGTCTGACTCTACAAGAACTAATTTAATGCATCTAATGCTGTAGTCTGACTCTATAAGAACTAATTTAATGCATGTAATGTTGTAGTCTGACTCTACAAGAACGAATTCAATGTATCTAATGCTGTAGTCTTACTCTGCAAGAACTAGGTCGAGGCACACAGTGCATGTAACTCTGGAGAATGTAATATTTATTGCAGAAGTTAAAAATTCGACAACGCATGTGCATATGATAATGGTATATGCCTTAAGTTCGTAAAATAAACAAACAAAAAGGTCGGGGTATTAGAAAACCTTGTTTTTCTTTTTAGTGACCGGCCTCCAGTCAACTCCCCCACCCATTTTTTGACCATGTAGGCAAGATAATTCAGAGGACTATACGAAAGAGAAAATTATATACGTGTGTGTATGTATGTGTGTGTGTGCGTGCGTGTGTGTGTGTCTGTGTCCTATTGAATCAAGGATAGTTTTTAACAATAGCAACTCGATCCAGACAAGATGACCCAGATCTGGGTCCATCCCCGGTTACATCCATCTGATCCATCCCCGGTTCAGCTCGATTTTTTACCTATCGCCGTGAGATAGCATTAGTTTTCAAATAAAAGAAGGGTATAGCAGATATAGATACACCGATTTTTTTCTGAACTTATATGACTAATCGAAATACGGCAATTATTTTTATTTAATTGCCATATTAGGAAAAAGGCCTAATATATATATATATATATATATATATATATATATATATATATATATATATATATATATATATATATATATATATAGATAGATAGATAGATAGATAGATAGATAGATAGATAGATAGATAGATAGATACATACATACATACATACATACATACATACATACATACATACATACATACATACATTCGTCTCTCTTTCTTTCAAAGAGTGTATGTATTTCATGTTGTATTAATAAATTATTTTTCTTCTTGGTTTCTTCAGCTTTAAAGCAGACTTCAGCAACTAAATAGTTTGTTTTTCTTTTAATGTGCACGTGAACTAAATGTGTGACAATTTATAAAGATGCGTCAATCTAGATTCAATCTTTCACTTTTCTGAAAGCACACCACCTGCGCAGGTATGGGGGTTACATATGTAAATTACCTGTATGAAAATATATATTCTCGGATTTCCTTAAGGCTGTGCATTATTAATTCTGTCTATCTATTGAACAGATCATTCGAAGTCTTAAATCACCAGTTCGTTCTGCTTTTGTCTGAAACGACGTTCGTGCAAACTTCCGCTTGAGAAAGATCTGGGAAGTCGAAAACATGAAATTGCAAGGAGGCTGTCTCGTTCTTATGTTGTTCGCTTTGTATTTTGTCAATGCTGACAAATCAGTGAATTACACCGGCGTCTACGTCAAGGTTCTGGAACAGTCTGGGAAAACAGTGGTTGGCAACACCTCGAATCTAGATGCGGATCCAAATTCTGTTAAACTTCAGTTCGCCGAAATAAAAGAGAAAGATTCTAACGGGAACGTAGTTGGAAATAACGGGGTCCCGCCTCATACCTTCAACACCTTTGCGATCCAAAATTTCTCTTCTGGCAGCACAGTAGATGTTAACTATCAAAACATCACTGCCCTTATGTTTAACTTCACGGCCAATCTAGCAACAGTCAATGCCACTCTAATGACAAGTGTTTACATCTTCAAAGAGGACGGCAACATCACTGATGCCAACGAGACGACGAAAATCAAGGTAAGGAAGATTGTACATTTCGCATATCTTGTGCCCATATCTTTGTGCACTTATAAATATCATATAGACTGATTATCATGTTAATTATATCATCACTATTTCATGCGTCTTTCAAAAACGATAAAAACGTCTATCACAATCGAAATTAGTGGATTTGTTTCACATCAAGTCAAGCAAAGGTAGACTTTATCAGGACCCTTATACAAAGACACATGATTCAAACTTGAATCTACATGCAGTATCATGATAAAGCTTATCGCTTTTAGAGCACTGAACTTTGTTGTAAGAGCAAGACAAATGTTTGATTCTTTTCCAAAATGATGCACAATACATGTATTATCACAACAAAGTGTTATTTCATATGAAATCGGTGAAAACGTTTGTAGTATATCTTATACAGACAGTTTGTATATGACATCATACAAGTTTGTATCACCCATTTCAAAATTTAGGTCATTCTTTTATATAAATGATTAAGCATGAACCGATTTCACATTTTACAATTTCTATAAATCTTTGAGCCTGCCAATTATAGCATATCAGTTTCAAATATGTACATAAAAGTATGTGCTAATATTATATTGCTAATATTTTATATTCTTATGACCTAGTAATACATATTCTTATGACTTAATTTAACATTATTCCAAAGACGCTACTTCCTTCAATAATGACACAATGTGAAGTTAAATAACAAGATGGCAGACAGTAATTTAACCAAGTAAAATCAAAGTGGACTTTTACCTACCGCTTTATGAGTTACAGTTGTTTTGGATGTTATGCGCAGTGAACAGAGTTGCGATTCCTGGACTAAAAAAATGCATTTGGAAGCATTCAATGACCAAGTCAGGTAATATTTGAAGACGCTATGCTGTCTAGATATGTGTGGTATCTTAATGTACACACACACACACACACACACACACACACACACTTTATTTCTCATAACGATGCGTATGTACCATGAATTTAGTAGTTCACTGTTTCAGCAATTGACTCATATGCATATCGCATGAAACAGGGATACAGTCTAAAAAATTCCTTAATGCATTCGCGCCATCTTTTAAATGATAACAGAAACGAGATAATTCCATTGTTTGATGATCTTCTTTCTCAAGGCTGGAAATGTGAAATTCATCATCAACATCCTGAATTGGAAATTTTGTGGATCATCGGGTGTCATCTGTGATTCACCAACAAGTGAAGTAGGAATAGGAAAGTACTTAGATTTTAGTATCGTTATCAGCGGGAATAGGTCTGCATCCAACGAAACTAAAGGGACTTCTGATGGAGATATGTATAACCTAGGAGGAGGTGCCGGAATCATCCTGTCTAAAAAGGTAAGTTCGACCTGTGGTCTTTTCAACTTTCGCTACATTTTAGGGTATCTTGCTTTGTATACGCGGAATTCTATTATACATGTTATATCCCTGTTCCGGGTAAGTGAATACATTTGGTTTTCTTGAGTTCGATACGTGTAACATTTTCTTAATGTTTCGAGTGATAAATATTGCAGAATTTAACTATTTTAGTCATTGAAAATCTTGTGAATAACTTTTAATATGCCATTCTTGATAACTGTTTAGTCCTACGATGAGAATAGCTGTTAAGAAGGATTTGATTCATCAGCACAGTATAATAACCCTAAAATGGTATTTTTTTTAACAAAGCAACGCAAATTACAAGACATCTCGTCAAATAGAGAAGTCAATTGTACTAATTATTCCTAATTAGTTTAAAGAGACTGCTATGGGATAATCTCTTCTTATCCAAATATATCGTAGACGCCAGCAATCACCCGCTCGCTTCCAGGTGCTGAAACGTAATGTGGCTGGCAAATGCATAATTTTGACTGTTATAAAGATTTGACGACATCATTGGAATATGACCAACCATATGTTGCACTCGTTTCACATTTACATATTGTTTTGTGCAGCATCTTTTTTGTCAGACGGCACTCAAACATTTTATATTGGCGCACTTGTCACAGCTACATCAAAGAACAGCAAATTTGCACTGCATGAAATTCTTGCACATTATGGCGTCTGAATAATTATTGGACCACACGTCAACGCGGACGTCCTCTGAGCAAAATACGCCTGGTCTGTGAACCCAACACAAAACACATGGAAAGCTTCAGGTATTAAAAGAAGAGTAAATAGTTCTTAGATAAACAAGAATAGATACCCCTCTACTTGACCTATATCGCGATTACCATTTCCTATAAATAATATGTGAACTTAATGAGAAATTTTAATTCTGGAAAACTCGACTGTCAGAATAAAGTGGAAAACAAACGATGTTCTACTATTCATTATCTCTTATGCACAAGGATTTCAATTAAGTTTTGAAACCGAAATTCAATAATTTCATCCAGTACTTTGCTCCTAGCTCAATGCTCTTAGTGTGTGGAAAATGAAACTTTAAAGTTTTTTTTTTTTTTTTTTAAGTGGAAACAGTTTTCATGTAGTTTTCGATAAAACTTCACTCCTTAGGGTAAGAGAAAGGAATAAAGTTCTTTATCAAGGCCTTAGAAGAACCAAGATACAAAAGCCAAATGGTACACATGAAACTTGGTCCAGGCAGATAGAGTGCGCAATTAGTGCAGATGAATGGACCAACTTTTTGTTTTAGCTAAACTTTGTACAAAAGATACAAAACTGACTGTTTAAGTGATAACGATAAATACACCTTCAGCAAAGAGGTAATAGAGCACATTGAGCACTTCTTCCATGACTGTTCGGATACTTAGTATGTTTGGAAATTGTTTGTGGAATAGAACTAACCCTACCATCAAATTTTTTTAGAATTACTCGAAAATATCTCCTTATAGGAAATAACAACTTTGATGATATTGATATCTTCATAGTTTTGCGTGAAAAAATATTTGATATACAAATCACGTTGTGAATTATAAAAAATCCCAAATCTCTCCTAATATATAGAATGTGTCTTGGACAAAGATGCTGATAGGGCACGCTTGTAGGTACTTTTCCCACGTGACCTTTCCTTATACATTCACTTTCAAAAATGTTGTACACTGTATCCTTGATACTGTTTTTGTCGCATTTTAATGTGACTGGCTTCTTTTCACTCCACAAAATGACAAAATGCTACAGAAGTCAGACATTTTACTTGTCACAAATATTTGACAGCATATTATCATTTCACCGAGACATATTTCGTTTTTCTTTCTTTTTATAGGTCAGATATGATGACCAAAACTGGACCAATATGACAACTGGTTATCCCACGATGACAACAACTGGTGAAAACCAAACGTTTATATTCCGGTTCGAGAAATTCAACATTTCTGCCCAATACAGTCTAACCGTCGCCGTTGGTGGCTTTGACGGACAGAACGGTAACAGTATCAGTGGAAATGGTACCACTGTCAGTACCATTGTCGGTGTAAATGGTACCACTGTCGGTGGAAATGGTACCACTGTCGGTGGAAATGGTACCACTGTCGGTACCACTTATAGTACCACTGTCCGTTTAAACAGTGGCAATACACTGTCATTGTCATTCTTGCTTGCCTTCCTAGAGATATCTCTGTCTTATTTTTTGTTCTACATGATGTAATCTTTTCCACTTTTTTGATGAGCAAATTATATATTTATCTCAGGCTCGTTAACTGCGTTTACAGAACGGGATACTAATGGAATGATTTCTAAATGTCAAAATCGGCGTCTACTTGATAGTATCTGTACAAAGTTTGACTTCTGCACCTGCCGATTTTCTTGCAAATATTTTGGTTCAAATAACATATGTGTTCCTTAAAACAGCAGTTAGTCATAATGTTTTTGCACACAAAACTTCATGCATTAAAAATTATCAATTTGTACCATTTGCATATAAATATGACCGCTTCAACTTTGATTACACAGAGAGCTATTGTTGTATTAATCATGTGACTGTTTCTTGTGTTAGGTCCTCGTCATCCATGCAAAGTATTTCTTTCCTTGAATCGTAAGTGTCTTGGCGTAAATAACACGCTCAACATTTATTGTGACAATTAGAATGGAATGCATGATATATAGTACTGGCGATGAAGAGACAATTGCTGGAAAAGGTGTTAAAGCAGTCTGCGTACTTCTGAATAATGCTAACAATTGACAATGTCCGGTGATAATAATGTCTGCTTTATTTGATTTTTTGTATTCCCAATTGCGTCTTATGAATATGAACTTTGGTAAATTATGCAAGCAGAAAACATAGAAAGGGTACATAGAAAATATTGCAAGTTGTTACAAGACTTACTATCCTTTCTATGTGTAGAGTTGGGCCGACATAAACTTCGTATCAACAGACATCTGTGTAGCATTAAGTACTGGTTCAAAATGCTAAACACAAATAATTGTATTCTTTGAAAACAAATATACAAACTAACGCTTAACGCTTGCGAAATTAATACCAGACTGAATTAAGGTAGTACAAGACTTCTTAAAATCCTGAGTTCAAAATAATAGTTCTCACATTAAAACCCCAGATATATATCTGGGGTTTTAATGTGAGAACTATTTGAACTCAGGATTTTAAGAAGTCTTGTACTACCTTAATTCAGTCTGGTATTACCCTAATTTAGTCTGTAATTACCCTAATTCAGTCCCTGTATATATATATATATATATATATATATATATATATATATATATATATATATATATATATATATATATATATATATATATATATATCTGTGGTTTTAATGTGAGAACTATTATTTTGAACTCAGGATTTTAAGAAGTCTTGTACTACCTTAATTCAGTCTGGTATTACCCTAATTTAGTCTGTAATTACCCTAATTCAGTCCCTGTATCTTCATTTGTATCACTTTGTAGCCAAAGACTAAAATATATCTTTTATTCTGACTGGCGTTCAGCAGTTGCTTCGAAAACATTATCCATGCATAAAGATATAAACGATATGTTCAATAACACTTATCTTACAATAATTGTCAATGCCAGCAATAGAAAGGCTTAAAGTAAATCACCACATCCATTAATTATCGAGACTGGAAGACATGTAGAAAAACAACAACATGAAAGGATATGTGAAATTCGAGCAGATCTTGAGATCGAAGATGAATATAATTTTTTCTTAATCTGTCCTTTATACCCCTCACTTAGAAAATATTATATTGATCATTTTTATTAGCAGAAAACACGCATGTACAAGCTACTTTACTTACGCAAAGCTAAATTTGTAACAACTCTAAAATACCCAGTAAAATATTAGCATAATGCTTTCAAAAATTAGATATTCTCTCTCTCTGTACATCTTTCTCTTTCTCTCATAAAACTGACGTGCACACAGGAATATATCGCTTTTTATTCATGCAAAACAGTGCATTGTAGATTAAGTATATATCATAGTTTCTGTATCATGTCTTGCACACGTCAAATAAAAAAATATATTCCGTTCTGTTCTTTTTTAAATAAATTTAATGTTTTTTTTTCTTCTCTGGAATGATCTTAAGTTGATTCCATTTTCATGTTTTCCTCGAATAATAATTTTGTTCTTTCATTCATATATATAAGTTTTATTCAAATAAAACCGTTTTAGCAGCAGAGGGGGCGAATCCGACATTTTGTCCAATCGTCATTTGGCTTAATTAGTACTTTCTGCACTCAACGATCTAGTGTCGTCAGCGCCTGGTAAAAAAAAAACGACGTCGTCGTCGTTGTCATCGTCGAGGGGCCAAATCGACAATTGTCCGGAACGTCATTTGGTTTAATTAATACCTTCTGCGCGCCGATCCCAGCGTCGTCAGCGTCCGGTAAGCACAGCGACGACCGCGTCGATGTCATCGCCCCCTCTGCTGCTAAGTGGTTATTTACAATGAAAATTATTTACAACTAACCGAATATTTGGTCAAGTCCGATACGATATCGTGTCCGAGGATCATGTAAATTTATCGTTACGAATCCATGTGGGGTCGACTGAGCATGACTAAAAAAGTTTCGAAAAACATTAAAGTCCATGTCACCGCCGCACCATGTCTGCCAAATATTTCGTAGCGTGTGTGTATCAACGCCGTTGAACACAGCAAGAATATTACAGTTGTCTCTAATTACTTTTGGAATCTGAGTGTATCGTTGAGTGACATATATCACGTCAGTGTTTTTATGCCTGCCTCTGGAAAATATCCTAGCTGGGTTTTTTTGATTGTCTAACATAACATCATCGTACACGACTAGATTGTTAACGTCGCCATCAATATCATCAATACCCGGTGCATCATTGATATCCGTAATAAACTCAATAACATTTTTTTTAGCGATCGCTGATGCATTCTCGTTGAAATCTTTCAACACCTCGTAGCATCGTTGATCATCTACGCTAGGGGCGATTAAATACAACTTATCCCACTTCATCCATCTCATTATTAAATTGAGTAACAATTGCGTCTTGCCGGATCCAGATGGTCCGATGATAATCATCCGGATCGAGTTTGGTAACGCTGCAACATGCTTAACTGGTTCTCTTGTTTTAGTCGCCGAAAAATCAATTATATTCATATCTCTATACATAAATTATGGATCTATATTGTGTGAAGTGTAGAGTGCGTACTGGCACAAATGATATGACAACCGCTACAACAAGAAATAACAGATCGGCGCTTACTGGTAAGTGTGTACAATGCGGTACAAAGAAATTTAGATTTATTTCTATTAGACCCGGAGATGTTTTAAAAAAAAGCGAGGAGGTGACATCGCAGCCAAATTGGCAAAACTCCCCGGAACACCGTGGGCAAAGTATCCAGGAGAAAAGCACCTCCCAGGATATAACTACTGTGGCCCCGGAACACGATTAGATATTAGACTCGATGATCAAAATCAGCCCAAACCCGGTGAGTATCCAATAAACGCTATCGATAAGGCGTGTCATGCTCATGATGTTGCTTACTACAAAAGTAGCGATCTGCAACAGCGTCATATCGCGGATGTAAAATTAATTCACGCGCTAAATGCTATTCCTGATAAATCCTTCAAAGAAAAATTGGCCTCATGGTTGGTAAAATCGGCTATGAAAGGTAAATTAATGATTGGAAGCGGAGCTTCTCGCGCTGGTAATTGAAAACGATAGCGTTTATAATAACAACATGGATTCCATCTATTATTCTCCGAGAGGATACTGGAAGGGGAAGGCCGCAATTGGTAAGCTTGCAAGCGCTGCAAAGGTAACAAAGACCACTGCGGCTAATTGGTTATCCAAACAGGCTATATGGCAAATCTATCTACCACCGCCTAAACAAATCAACTTCTCGCGCTTTGATGTCAGCGTACCTAATGAAGTTCATCAGGCTGATATACTATTTCTGCCGCATGACAACGGTTACAAATACGCGCTAACCGTAGTTGATGTTGCGAGTCGATACAAACAAGCGGAGCCGTTAAAAACAAAGTCGGCAACTGAAGTAGCCGCTGCGTTTGAAAGAATTTATCGAAGAGGCCCTCTGCGCTGGCCAAATCTATTACAAGTTGATCCCGGTAGTGAATTTCGCGGCGCTGTTTTATCAACGCTGAAACATCATAGCGTCGCGATACGACGAGGTCATACTGCGCTACATCGTGATCAGGCAATTGTTGAACGATTCAATCGGACTCTTGCTGAACGGTTATTTGGATATCAATACGCGAAGGAATTCATCCAAGAAAAACGATCTCGTGAATGGGTTAAAAGGTTGCCAGGTGTAATTGCCGCGTTAAATAATGAGATTACCCGAGCAATCAACATGAAGCCCAGCGACGCGATTAAAGAAAAGTATATACCCGGAAGATCAAAAATAGATAGCGTTTCCAAGCCGATTCTCGGCGATGTCACTGTTAGATATCTGTATGAACCAGGAGAGCTTGAAGGCGGTAAAAAAAGAGCTACTGATCCTATCTGGAGTGTTACCACACATAACATATCAACGATAACACGATCAACTGGTAGACCACCGATCTATAGACTGGATTCAACTGCTCCTCAGCGTGGATTTACACGCGAGCAACTACAAGTGATACCTGACGATACTCAATTACCCCCGCGTGGTCTTAACTAGCGCCGTTGCGTCTATTGCACTCAAGACAGGTCAACCTCACATTGTTTTTGACATGACCGAGACTGTTATCGATCCTATCCACGGTAAATTGGCGAGTGTCTTTATCCGAATAACGCCAACTCATTATACAATTGCAACTCGCGCAGTGATTATTCTGTTGTTGTCGTAGCGAGATTATTAATTCGGCATCAATATCAAAACGCCGCTGTTTTTTTTTATCCTGTTGGCGGTAACCCGAGAGTTTTCTATCAATGACGCTTGCATCGATGGTGACTTTGTCGGTGACTCCGTCACCGGCTTCGTCAATAACAATTCTTCGAAGCTGATTTATCCTTCGTACTCTGGACACTGCAAGATAGACTAGATTCGACCATTCGATGCGATTATCAACCATCCAAACAATTGTGTCCGTGATGGTTAGTCCCTGCGAGGAATGTATTGTTGTTGCGTATCCTAGCGTCCACGGGGATTTATCAGCACGTAGCGCGTCCTCGACGACACCGATATCAACGAGCACGATATCATTCAGCACGAGAATTTGTTTTTCTGTCCGGCCTGGAATTTCAACTTCAATGTTCTGCCGCCGTGTGTCCGCGGGTCTATAACATAATGGCACTGGACGCGTTGGAAACTTTTCCTTATGCAACGTAAACAACTTCCGCTGAAGTGTGTCTCTGACTATCTTTCTACTCGCTACAATCAAATCGTTTGGTCTCCATGTTTCCCAGAATTCATTCAACGGCGTTTCCGGAATTACCTCGCGGATTATTTCACACTGAACTCTATCCGGCTGTAATCTGATTAATTTTTTAACCCCGCGCAGTTGTTCATCAAGTGCTCGGTAATCAGTATCGGTTTCTTCATAATAGTCCACAAAACCCCTTAACCAATCATGTGGACCCTCGCCGACAAATGGTGGTGGTTGGCCATGATCTCCACACATGATTACCGCTGTATTCGCGCGCAGCAACCACTCAAGAAACATTTGTAAAGTATCTAACGAAACAGTACATATCTCATCCCAGATGATAATGTCGGGAATAAATTTTTCACCCATTCGATCAGGAGTCCACTCACCGCCGCTGTATCGAAAAAAGCTGTGATAAGTAACGGCGTCAACATTTCGTTGTTTTATCTCTCGCGCTAGTCTATGGGTCGGTGTAAGCACGATTATACTTGCCCGCGTTCGAAATAATTCAATTGCCCGAGTCGTCTTTCCTGACCCGCCACAGCCGCTTAAATAAACTGTTTTGTGTCTACAAATTGGATCAGAACACGGTGGTGCATTAGACCATTCTGATAATTTATCACAGCGTAAGTAATTGTTTTCAACGGTGACATCTGCTGACGGGGAATAATCGCGTCGTATTTCATTTTTAATTCTCCATGTACCCCAACTCTCGTCCGGACTAGTAAACTCGGCTACGTTTTCCTTATACTTCGCGTCTATATAAAATGAATCAACGGCTACTCTAACCGCGGTATCGGGGAATCTATTTATCATCGAGAATAAATTGATAGCGGCATAACCCAGCATAGACGCCCTCAAATGTGGATACGCCGGGCTGTCTCCATCGCTGTAGGTAACAACTGTACCCAACCTCGTTCCATTGGACAAGAAAGCTGTTTTGCAATTCACGTATCTATTTTTCGCCACTGCGTCCTTGATTACGAAATCATATTCTGCGTCATCTATAATCAGCCGTGAGCAATATCGTTTGTAGTCGTGGTTTTTTCCACCTTGTGTGAACTTACCAATTATTCTTCTACCGAGATCTTTTGCCTCGCGGTTTCGTTGGTTAAATATCCTCCTGGACCATTCGATGATATATTCCTCGTCGGCATCAATGTTTTTTCTGGACTCGTCAATTATACTATCTAGACGCTCCGGTTCTGGTAACCAGACTTCAGTCTGTGCCCGGTATGATATAATCGCGTCACTGACAATCAACGAAACTAGCATGCTACAATCAATCATATACCGTAGCAGCGCTATTGGCAACCACTTCTTTTCAGCTATGTGTCTACCGATCCAAATATAGCAACAGCGATGGAGTCCTGCCGCGAATTCAAATGATACTATGCGAGCGAATCCGGTTAAATCAAAATCAGGCAGTGGTCCATTAATAGCAACACGAGTCATTTCATGACTGGGGTGTCCAAATCGTCTAAAGTACTCAGCGGCGGATCCATACCCGAGAAAACTCGCTGGATAACAGGCAACCATATCAACGGAAATCATAGCGTCGCGGTTGTATTCAGTGTTCCATAATCCACCGTGATAATACTCCAAACAACTGGATTGTACATCCGGCAGAAATTCCTTGCGCGTTGGTCTCCACGCATTTTTCCTTGCTGCAACATGAGCTACAACCGATGGAATCGTAAAACAATTTGTTAGCAGTTGTTCATCATGCTCCTCAAATTCCATGGCGGTTTTTTTCATCCTGTTGTGAAATGCTTCAGTGCGATATAATTCGCCGTTTGGTCTTACAAACTGATCAAAGGTATCCGCATCGTTTTCAGCGCTGCGAAGTAACCACACTGATACAGGGTCGTTTTTACACAAGTAGGCAATAGCATCAAATAGTTTCCTCTCCGCGAGAAAACCGTCCTTGGAGAATTGTTCTCCCAGGAATTCTTCGGGTATATACCTTACTGTTCTATCCCGTGGAAACACTGTGATCGCGGGCGTCCATGCGTGTTCGTTATGATCAATAATTTTGATTGGGGCCCCATTTGATTTGTACTTTGATTCGTATAATACTTCACCGGTTATTGTTGTAACGGTTATTGGAAATCTCAACGACGTTTCTAATCTCGCTATGTCGCTGATGGTTGCTCCACGCTCTTTTACGGTTAGTTCCCACTGGTTGATTTTGCTACGTCGTAAATCAGTCAATTTGTTTCCTCGACATGCATTTGTAAAATGCTCTATTATTCGTTCTGCTACACAATTTATCCCAGTTGACTGTTTCATCGGTTTCAGTTTTCCGATATCAGGTTTCTTATTTAACGGGTATATTCCATAAACAACTGCTGTTTCAGGATACGCTCGTTCATAGTATGGTCTGTCAATTCCGGTTAACAACCCCGGCTTGGAGTCGCGGCTGACAGTGACTGTTTTCTTGTCGCTGAGAACTGGTTCAAATTTATCACGCATGATCCAATCGCCTGATTCCACCCGGACAATGAATTTTACTCTGAAGAAATACCTTTTACCGTCAAGTTGTGATATTATCGTTGCTGCGCGGTTGTCGTTCATGGTAGCATCAACAACACCATCAATTCGAAATGTTGACCAACTATGAGATGCACCATCACGCTTGAATTCATTGATACAATCGCGTATTTTACTCAACAGGGTTTTATCGTTTATTAACGCTTTTGGTGTGTCCTTGAGGACTCTATCGAGATTGAACTTAATATTTTTCCAGGGCTTAATTACTGCTAATCTCTCAAACTCATCCATATAATTAAAACAAGTATTTAAATAAAAGAATATAGTATAATGAATAAATGCAAATGGTTGATGATTGGGTCGACAACCCCGTGCAATAAATCATGCAGAGGTGAATTCTGCGGGTATCATTTACAAAGCGTTCGTAATGGTTCTCTTGGCCCCCTCCCGTGCTTGGTTTGTCACGTCGGTGTAAGAGGAAAATCGCAGTTGTGTATCAATTGTGGCGGAAAGCGATACAGGGAACTAAAACGCTATTACGATAAACGAATAAAAAACGCCGTCATCGACCCCACCGCCGACAAAATCATCAAAACTCCTCAAGACTACATTGAAAGGTTTATAATTAAACCAAATAATGAATTAGACAAGTAGTATTATTATACAAATGGACCAAGAGTTCAGACCTCACCCTGTGTTTGTTAATTACGAGGCATCTCGCGACGGCGTTGTTAGAAATTGTAGACTGAAGAAGCCGGTTGGATGGAAAAATAATCAGGGATATTTGATGTTTGGTGCCGGAAAAAAGAAGTATTTTGTTCATAGGGCGGTATTTGAAGCATTTAACGGATTAATCGAGAATGGGTTTGTTATTGATCATATTAATAATAATAAGACTGATAATTCTCTTACAAACTTGCAAGCTATCTCGCAAAGTCAAAATACCAAAAAAGGGGAAACTGGTAAATACTCAAAGAAAGCAAAACCCGTAAAGTCATTTGATACAACAACTCACGAGGAAAAAATATTTCAGTCGATGAATGAGGCAGGAAAATATTTTGACATTTGTATCGCCTCAATACGAAGAGTAGCAGAACGAGTATATCAAACAGCGATCTCAAAAAAGACGAGTCACAGAATTCGATTTTCATATATAACATCAAAGGGAGATAACTCGTTTTGTGATAGCGTCGCATGACAAGAGTTACGTCCCTTGAAGTCCAATTAATGTTGCGATTAATTAATCATTTTACGATGAAAACTAATGAAATACACGCTGTTATCTAACAGCTGTATTCTTTTTTTTAATGTTTTATTTGAGTATTTGGTTTCATTTAAATGCCGTGAAACACCATTAATAAGTATTTAAGGATTCAACGATTCAAGGGAATTCAAATTAACACACACCTTGTGACTGACGCCGCTGTATTAGTCACTTTATATATAAGTTGACTCGTTATAAGCCTGGGGCTTTCGAAAGCCAATTCAACTAATCAAAACTAACCCACGCTCTTGACCCGGGCGTGTGGTTGTCTTTTGTTCACAATCATGCAACCGGGTTAATTTAATTGGGTTGCTTTTGATTGGTTGAATTGGCCGTAGAGTTCCGCCCCGCCGTTTTATGTTTGTGCTGTCTTGTGTCGTCCCATCATCCATCAATCATTTCATTGTAAATATATTCATCCTTAATTAAGTATATGTATATGCCTGCAATCTGCCACAACACTCGAGTGGAGATCTACGGCATTGTACTGTCCATGTATGCCTGCAATCTGCCACAACACTCGAGTGGAGATCTACGGCATTGTACTGTCCATACAAAAAACGGGGTCAAAAATGACCCCAATAATTTTATTAAACTTTAAACTTAAATTTTATTAAAATTTTTGATATTAGAAATAAGATGTTTATAAGAATATGGATTCCCAAGACATCAATAATATATTAACTGAGATTTCAAAATTAAAAAATCAAGGAATTGAATTATCTGATGGTCTCGACAGTGAAAAAATATTATCCGATTATGAGATTATTAACGAACAGTCGAAACGGGGGCGTTTTACCCTGGCCCGCGAGTACTTTTTCATAAAACGATTACAACATACGATCAATGAGAACCTGTACCACAATGACGCAAATGCATTCATTGGACTATTCACTGCCGTTGAAATAATACGAAAAAAACTCGGACGTGTTTATGAACGACGCCGGGAGATTTCTAGTAAGATCAAAAACATTAGAAGGATTATAGACGAAAACTCCGTGGAGCTCCCGATGGTACACTCGGCGGAAAATTAGAAAATTGCGGATCAATTTACAATAATGGTAGGCGAATCACTTACTACTCGGCTAGCCAGAGAGCGGCTAGCAGCGCTTAAAAAGTTCATACCGTTACGAGACAGGGTCCGAGAACAACTTCAAACGCGGCAGCAACTACAAACCGATTTTACTGTTGGAAGCGAACAACTCTTTGCCCCGGTAACTAAAGCGACTAAGGATGTTACAGCGGCAACAGAACGAGCAATATATGGGGATATTCCTAAGGAAGGCGAACGGAAAGAGGTGCCTCTTCTTCCTGTACTTGAAAAGATAGCAGCAGAGACAGAACAAACACAGCAACGGATAAAACAACTTTCCAGTGATATAAAAACCCAACGAGAGTATGAACGATTAGCTAATATTGATGATTCTGAACAGGGTGATGTTGGTGAACTTCAAAAAATTTCCACTCAAAAAGGGGTCTCCTTTATAGATAAACTCACTGAAGATGCTATAACACAAATAAAACGACCTCAATTACTGAAATTAGACGATTATAGGATTTTTGGTAATTTTGCCGCTCAAAGCTATTATTCAAGAAATGACTTTTTAAAAGACGAGTATAAAAACAGTAATATAAAACGAGATGACTGGGTTAATTGGTTGTATAAAACGAATAAAGGGGTTGATCGCTTGCATACAAAAGAATTGGGATATAAAGAATTTAGAAGGGGGATTGATGATTATGATATACAACAACAACAAGAAATACTACAACAGAAAAAAGAAGAAGTCCGAGAAAAACGTCAAAAAAAAGCTGGTTCTAAAAAAACAAGCGGAGAGGGGTATCCAAGTGGTAGTGGTCTAGTTGAAAACGCTAGTGTTACCTGTCCTGGTAGTGTTCTCAGTGATATATCACGGCTAGAGGTACTAATCGGAGGAAAACGAGCCGGAAATAACTCTACGGAAATAATCAATGAGGCCGCTGATATTTGCAAGCGGTTATTTGCAGGTGGTATCATAGACATTAATTCATATCGAACGCTCATAGACGAACTCGTGGATGATTAAAAAAATTATCGTTTTTGTTAATTTTTGACTGTTTTTGGCCATTTTTTGACTGTTTTTGGCCATTTTTTGACTGTTTTTGGCTATTTTTTGAGGGCAAAAACCCAAGGAAATCGATGTTTTTCTGAAAAATCGAGAAAAAAACGACTATAGGCAACAAAAAACGACCAAAAATGACTAAAAACCAGAAAAAAACCGGATTTTTATCGAGGGTAAAAACCCAAGGAAATTTTGATAAAATTTATTCCGGTTTTCCACACGGCGGTGGGGGGGTAATCAATCACTGGTGATCACAATCACTGGTGATTACAATCACTAATTGGAAAACTGGTGTTTTTAATAAGGATGATCATACACTACAACCACGATAAACCAGTACTCGTCTACGTGGTAAACTCGCGATTGCCTATTTACCGCGCGTGGTACGGAGACGGTCTCGGTAGCACCATTGCGGGGTTATTTACAAGAATGGCTCCAAAAGTAGCGCCGTTAGCCAAACAATTAGGAATGAAGGCTATTGATGTTATTC
The DNA here is from genome assembly GCA_028554795.2 of Sinohyriopsis cumingii. Taxonomy (NCBI): domain Eukaryota; kingdom Metazoa; phylum Mollusca; class Bivalvia; order Unionida; family Unionidae; genus Sinohyriopsis; species Sinohyriopsis cumingii. Next base: position 79,673,766 of record CM068827.1, read on the forward strand.
GTGATAAGGGTATTAGTGCCATTGGAGATGTCGCCGGAAAGGCGCTTTCAGCCGCACGGGACAAACTAATGTCGTTGGTGAAATCTAGGGGATTTTCAAGAAAAAAACAAAAACCACCGGTGATGCCATCAACGACAGTGATGCCTGCAAATGTCAGTAAAGTAATAAATAACGCCGTGGAAGAAAAACTAGCGTCGTTGGTAAACAATAATCAAGATGACATCGCAAACATAATAGCGGGAAGTGGTTTAAAACCACGACGATGATTTAGATGCAGCAGCGTATTATTAAATAAAATGTTTAAACGAACAGCTGACCCGGCGTTTGATATGGACGCACCAGTGCACAAGGATGATTCTGTCCGTAATTATCAATTTTATTCCTATCATGCAGTACAACCCAACATACGATCGCGAATTGAACTTCAAGTCCATGATACCAGTAAATATTCTTTACCGTGTGAAGCGTTTATTGAAATCGAAGGAGAACTTGTAACAGAGGCCGATACTCCTGCTGTACCAGCACCGTATCCAGATGGTACCAAAGTTGGCTTAGTCAATAACGGCGTAATGGCGCTATTTGAGAGCGCAAAATATCTCATTGACGGGCGAGAGATCGAGTCTATAGAACGCGATGTTGATGTTGCTACAACAATAATCGGGCTAGCAAGATATTCCGACGATTATACAAGATCAGCGGGTCCATCTATGATGTTTGCAAAGGATAATAAAAACACTGCTGGAAACTCGCAATTTGTGGTAAGACGACCAAGAAATAATGCTAATAACAATGACGCTGATGTTGAGAATATGATTATAAACAGCGATCCTAATTTCAACCTCGGAGCTGCAACACGCATATCAATGTTAACAGGACCGCGTAGATCTTTCTCATGCGCGATTCCACTGCATCATATATTTGGATTTTGTAGGAACGTGCGAAAAGTTATCTACGGAGCAAAGCATACCGTGGTGCTTGTGCGAAAAGGTGATGATAGAAATGCAATTTGGAGAATTCCAGAGGATCTGGCAAATCCAAATAATGACCCTGGTAAAGTCGTTTTAACTAAAATATTATTGTGGATGCCAGTAATAACTCCATCCATTACCACAGAGGCACGATTGCTATCCTTTATGGAGCAGGGAGGAAAATCATTACTAAGTTGGCTAACAACAACAACAGATACTAAGCAATCAAATATCAATGGTATATTCACATGGAACCTGGCATCACAACAAGGCATTTCGGCTCCACGTCATATATTTGTCGCGTTGCAGGATATGACGAGAGTTGATAATCAATTATCCAGCCATATGATATTTGATCGATTAGGCGTTACTGACGTCTCGCTGAGAATAAACGGTCAGCAGGAACCATCCGAGGATATACAGCTTAATTACGGTCAAAACCATATTGCACGCGTGTACCATCGGTTGCTGTCGTATATGAGTCGTGATCAAAACGTCGACACTGGTTTGCAAATATCACAATATGATTTCAGAGAACTATATCCGATCTATTACTTTTCGCTGGAACATCTTGATTTAACGAGACAATCCGTCGTTGATATACACTTCCGAGCTAATGTAACTCGCGGCGTTATTGCTGATTATAGAGCTATTGCTGTCATTCTCAGCGATAAATCAATGCTGTTGGAAGGTGTTGGTGGACGAATGAGAATCGTTGATGCGCCAGTGGAAAACATGTAATTGAAAGCACAAACGCGTTTACAATAAATGTCGTATAGTGTCGTCAGTGTAGAGTTGACTGATGGTCAAGTCAAGAAATTACGATCAAAGTCGGCTAAACAATGCGGAACCACAATAACGCTGAAGCCGTCACAGATGGCAGGTGGTAATCATAAGATATCGTTGACGGCGCGTCAAATAAAACATTTCAATGATGCGATGAAGAATAAAAAGGGTGTTCAAATAGATTTTTCAGCCGCAGCAATTAAAAACATGGAAAAGACCGGTGGGATATTTCCGCTGTTAGCCGCGATTCCAGCGTTGATTGCCGCGGCCGCACCAGCAGTTGCTAAGGCGGCGGCGTTAGGAGCCGTTGGTACCGCGGCGGGGATGGCATTGAAGAAGGCAACCGGGAAAGGCTACAAAAAAAAACGACCCGTGGCCGGAAAGGGTCTAAGACTACCGGGAACCCCGTATTCATGGTACTCGGGAAAGGGTCTAAGACTACCAGGAACCGTTTATTGACTCGGGAGTCTATGACTCCTATGTCTAATTTTGATTTAATAGACGCCGCAAACGCGCTAGCGATAAAAAACTTCAGAGGTGTTTTTATGAGGGATCAATTACCGGCGGCACCAAGAAATATTGAAACCGGCATAATTAACCTCGATGGGTCCTCCGGAGCGGGAACTCATTGGGTTGCGTACGCGATTGATCCGCGCGCGATCGTCTATTTTGATTCATACGGGTTAGCCCCGCCGAACGAGTTTATGCGGTATATCCGGGCGTGTTCAGCCCGGGTTTTTTATTCCACGCTGCCAACACAGCAGTTAAGTGACCCACCGATATGCGGCCGTGAGGTATTGAACGTACTTGCGGCGATTTCATCATCGCGGAAACCAACTCATGTGGTTGTAAACGAATACACTAGTGGGGTCGTAGAGGCCCGGCGGGTTAATTAGAAACGCTGTTTTTTTTTACAATAATAACGATTGATATCTGGGGGCGACCGGTTTCGGCGCTGAAAGGATCCACGGAAACGCCCGCCACCGATGACATAAAAAAACTAATCGAGGATGAAATCGCTGATACGTTGAATTTAACCAGTGTTGACCCAGGCGAAATAGTTGTATTTCAAGACCGCCAGGGTAAATTGAAATCCGGTAATGTGTCGCTGAATGACGTTTTAACACGACAGCGTGACGCCGCCGAGGGCACTATCGCGCTGTATACCGGCGACGGACGACTCAAACCGGGTGAACATATATCGGCGGTAACATTAGTCAAAGACGGTTTTATAAGGTTGGATAGATCGGTGACCGAACTCGACGCGCAGGTGAAAAAATCTGCCACCGAGGTGAAAAAATCTATCACCGATATACAGCTCACTACCGCTAGTTTTTTCGGGACCCCGACGGTAACCGAACCGAATATTACAACAATAAGGAATACTATTTTGGATTTTGCAACGCTGTCGGGCCAATTTTACACGTTGCGAAAAAATGTTAACAGGATCGATGACAACTTTGATAAATTCTTTGGTAAAAAAAATACCAAGCTGGATGAGATTACAACAACTATAAATGATATCACTGCGTATGGACAGGAAATAAAAACAATCAAAACTGATGTTGCAACAAACAAAAAGAGTGTAGACGCGCATGAACGGGAAATAGAAATAATCGGCGCTAATGTTGCAACGATCATAAATAATGTAGACTCGCATGGACGGAAAATAGAAACAATCAAAACTGATGTTACAATGATCATAAATAATATGAGCGCGCATACACAGGAAATAGGAACAATCAAAACTGATACTGAAGCGAACAAAAAGGGTGTAGACGTGTATAGAGGGGAAATAGGAACGATCAAAACTGATGTTGCAACGAGCAAAAGAAATATAGACGTGTATGGACAGGAAATAAAAACAATCAAAACTGATGTTGCATCGAACAAAAGGAATATAGACGCGCATACAGGGGAAATAGAAACAATCGAACTTGATGTTGCAGCGAACAAAAGAAATATAGACGCGCATACAGGGGAAATAGAAACGATCAAAACTGATATTGTAGCGAATAAAAAAAGTATAGACGTGCATGAACAGAGAATAGGAACGATCAAAACTGATATTGTGGCGAACAAGAATAATATAGACGCGCATGAATGGAGAATAGAAACAGTCAAAACTGATGTTGCAGCGAACAAAAAAGATGTGGACGCGCATACACGGGAAATAGATACACTCATTACTAAGGTTGCAGCGAACAAAAAAGATGTGGACGCGCATACACGGGAAATAGATACACTCATTACTAAGGTTGCAGCGAACAAAAAAGATGTGGACGCGCATACACGGGAAATAGATACACTCATTACTAAGGTTGCAGCGAACAAAAAAAATGTGGACGCGCATATACAGGAAATAGATATACTCATTACTAGGGTTGCAGCGAACAAGAATAATATAGACGCGAATTTGCGGAGAATAGGAATAATCGGAACTGATGTTGAAGCGATTAAAGACGGACTACCGAGAGTAGCAGAGCAATTCGAAAAAATAAAAATCCCTCATGAGAACATCATCAACACAGTATACACAATTCGGCATGGATCATTCGATTGGACTCCTACACAGAATACAGTAAATACTACCGCAACTGTTAAGGGTATTTATCGATTGACACTGGTTTCAATGATGCAGTTTAATATATTATCGTCGAGTTCATCCGGGTTTAACAATACAATATCAACAATTATAGACAAGAACGCAACTGAACAGTTTACAATTTATGCCGTTGATGGAAATTTAGCCCGGGCAAACATCACATGGTATGTGGAATTTGTAGCGAATCTAAGTAATTAAAAACACTAGCTCTTTTAGAATAAAATGACCACCAAGGTAATTGAATCAGAGGTATCACCGACGTCACATCAATATCGATTCGATACCGCAAAAGAATTCTCCGCGAACTTAAAAACGCTTTCCGAACAATACCGTGCAAAAATAAAAAAATACCGTCGTAAAATAACCGCCATCGACGCGGTCGTGTACTCGGTGTCGGGTATAGTAGCTGGCACCGGTGTTATTTTATCCACGGTAACCACGATAGCCCCGATCGCTGTTCCAATCGCTATCTCCGCGATGACAACAATTGCTGGAGTCGCCAACGCAATCACTAAAAAGATATCATCGTGTTTTCAAAAAAAACTCAACGAGTATACAGTAAAACATCAAATAGTATCCGACGCGTACTCGAAATTATCCGGGTTGATCTCATTATCGATTGATAATTTGTTCGTATCCGATGTTGAATTCTCCGCGATGGTCCAGTTATATAGCTCCGCGATGTCAAAAATCGAGGATTTTTAACTGGAAGCCGGAACCACCTGGTTGCTGAAATTAGACACTAAAGACAACGAATAATAATAATGTCGCTGAACCCCGAAGGGTTTCAGTTGCTTCAGCGGATCGCGGAGAACACCACTCCGGTACAAACAAGTATGATATCAGTGACATCAACGAAACCCGAATTCAGTGTGAACTTTCCATCACCGGTTCCAGTGAAGGAAATAGCGCTGGCAAAATTGCGAATATATCACAGTTGGCCTAATATCCGAGCGGACGCATTTAATGGACAACAACCTAATAACTCGCTGGTTTTTGCACGGACAAATAAACCCGATGGGACCCCAGACTGGGAGGAGGTTACAATACCAACTGGGTCATACCAAATAGAACAAATCAATAAGGAATTTCAACGCAGGATAAAATCGATCACAGGAAAAGAATCAAAAATCGCTATTACGGTTCATGAACCGACGTTATCGTCGACGATTGAAATAAGCACACCGGGGTATATGGTTGATATTTATAACAGTTCAATAAGAACCATACTAGGATGGCCTAAGAATCCACCCGCGGACGCCCCCCCCCCCCCATCAACTATCCTCAGATACGATAACGGAGATGGTGGTAGGCATATTGCTCCATACAACGTAAATATTGCATCGGTGATAGCGATTAATCTAGTGTGCGATGTTATCGAAGGGAGTTACCAGGTGGATACCAAGCAATCAAATCAAGCTCAACAGGGGTATATCCTTTATTCGTTTTCACCAACAGCCCCTCCGGGATTTTTGATCGTTGAGAGTCCGATTAATCCGGTCTATATGAGATGCCATAATCGGTTTTTAACGAGAATTAATTTTAGAATTACAGATCAGTCAAATAACCTAATTGATTTACAAGAGGAGGAGTTAGTGATCACTCTGTTTGTAAGATCATAGCAGCAGGGGGGCGATGACATCGACGCGGTCGTCGATGTGCTTACCGGACGCTGACGACGCTGGGGATCGGCGCGCAGAAGGTATTAATTAAACCAAATGACGTCCGGACAATTGTCGATTTGGCCCCTCGACGATGACAACGACGACGACGTCGTTTTTTTTTTACCAGGCGCTGACGACACCGGATCCGCTGAGTGCAGAAAGTACTAATTAAGCCAAATGACGTTTGGACAAAATGTCGGATTCGCCCCCCCTGCTGCTGTTTTTATGAGCTTTCAAGTTACAAAAATGGCATTGACTCAAATTAATTAAAATAAGTTTTATCATATACTTTAAAAACAATATTCGGACCTTCAACTGAACTACAAATTTAAGAGAATAATAATAAAACAAAAAATGCAGCATTTGAATAGAACGTATTAAAGTAATAATACTCTTCCTGAAAAATCCAAAGGGTATAGAAACAAAACGCTACTGGTACGCAGGCACTCCGCTTATATGTTCGGATGTATGAATGTATATATGTAGGTATCTAGGTTTATAGGTATGTGTGTGTCTAGGTAGGTAGGTAGGTAGGAAGGTAGTCTGACAAGTAGTTAGTTAATATGTAGTTAGGTTGGCACGACGCATATATATATATATATATATATATATATATATATATATATATATATATATATATATATATATATATATATATATATATATATATATATATATATATATATATATATATATATATATATATATATATATATATATATATATATATATCGCTTCTTAATTAAAGATAAATTGTCTACATTGGCCTCTCTGCCTATTTTGTGCATTTAAACATTTTGAGATTTTTCAACTGAACTGTCTACTTTATCAAAAGTTTACAGACTATTGAAAGAACAACGAACAAAATGCAAAATGCATTTCACTATGCCTGTACTATGAATCCATATATCTAACAATGGATCGAACAAGTAATACTCTTCCACAGATGGGACTTTGCTATCCTGAAATCAGTGAAAGAGGTAGACATTTGATGGTCTGTGCAAAGGACCGTGCTGTGAAGAAAGGTATGAAGTACATATGGACTAAAATAAATGCCTTCAGATGTTCTGGATGAAACTTAAAAATGTACCGTTGCCCTCTTAATAAGAGGGTTTGTTAATTGGATTTAGCAGGCATTATCTAGGGGATGACCTCCCTCCCAGTGTGAGTGGAAAGATAGAACATCAACAGAGAACTGAGTAAGACTATTGAAAAGAAATAATGCAATACGAGCCCTCATACAAGAAAAGTAACAAAATTTAATCAATAACAATTAATAGCGGGAACTCCAACTCCAATTCAACCTAAGTTATGTCAACAGAATTTAATAGCAGTGTCTAATTTGAATTTATTTCATCATAATAACGAGCGGTGAAAAGAGCGCAATGTCTACGACTGATTGCATCACCTTCCTAACTTGACCCGTGTTTCACACGTCTTCCTATTCTCTCTATTTCTCCTATTCTGAACGCTTCATCTTTTCCTGGACTTACCAGTCTTTTATTCTGAACACGTTATCTCTTTCCAAACCTCCCTATTCTGACTTTACCGTCTCTCCCAAAAAAATGTTTACTTAAAGGACAAAATTACCCATAAATCTGTATAGGTATCACCTCCTATACTACATAAAATTCCCTCACTTACGTTACTCAGAAGCAAAACTAGCTATCCAAACAATGCATATATTCTGGCCTAATTCGATAGATCATCACTCGAGCTTCACAGCGACCAACAATAAATTAACAGGTGAGTGGTGTATCTAATATTACCGTATCTTTTTACCTACGCTACCACATGCTCGATTACTATTGCATGAAATGCACAAAATTCTAGCTCACATCTCTCCCTAACTTACAAGATTATTTAAAAATTACAAAATCTGATATAAATATGTGATTTTCGTTAACTCACGATAACCTGTATCGTCCTAGCAGACAAAGGAAATTATTTTATATAACTCTATGAAATCCGAAACATCATGTAATCCGTCGATTATGTCAATGAACTAGTAACTCTAAAATTAAAGAAATAAACTGCATAACAACTTTAGCATCTACAGATTTCCTTGAAATTGAAAAAAGCGATACATAATATGACTCCTTGTCATATCAAACACATTTGCATGAAACAAGCAATCTAAAATAGAAACTTACGTGAAAATTAGAATTGCGTACCTAAATGATGTTCTCTTTCATGACAGCCACCTGGTCCCCTTTTCTTGCTTAACGATGAATTCACTATTCTTTTAAGGCTTCCTCGGAGCCAAACTTTACCTCTCTCAGGAATTTTCGGACTAAAGAATTTTGACCAAGGTCGTCGCTTTAATGTCAAATTACTTCCAAAGTGTACGCCTTCATTTACTCTGACCAATCGTACGCAGCGGTTCCTAAAATTTTCCTAAGATAATCATCTCTTTCGTCAGATTTTAGATAGCCTAGAATCTCTGATCATTTTTTAATCATTTTCCATTTGAAAATGACTTTCTGATATGGGTTATTATCAAGCGGTTATAGTTGGTAGCTCAAATGTTTTCTTTCGCAGGACAGCGTTGCGGTGCCCCGGTCAAATGTCAATGAGTCGTAGATGCTGGTCTTTCAAGTTTAACACTGACATGGGGGGTGCAGAAGAAAGCTCGAATTGACCCTTCACAAAGACTTCTCTGGCTTCAATGTGATAACATTTTAATGTTCAATGCATTCAACTTTAAGGTTCAATACTTATTCAAAATTCAACACTTTACAAAACATTAGGATACCTGTTTCATGGTATTTTGTTCCAACTAAGTTAGTGACCGCTTTTTAATAAATAAAATGCAAAATCAACGTGTTCCTAATTTTAACGGTAATGTATAGTACAGACGTGGAATAGAGGCACATAAATAGTGAGAGAATTCATCTCATAAAATAAAGCGAAAAATGAATGCAAATGATAAAGAAGACGACATCAAAGCTGACACAATTCATATAGTGGATAACAGTCCTTTCAAGTGCTCTGGATCCAGCATTGATCTCGATTGTCATGTATTGATTAAGATAAATGCAAAACAATGACAACGAACAGTGCAAATATAGTTAAGTAGACTAAATGCTTTTAACTCTTGTTAAGTCATTGTCTAAACCAAAATTAATGGGAAGAGGTTTAACCAAAGATAGTTTGAAACTTTTATATGACGCTCATATTAGGTATAGACAAGTAAATTTTTGCCATTTCATCGTTTTCTTTTATATGGGTTATTCATCTTGTTTGTCTCCTCGGCATTGTAATTTTAGTTGCCTTCCACAAAGACTAGGTGGGAACCGAGAGCGCAAAGGATAGTTATAGACTAGTCTTGCACCTTTTGTATATATAATGTGTATATCACTTTCATAATAATTAATTTTAGCAAGAGTGTATTTTAACATCGTAGTCCGCTCGTTCAGAAAGGGGTCATGTATAGTGCGTAGTTTTATTTCATTCATAACATTTCAAAGTCGTTGCACTCAAACAGTTCAAGTAAACATCATGTGATCTCGCAAAGGACATTCGGACTGCTAAAAGATCAGGTTGACCTATTCCTGACTGGCTAATTCGTATTTCGAAAACAAATGATTCATTTTAAAGCATCGTGTTGAATTGGTAGCTTTCCGTTGTTAGCTTGAGAAATGAAATGACTAGAACGCGGAAATAGTCATTCTTAAAGTTATTGCTGCTCTTTAAAGAATGTTTAGAGGTTTGGTTCATTTATTCAATCATTCATTGAAATTTCAGTGCCGTCACGTTTATTTAAAGAGAATTGGATACATGAATTGGATACATGAATTGTTGATCTACTTTGAAACATTTAAAAATTAATTTGGATTAATATTTCTACAGAATTGTTCTGAAGCATTCAAGGCTATTTTGGATTTATAACTCTATCGGATTTACTGTGAATTGATTTAACGGACATTTGGATTTAAAACGTAGTAATTCGAATGCATTGTTGGTATGTCAGAACGTTACAGTTGTCATTTTGATAGAACGTTTAAGAATTTACGAATTGTCACCATCCAGTAATTTTGATTGTTTCACTATGTATTTTTTTTTTTAAATTCATATTTGAAAATTATATAAAGCTTCTTGGTTCTGATCCGTCTTGTTGCTTAGTCTATATATAAATAGTCCATCCCATTGTGGTTGCTTATGTTGCCATCACTCACTACTCCTTACCATAGCTTGTAATAGCTGTTCTTGCAGCATTTTTATTCTTTCTTGATTTGATACTGGACAGTCAAGTGTGTCTCCTTTTGTTTCATACGACTGTTTCGAAAATGATGCGATTCATGATCCGTTTGAAAGGTCTTGAAATCATAGCCTCAATGTGTCTGTAAACTGTTTCTTCCTGCTGTTCTCTTCGTCGCTCTGACGCATTTTTATCTTGCCGTGATTTGATGAGCACGTGATGTGCTTTATTTGTGTGCTACTTTCATTTTTGTTACATTTAGTTTTTTCTTTCATATCTTAACATGTTTAGCGGTTTTCAGTTATGTTGATTCTCTTTCTTTTTCGAATGTTACTTCTATTTACCGTCTAAGACTCACATTTGCTCAACATCATTCCGTTCAGGAAGATGGGGCATTTCGCAATTAAAAAACATATGACGGGATCATTTCTAGATAAATGTGCTGCAAGAGCTGGTAGAGACTTGCAAAAGAACGGTAATATTTTGTTTTAAAATGACTGACCTTTTGGCGATGTACAAAGAAACCATTTTACTAATGCGCACTGAAACATTTTATCTGATGTATATAAGTGTTAGCAATATTAATTAGTATTTCTGCTTCTATAAATTATTTTGACTCTGGAAAAGGCTGTTAGTTTAGCCCAGAGAATGCAGTTGATGGTTTGACCCGACGTGTTTTAGTGACCACACCTTTCAGACCGGAATCCACTTGCAGCACATCTGTTGTACCGTTGGTCTCCACTCTTAAGTATTAACCAAAACCGAGCGAGTAAAGTTAGGCTGGTTCAATCCTGAATTCGCTGCTCCAGTTCTTGACGTTGCTTTCTTTCTTCTGATCTTGTACTCCTTCTTTGTTGTTATCGTTTATTCTTCTTCGAAGACAATTCATATCTGCTGTCTCGCCATCCTAATGATATTTTATCTTCATGTATCGTTTATTTGGAAGAAGCTTAAGTTCTTGTATCCGTTCTAGATTGTGTACCATGGCCTCATTCAATCATACAATGATACTCTAGATGATTCCTTTACAGTGTTGACGATAAATGGTGAGACTTCTTTCTTTCTTTTCTTTCATTATAGTCGCTTTCTCCCAATAGGTATGTGCGTCTGGTTTATTCTCACAACACGTGAGATATTCAATCGATCGCGAGAGAAAGAAAAAGAGCCTCGTCCCTTACGAGTGTATGCACACATGGTGTGCTTCTTGCTTGTGTTGGATTTCGGCAACAGAGCCCCAGGCTACAGTGATGGTTTTAAAATGAGTGGTAATCGAAATTACACACGCACTCTTTTGATACAGCATGTATCTCATTAGGACGCTCGAAGGGATTAATATCCCCTCGGGAAAATGTGGTTCAGTGTATGCACACTAATCGGGGCACCTGTTTGCTGGATGGATGGAAACTGGACCACACACTCGTCTTAATTGTCCAAGCAGGTCAGATAGGGCAACTACCCTGACAAAAGGAACAACCTTCAAATCGATGTTATTGTTGTTATAGGTTTTAACGCCATTTTTCAGCACAAGATAGGCAATACATAGCAGCCAGTATTAATGGTGGAGGAAGAACCCGTGAAAACCCGGAAAGAACCACCGATCCACGAGAAGCTACCGGCAAGCTTTCTCACATACCCACATTGACCGAGCCCGAGACTCTAACCCACGCAGACAGCAGTGAGATGGCAGTGGTCCGTAACAATGAGCGCTTTAGACCAATCGTCCACTCTCAGATCGATGTAGAGTTTGGTTTAAAGTTGATTTCGAACTCGATGGGATTCGTTCAGCGTCGTCGTCGTCTGTGGTCTGTGTGTTGGCCATTCCGTGAGCTTCGGATTAGGTGGTAAATGTGGTATTCGCTGTTTGCACCACCGAAGGGGTTCTATCCAAAATGTGTAGCGAATTTTGGTTATGTTTGGTCCTTCCATCATCTTAAGTGTTGCAGAAATAGATGCTCGTTCAGAAGGTGCCATCCATTTTTCACCTTAATATCTTTCCTGAAAACTTACCGTCTAACATGAGAGTGGCCACTTTGATTTGCAATCGAACTGTCATAATTTTAAGAATCTGAAGGAGTCCTCCTAGATGAATGAGTCTTCCTTGCGCTGACTGGAATATTGTTTTTAACCATGGATCAAGGAATGTTTCAATGGCGTCCAAATTGGTTTTTCTGTCTTCTTCAACCAACACATTCCTTTCAATATTCAAACAACATTCGCATGATTTCGATGACTGATTGCTTTAAAAGCCTTGTTAAAGATTATTTTATCACACTAGTGCGATCGCTTTAGTGAGCAGCTACAACGCATCCCAAGATTTGGAGGAAATAAAGTTTTCCTTGTTTGGAGGGTATAATTTGACGATGCTGTTGCTGCTTGGAACTCGTGAGAGAAGATATCTTCCAAAACGAACTGAGGTCACCGTCAACTAAACTTCTTTAACACGCTTATTCGTCATCACTAGTTGTAGAAACATCGTGCCATCTTGATTTTGGATACTGGACGGCGAGAAAACGAAGGAGTTGTCAACAAAAGAAATGAAGTTTCTTTGGATATATATATAAACTTTGCAACACCTCATTTCTTCCATATACTTTGTTCATGGGCTGTACTACCTTTTTGGCATTAGCAATAACAAGAACAGCTGAAGAAGGCGAAGAGGAGAAATAGAAAACACTTTAGAGTTAGGTGGCCATCGAAGATGCGTCTTCAACAGACAGATCAAGAAATATGTGTGTTAAATCAGGATTTTCTGGCATCATCAATAACGAATCAAAGGAGGAAAACATTGAATGGGAGGTCGATGTGAAATCAGGTCGAGGTTTCGAGAGTAAGTGCGCGTTCCTGTGGCAATGTCTTTCGGCCTTGTGGGTGAAATGTTTGTGCCCGTCATCTACGTCATCTCTCTCTTAGTGTTTGGATTTCCTTTTCTTTTCTTGATCTTGACTACTGTACTGGAATTCCGGTGGTCTAGTGGTTATAGCGTTCGCCTCGGATGCGGGAGGTCGTTGGTTCGATCCCCGGCTGAGTCATACCAAAGACTTACAAAAATGGTACTAACAGCTGCCTCGCTTGGCCCTCAGCATTAAGAGTTTAGTGTTAAGACTGGTCGGCCTGGTGTCAGGATAATGTGACTGGGTGGGACATCATGCTACATGTCTGCGCATGATGCCCCAGTGCTAGACATCGCAATAAACTGCCACATTGCAGACATCGTAGGGATATGACTGAAATTTTGTTAAAGCTACGTTAAAAATCCAAATCACATCACATCCCATCACATCACAAATTGATGTACATGATTCCATGTAGTAAATGACGTACCGTCAATGAAAACTATCGCACCACTTCTTGTAGCGCTTGTACTTGTCCATTTTTGGTTACTGATGGCATGCGGCTCACGAATTAATCTATCAGCAACTTTAATGGAAAGAACGTCCAAATAAATAATGCTACTGATAAAGGCACTGAATACTCTTTTATTTTTGTAATAGAAGACAAAAACGAGTAAGGCAATGTGCTTGACCACCCGTGTGAATCCAGTCGTGAAAGAAATCCAAACGAAATCGCAGCAAATATGTTGTATAGGATATTTTAAATGAATCATCAAATATTCAAAAGGTAAACGTGCAAGAATGTAGTAAACATAAATCAGCAATTGCGATCCTAAGTATTTTATCCAAATATTAGACGTGAAATTTGTCTTTATGTCTTTTGAACAACACAAAATAATGAACACCGAGACAGAAGATACGTTTGATAAATTCGGTTTTGGCTGAAATGCATGGTCTAAACGTCTGCATGTTAAACAGATGAGGATACAGCGCCTCGCAACATTGACGCGCTGGTCTTTTTCAACCACTTTAAAAACGGACGATTCATCCATTACACCTGAAATATTTTGACATTCTGAAAATAGAACAGAGGACACGGGACATTTCATATTAAACAATATTTTCATTTTTTCAAGTGGAACAGCACATGATGTGTGGTTTTTTTTCTTTCTCTGTCTGATAGGTAACAGCATAATGCATGGTCTAGATTCGTAATTTTGTTCTATGTCTCGTTTCCAAGTTTCGAATCCAAGATTATTCCAGTCAAGCACGTCATGTCATTGCCATGTATATTTCTTGTAGCGACGCCCAATTCTTGGTGGGTGGGAGCAGCAGACAAAGCGTTACGAATTTCGTCTTCACACGGTAGTAAATTTCTATTTACTTCAACACAATATTGTCCTTTTGAAAACAAATTTTTCGTCATAGCCATCGTGTCTTTTCTTGCTATGATTACGAATCTACATATAAGCGATACCTATGAAATACGCAAGATACATCGTCAGAAATTTAAATGACTAGTGTAGTCTTGATGAATGAGTTCTTCTAAATAAACTTGGTATCCCTCCCAATCTTTCAACTTTTAATTGACCCCCTCCCGTGATATTTGGCTGGCAGAAGGCCTGGTATTGAGATCCTTAAACCCACATTTAATGCAATAACAGTACCAATACTGAAAAAGTGAATAGAATTACACTTGGGCATGTGTCGCGATTCTTGGTTAGTCCGTAGTAGGCTTTGTTTCAAATATTCCGAATCGCAAAATGTGACTCACAATGATAATATGTTGCTCAAAAGAAACCATAGGTCCTCTCCATTTTATATCAACGGGCTATGACACTGAAAAACATTAGGAGGCTGACATTTATGATGCCCAATCTTGCATAACATTGTTTTTTGTTAGGGCACAATCGAGAAAGACTACATTTTTTTTTTCTTGCATTTTTATGGGATTTCCAAGGAAATGTAAATAATGTTAAAAAAAATATGATTGAAATATTCTAAATAGTGTCATAATACGTTTGATCAAGACTCGGAGAAACGAGTTCTCTGATTTGTATATTCAAAATTGTGAGACTTTCATGTTACATCTATGACGTCCTAGGGACTTAAACTGTATCACAAGATATGGTAAAACTCAACAACCATTACATTCTCCAAAATAAAATGTGTTCCCTGACATAAAATCAACAAAGTGAAAATAGTAAAAATGATTTACAGCATTGTATGAATACCTAGAATAATGTCCTAAATGTACTATCAATTTTATATCATTCCAGAAAAGATCCAAAGGTATTCATAATGAAGGTTCAGCAGCAGGGAGGGCGAACCGGCTCTAATTGGTTCACCCGTATTTCGCCAAAATACGACTTCCTGAGGGATCGCAAAAATCGTATTAAAAAAATGCGCGATCGTCGGTGACGCCTTGAGAGCGTCACCCTCCCTGCTGCTATGAATTAAAAACTTATGTCACTGATGATGGCAAATATTGGAGAAGCATATAGGACTAGATTAGCTCGAGAGCGACTAGAAGCAATAAAAAATTTCTTCCTGTCAGAGATTCTGTAAGACAAAAATTACAAGCTCGGCAAGAAGCACAAGTTGAATACGCTACAGGCACGGAACAATTATTTAAACCCGTTGCAACAGCCACTGAAAGGGCTGCGGCGGTAACTGAAAGAGCTTTATTGGGAGATATTAAGAATGAGGAGGAAAGAAAAAAAAGGTATTCTTCCAATATTAAAACAGACCGCTGAGCAAATTGGAAAAATAGCAGCTCAACCTCGACCCGGCGAAATTCGTACTGATGTTGCTGACATAAAGAGGGAACTCGCACCTAAACTCAAACCGATAAAAGAAAATGTTGAGATGATTGCAAAATTTTATAAAGGTGTTATTGAGGAACTAAAAGCAAATAAAGACGATTTACCCGCTATGATACTAAAAATTTTTTAAATCAAACAAATATAATTTTAAAACCAGAATATGCCAACAAAGACGACACAACACTTATAAAATGGATGTATCGCGCGGTTTACGACAAGCCGCATGTTAAAAAAAGGATACAGACTATATAAAATTGGAAAGGAATATAAAACAACTTAAAAAGCTCCCATTATGACCGTCACCACCTCCCTATTCACCTCCTTATTCACCACCTGAGCAAGAGCCTTTTCGGCTTCCTCAGCCACTGCAGCAAATAGAACGAGAACAACGCAGGGAACAGGAAACACAAACAGAAGATGAACCTGGTCCTTCAAGAGATATTTTAGAAGATCTTGACCTCCTCGGCGCTACTGGCAGTGGTTTGGGAAGTGGTTTTATTGACTGTCCTAACAATATCATCAATGATGCGCAACGGCTAGAAGTTCTCATAGGAGGAAAGCGAGCTGGAAACAACTCACCAGAAATAATTAATGAAGCAGCTGATATTTGTAGACGATTATTTCAAGGTGGTATCATGGATATCGATATCTACCGAGGACTTATTGATGAGCTCGTTGATGACTATCACAGTGACTAGTTGTTAGATAAATAAATAATTACATTAAAATGATCATACACGAATCTCATCGTAGGCAGGGTGGTAAATTCACGATTGCCAGTATACAAAATAACTTACGGAGATGGATTTGGTGATGTTGTTCAAGGCTTATTTGCAGGAATGGCTCCTAAAGCAATACCGATCGCAAAAAAATTATCAATGAAAGCTATTGACGTTATTCGTGATAAAGCTACTGGTGCTGTTGGTAGCGCTGCTAGTAAAGCGCTCTTGGCAATCAAGGATAGACTAGCACGATTAATACGCAGACCAAAACCACCGGTGAAATTACCAAGCACCGAAGTGATGCCTGCAGATGTTAGTAAAGTAATAAATCAAGCTGCAAATCAAAAACTAGCAGAGTTGATAAATCAAGGGGCTGAACAAATAAATACAAGTCTGGTGTCGGGAAGTGGTCTTCGTTTTAGAAGATAACAAATTATAATAAGATGTTTCAACGTCAATCCGACCCAGCGTTCGACATGGATGCACCAGTACTCAAGGACGAATCGGTGCGTGATTTTCAGTATTATTCTTATGGCATAGAACATCCAAATCAGCGAGGACGAATTGAATTGCAGGTTCAAGACACAAGTAGATATTTCTTGCCCGCTGAAGCGTTTATCGAAATAGAGGGTGAAATTTCAAGAACAAATGATACAAAACATGACGAGGGATTTAAAGTTGGTTTTGTCAATAACGGAATTATGGCCTTATTTGAAAGCGCTGTGTATCTCATTGACGGAAAAAAAAATTGAGTCCATTGAGAACAATGTTGATGAGGCTACAACAATAAAAGGTTTAGCACGATACTCCGATGATTATACAAAATCAGCTGGCCCATCAATGATGTTTGCCAAGGACACTTCTGATCGTCCTGGCGGTGATCAGTACAATATTAGACGACCAAGAAACTTTGCCAATAACGCCGACGCTGATGTGGCGGCGGTGGTTCACGGTGCTAATGAACATTTTAATCTAGGATTTCATACACGTTAACAAATGTTGAGTAGGACTGATAGAAAACTTTCTTGTGCCATTCCGCTGTCGCACATATTTGGATTTTGTAGAGATATCAAAAAGGTAATTTTTGGAGCAAAACATACGGTTATGCTTTTTAGAAAAAATGATGACAATAATGCTTTATGGCGAGAAGCTGGTATTGATGCTGATGCTGGTAAAGTATTAATAACAAAACTTTTGTTGTGGATGCCGGTAATGACTCCGACAATTGCTGAAGAGCAGCGACTGCTTTGTTTTATGGATCAAGGTGGTAAATCGTTGTTATCATGGCTTACAGTAACCACAGATAGCGCTCAGAGTACCGTTAACGGTTTATTTACATGGTATATAGCATCACAGCAGGGGGTTTCTGCACCGTGACATATTTTCATTGCTCTTCAGAATGTTGCACGAACAAACTCACTAACACGGAGTCACATGATATTTGATCAACTTGGTGTTACTGACGTTTCTTTAAGAATAAACGGGCATCAAGAACCATCAGAAAATATACAATTAAATTTTGCTAATTATCATGTTGCACGTGTATATCATCGCTTAATGAAATATCTAGCGCGTGATATAAATATCGATACTGGTTTGCAAATATCACAATTGGATTTCATGGCACGTTAACCAATCTATTACTTCTCACTAAAGCATTTTGATTTAACTAGACGGTCTGTCGTTGATGTGCATTTCAGAGCTCAAGTAGCAAGAGGGGCTATAGCTGAGTACAGAGCAATTGCTGTTATACTCAGCGATAAGACAATGTTACTTGAAGGTGTTGGTGGCCGAATGAGAGTTGTTGATGCACCAGTAGAAAACATGTAGACAATTAGATCAATCGCGTTAATTATAAAATGTCATATAGTCACGTTAATGTTACTTTGACTTCTGGTCAGGAAAAGAAATTACAATCGAAAAGCGCGAGTGTATGTGGGGCAACGATAACACTAAAAAACGATCAAATCGCTAGCGGCCGTCCAAACAAGTTATTGCTGACTAAAACCCAACTACAACATTTCAATAAAGCAAAACAAGCATGAACGGGAACAAAATAGTTGTTTTAAGAGATCCAACCATCCGACGAAGATGCTGCAACGAAAAAGTATGTTGACGTTAACTATGGCACCGTAGATAATAAATTATCCACGTTGGGGGCTGAATACGACATTCACGTAAACGCGTTTTCAAGATTTCGCAGACACCATCAAAGAACCGCAGAAGAATTCTTTGGCACTCCGTACACCGTTGACATAAAATTTTCTGATATCAAAACCAACATTGACGATCAAACAAACACAGCAAGATATCAAAACCAACATTGACACGATCAGACAAACACAGCAAAATATCGTAAGTGGGAATCCTGAAATTGTTAATAAAACCAGTTTGATTAAAATCCCACCTGGAGTTACCCCGGGGCATTTTACCAACATAGTATACACGGTATCATCTGGGTTCGCAACATAGTCTAAACAAAATAAAACTATCAAATATATCGCAACAGTTACTGGTGTGTATAGACTGTCTGTGTTCAGTGCTGCAAAATTTGAGATTTTCACAACATATCCCTGGCGACATTCCACCGACGGGTTTTCCCGGGTTGTGACTATAATAATAAATAGCGGAACCGAAGAGGAATTTATACTGGAAGCAGCCGATACGATATTAAAACAACATCTTACTGGTGGTGTTTGGAATTTGTAGCTGAAACATCTCACTTGTTTACTGCGTAAGATAATAAATGACATCCTTAACAGCATCAACGACAACATTAGATGCGCAACAATATAGATATGATAAAGTACGCGAATGGCAATCAGAGTTAAAAACCCTCATCGACATATACACGATAAAAGTAAAAAAAATATAAACGACGAGCAGTCATCCTGGATGGGTTAATGTACTCGGTATCCGCGTTAGTTGCATCCACCGGATTAGTATTATCAGCACTAACACCAGTAACAATCGCAGTAACGATATGCGTCTCTTCATCAACTGTCATCACAGGAGTTTTCAATATAATCACGAAAAAAATATCCTCGTGCACGAGCACAAAATTGCACGATTATGTCATACAACTAAACACAACCACGTCCGCATACTCAAAATTATCGTCGTTGATATCATCAAGCATCGACGATACAACAATATCAAATTCCGAATTCGCGTTAATGGTTAAGATATACGAAGACTGCACCCGCTATTTAAAAATAACAAAGATAAATAATGACAGAATTACTTCAGCAGATAGTCGAAAATACAAGCCCCTAAAGAACTTCGATGATAACGGTAAGTTCGACTAACCCTGAATTTAGTATTAATTTTCCAACTGCAATCCCCGTGAAAGAAATCGCACTAGCACAATTACGAGTATATCACAGTTGGCCCAATATCAGATCAAAATCGTTCGGTGGATTACCAGCAAATAATTCGTTTGTGTTTGCAAATAAAAATAAAGAAGATGGTACTCCCGACTGGAACGTCATTGGGATACCAACCGGGTCTTATCAAATCGAAGAAATCAATGAGGAATTACAACGGCGAATAAAAAATATCACAGGAAAAGAATCCAAGATAGCAATAACTGTTCATGAACCAACCCTGTCTTCTGCGATCGAAATAAGCACTCCAGACTACGCTGTGGATATATATCAGAGTTCGATCAGAACAGCGTTAGGATGGCCTGAAATACCACCACCAACACCACCAATACCACCAGAACCGAAAAAGCCTGATTATGTCACGGACAAGACTTCGTACCACGATGATGTCTTCACCATAATCCTTTCTCGTGTGCGAGATCTAACAAATCCAAGTGAATATCGTAATGGGTTTTGGTTTTTTGAAAACAATGGGGTTAGGACTCCACTGGATCAAGCTGATAGTTTGGGATATTTCGATATCCTTAATAAAGGATATAAGGACATGTTAAATGAATTACGGCGGAGTTTTCAAGAACATATTTTTGATTTATCGTTAAAAACCTCAGTTATGAAACGCATAGAAATATTAAATCAAATTGCACATGATATGGAATTGTTTAACCTACGACTTATTCAAAGTGTATTAAATGCCAAAGACGGTTCTGTCAGAGTAGGGTTTGCAAATAGGTATAAAATACACTTAGATGATATATCAACATTTAAATTTCCTGGGTATATTCCACCAAACGAACTCAAAAAAAAAAATCAATGAATGATGTTATTGATGAATATTTTCCCGACATACTCGCACAGCACAAAAAAAAAACACTGCCATCGGCAACTATTCTCCGGCACAGCAATGACCCCGAAGGAACAGGACGACATGTATCTCCGGAAATCGTAAATATAACCCCTGTGGTCGCGGTCAGTCTTGTGTGTGATGTAATTGATGGCAGCTACAGCACAGCCACGACAGTATCAAATCAAACCCAGCAAGGATTCATTCTTTATTCGTTCACCCCGAAAGAACCACCTGGATATTTAATTGTGCAAGAGCCGATCAATCAAGTTTATTTGCAGTATTATAATCCACTATTATCAAGAATAAATTTCAAACTAACACACCAATCTAACCAACTTCTTGATTTAAGGCATGAAACACTACATATTACTCTACTTGTGCAATCGTAAAGATCTCATCGTACAGATTTCCATCATAAGGATCTCATCCTAAGGATTTCCCCGAGTGGCCGAGTGGTCTAAAGCGTTCTTCGTTACGGATCACTGCCATCTCACCGCTGTCTGCGTGGGTTCGAGTCTCGGATTCGGCTAATGTGGGTATGTGAGAAAGCTTGCCAGTAGCTTCTCGTGGGTCGGTGGTTCTTTCCCGGGTTTTCCCGGGTTCTTCCTCCACCATTAATACTGGCCGCCATGTATAGCCAATCGCGTGCTGAAAAATGGCGTTAAACCCAACAACAACAACAACAATCCTAAGGATTTCCATCCTAAAGATTTTCAATCTTCAAAATCTCACTCAAAAAATTCTCCTGACAGTCAGGGTGGATATTTTTGTTTACTGTCGCTCAGAATTATAAGAAATTTTTTTACTGAAAAACTGTCAAATTTCTCAATTCTGCAGGGTAATATGTATTTCAAAACCATGAAAATCGTCCGATTTGCTAATTCGGAAGGGTAATATGCCTGACAGAATCATGAAAATCGACTGAAATTCACAAGCAAGAATTTTTTGGTGCACGAGCAACAGTAAAAATATTTTATTTATATATATTTTGTACACATCGTCCGATTTGCTAATTCTGAAGGGTAATATGCCTGTCAAAATCATGAAAATCGTCCGATTTGCTAATTCGGAAGGGTAATATGCCTGACAGAATCATGAAAATCGACTGAAATTCACAAGCAAGTATTTTTTGGTGCACGAGCAACAGTAAAAATATTTTATTTATATATATTTTGTACACATCGTCCGATTTGCTAATTCTGAAGGGTAATATGCCTGTCAAAATCATGAAAATCGACCGATTTGCTAATTCTGCATGGTAATATGCCTGACAGAATCATGAAAATCGTCCGATTTGCTAATTCGGAAGGGTAATATACCCGACAAAATCATGCGAATTCAGTAATAAAAAAAATATATCTGCAAAGAATTTTATTTTTTCCTGACAGACCCTGATTTCCAATTAATCAAACGAGTATTATATATGTACCAGCACGTGAAAGTTTTTATACACGACAAGCAAGCACTTGAAAACTACATCAAAGAGGTGTTTATGCAGTCCCCGGTCAGCACAGTTGATTTAGTTATTGATATATTCGGTAATGAAGACTTTTTATTAACGCAGGGACAGTTAGATGAACTGCGGCAAAAACGTATTTGTATAATCACATGTGACAGAGATCAGATTTTAAATTACGCGCATTCCTGCACTAAATTTGATCGGCTTAAGAAAATATTATTTAACTCTGCAGATGCAGATCAGATTGATACAGATGAAGATCATACAAGTGAAAATAACTCATCAGATTGATGCAGATCAGATTGATGTGGGTAAAAAAAAAACTGATGTGGGTCAGATTGATATGGGTAAAAAAAATATTTTTTTACTGTCAGTGCGAGACTGACATTCTACTTTCAATTTCATTTTCACGTACCTGACTTCATTTCGAAGAAATCACCTTGATTTCATCAATTGGGTTTAACTCACGATCTTTTTTCTCAACTGTCTTGCACGAGTATTAATTATTTTTCTTGATTCGTATTCTTCAGACAATGTTAATCTAATTTTTTCGATTGCACGGCAGAGAAGAACAAATTCATCTAGTTGATGTTCTTCTATTGTAGCTAGTGATTTATATAACTCTGTCTGGATTTTATTTATAAATTTATACTAAGCAGGCAGAATATACCGACTTTCCAATTTAGCCTCATATAGTGCTTCAAAATCAGACATAATATTTTTAGGATTTAATTCATCTGATATATTAATTCCGTTTTCTTCTAATTTTTAATAGCAACAATTACATCATTGATATTTTCATAATTCATTATTTATATAATTATATATTTAAAAGAAAAATTAAACCAAAAATAAAATGATGAGCGGCTGTTGCGCAATGAAATCTCCTTGATAAAATCAATGGAGGTTAATTCCATCATTGACTTTTACAGGAGTCATGTGTATCTAACACCAGTGGAATATAAGAGAAAGAAATCCAGGCATTATGCGAGCAGGAAAAAGCCGATTTGGTTCTATTTTCTGCACATATCATACCACAGCAGTGTTAATATCGAAATGTTTGCCAGCCGCGCCCATTGACTGAAAAACTATCTCTTCGCCGGTCTCTCTATTGACAGATTTAACTGTCCTAGGCTCTCTCTTCCCCCCAGCACACCCACGTGCAACATTTTGGCTTTGTGTAATAGCTTGCAGGTTAGATACATTATTATTAAGTTTCTCTCCGTCAATACGATCGATCACAAAACCGTCTTTGATCTCTCCAATGACACACTCGTACACGAAACGATGACAGAGATAATTTTTCTTACTCCCTACAGTAAATTTAAGATAACCAGCATTATTAACAGTACCAACTGTTTTTTTCGACCTACAATTTCTAATATCATCATTACGATTCGCTTCGTGATTCTTGATGACAGGGTGTCGGACAAATTCCTGATTCATTTTATATAATAATGTATTTGTCTAATTTATAATTTCTCTAATTTATAATTTGTCTGAAAACTTAGTAATATAATCGTGCTCACATTTCAGCGCATCATTGTTATTTTTTGTTATAATATCTTTTAAGTTCCCTGTATCGCTTACCGCCGCAACCTGCGCACAATTGTGTTTTATCCCTGACCCCAATAACACATCGCAGACACTGTATTGGTCCCAAACTCCCTCTTCGAATACTTTGGGAATGTTCCCCGCAGAATTCTTTTCTGCAGGATTTATTACAAGGAGTTACACTTTAAACCACTTGCACTGATTGGTTTGAGACATATATATATATATGTATGTATGTATGTATATATATATATATATATATATATATATATATATATATATATATATATATATATATATATATATATATATATATATATATATATATATATATATATATATATATATATATATATATATATATATATATATATATATATATATATATATATATATATATATACATACATACATACATACATACATACATACATACATACATACATACATACATACATACATACATACATACATATATATATATATATATATATATATATATATATATATATATATATATATATATATATATATATATATATATATATATATATATATATATATATATATATATATATATATATATAATTTCTTATTTAAATGTTTGTCTTAAATATACTATGGATGAGTTTGAGACATTATCTGCAGTCAAGCTCTGGAAAGCTTCTAGATTTGATCTCGACAGACAAAACCCTGATTCGCGAAGGCGAGCTCTGACTGATCCGTTTGATATTATCAGAGATGCCAAAAAAGAATTTCGTGATGATGGAGCATCTCACGTGTGGTCGTCATTCAAAATTATACACGACGACGATGTCAAGGACGCTACAATGAGTGATGCACGAGCGAAAACAATTATCGATTACCTCAATCAGAAATATCATTTCAGAATAAAGTTTATTGTGCAGGCGAATTCAGATACGTGGATTATCCGTGACAAACATGACCCTGTCCTTGCTAATGGAAAAACCGCTCTGTTAAATAAAGATTCCAAACCAGGAATGCTGACTGCGATTGACAAACCATATTACGCTCGAGCGTATCCTGTGACCGCGGTTATTTAGGGAATCTATCAGCTAAATGATAGACATAACATTAATGATCTTACCCCGATGAGATTTTCAAAGCTTAATTGTGTAGCCGAGCGAGTAATAGAGCATTTTACAAATGCGAAGCATGGAAACGGTTTAACAGATCTGCGACGTGAAAAAATAGCAAAGTGGGCTGAATCGGTTAAGGATACAGGAGCGTCAATAAACGATGTCGCTGAGTTATCAAGTATATTAAAATTTCCAATCATAGTAAAAACATTAACGGGGGAGGTTTTATATGAATCAGTAAATAAGTCAATGGGAACGCCAATTGAAACTATTGACCATAACGCTCACGCTTGGACTAACGCAGTAACAATATTTCCACGAAATCGTGTTGTGAGATATTACTCGTCAGAAAGCTTTTGGAGTGGAATATTTGATGCTATCAGCCGAATAAGCAAAAACGACCCTGTGTCAGTGTGGTTGTTTAAAAGCTCCGAAGAAGGCGAGTATGATCAGTTTGTAAGACCTAACGGCGAATTATATCGTAAAGAATCTCTCCACGAAGAAATGAAAAAACTCGCACAGAGATATTCAGAAAATACCAGAAAATACTGAGCAATTATTAACTAATTGTTTTACAATTCCATCAGTTGCTGCCCACGCCGCGAGAGAGAGAAATTCATGGAGACCAACACACGCTGAGTTCTTTGAAGATGTCCAGAATAGTTGTATCGAAAACGGACACGGCGGTTTGCGGAACACCAAGTATAATATCAGCGAGATGATTTCCGTGGACATGACCGCGTGTTATCCAGGAAGTTTTCTTGGGATGGGCGAGTGCGCCGGATATTTTAAAAGATTTGGTCATCCTTGTCATGAGATGGCAAGAGTATCAATTAATGGTCCATTACCTGATTTTGATCTAACAGGATTTGCTCGTGTAACGTCGTTTGAATTCACTATGAATCTTCATTCGATTTGTTATGTTTGGTTTGGCAGACATTTTTCGGAGAAACGTTAGGCGCCAATAGTGTTATTACGATATATGCTTGACAAAAGAATACTGATATCGTTGGTTGTCAGTGAAGCAATTATATCATATCGGCCACAGACTTCGGTTTGGTTACCAACACCGGAGCATATCAGTCTCGATGAAGTCATCGAAGAATGCAAACAGGAATATCCGGACCTGTCCGCGGATGTCATTGTTAATGATGCTTCTAATATTCTTAAGATTAAACTCAATAACAGTGAAAAAACAGCGATGGATCTCGGTAGAAGAATAATCGGCAAATTTACTCAGGGTGGTGCATATGATCATAAACGACATCACTCACGATTGATTATGGATGATGTTGAATTAGATTTTATAATTAATGATGCCACTGCGAGAAATATACTTTGTAATCGGGAAGATGCTTACTTGTCTAACGGAACACGGTTGGGTACAATTGTTAGTTACATCAATGGAGAATCGCCTCAGTACACACATTTAAGATCTTCGATGCTCGCTTATGTTTCTATAAATTTGCTATCGATGATAAATAGATTTCCTGACACTGCAGTTAGAGTTGCTACGGATTCATTTAATATCGATTAAAGATATTCAGAATTACTGGCTAGTTTTACAAGCAATGATGAATCATGGGGTTCGTGGAGAATAAAAAAGGAAATGTTACATTGTTATTGTGAATCCGCTGATGTTGAGGTTAAAGATAGCTATTGTAAATCAGAATTATCAGAAATGTCAAATGCACCATCTGTGTATGATCCAGTATCCAGACACAAAACCGTTTATTTGAACGGGGCGGTAGGTTCTGGTAAGACAACTCGAGTGATTGAATTATTTCGACAGAATTCGGATATGATCGTGTTAACACCAACACACAGACTTACCAGGGAGATGAACAACGAGGAGTCAATTCTAGTACTTATCACGACTTTCTCAAATACAGCGGTGGTGTGTGGACTTCAGATCGAATGGGAGAGAAATATATACCAAAGGTTATTATTTGGGATGAAATATGTACGGTACCGTTAGAAACATTAAAAACATTTCCCGATTGGTTATTAACAAAAAATACAGCTGTGATAATGTGCGGCGATCACGGTCAGCCACCTCCGTTTGTTGGACCATCCCCACACGATTGGTTGAAACATTTTGTTGATTATTACGAAGTAGTGACTGATGATCATATATCTCTCGATGCAACGTTGAAGGAATTTAAAACATTAATCAGACTACAACCGAATAAAATTCAGTGTGAAATTATGCGCAAGGTGATTTCAGAAATTTCCTTGAGCGACTTTTGGAAAACGTGGAGACCAAACGATTTGATAGTGGCAAGTAGAAAGATAGACAGAGACACACTTCAACAGCAGTTATTTCAATTTCACAAGAAAAAGTTTCCAACACTGCCAGTACCATTGTGTTATAGACCAGCTGGTTCGCGGTTACAGAATATTGACGTTGATATACCAGGACAGTCAGGGAAACAGAATTTAGTATTAAATGATATTGTTAAAGTTGATGTCAATGTTGTTGAAGATGCACTGCGCGCTGATAAATCCCCGTGGACGCTAGGATACGCAATGACGATTCATTCATCTCAAGGACTAACTATCTCTGATACAGTTGTTTGGATCGTTGATTATCGAATCGAGTGGTCAAACTTAGTTTACTTGGCTGTGTCCAGAGTCAGAAGAATATCTCAACTGCGAATGATTGTCTTGGATGAGTCAATGGCTGATGAAATTAATAATGAAAACAACAGTGATATAATAAGAAAACAATTAGCTGGTTACAAACAGAGTGACAAAAAAAATAATCGCGTGAATGAACTTGTAAGAGATGTGGCCATCGCAGACCACCTCGTTGATAAATTCGTTCAAAAGCATTAGCTACTTCAGATGCTGTTTTAGTCGTTAACGGTTCCGTATCTTTGTATCTTCTTGCAACATCAACTACAGTTAACGCGTATTTATGTTATCTGACGTCTTCGGATTTTAATAGTGTCATGTGGCAGAAATAATATATCAGCCTGATGAACTTCATTAGGAATACTAACATCAAAATGTGCAAAGTGAATTTGTTTAGGCGGTGGTTGGTAAATTTGCCATATTGCCTGTTTGGATAACCAATTTTTAGCAGTAACGCGAGTAACTTTTGCTGCTTCAGCGAGTTTACTAATTGCTGCGCTACCCCTCCAATATTCTTTTGGGGAATAATAAATCGACTCTATTTATAATTAATTAACAGCACCTAGCGCTAATTTACCTTTCATCGCGGATTTTATTAACCAACTAGCTCATTTTTCCTTGAAAGATTTACCAGTGATGGAATTTAACGCGTGAATTAATTTCACATCTGCGAGATGTCTATGCTGCAGATCTTTACTTTTATAAGCTACATCATGAGCATGACAAGCCTTATCAATAGCGTTTATCGGATACTCACCTGGTTTTGGTTGATCTTGGTCATCAAGTCTGACATCAAGTCGGGTTCCAGGGCCACAGTAACTATATCCTGGGAGGTGTTTTTCTCCTGGGTATTTAGCCCACGGAGTCCCGGGTAGTTTTCCTAATTTTGCTGCGATGTCACCCCCGTGTTGTTTTTTTTATACTTGATTTTGGCTTTGACTTTGATTTTGGTTTTGGTTTTTCACCTGACTTGTCAGTGGAGATAAATTTAAATTTCTTTGTACCGCATCGCTCACACTTGCCCGTAACCGCAGATCTGTTATTTTTTGTTGTAATGGTTGTTAGATCAGTTGTCGGTGTGCGCGCCCTGCATTTCACACAATATAAATCCATATTCTTTTTATATATTTTCCAATGGAAATCACTGACTTTTCTGCTACAAGGAAACGAGAACCAGTTAAGCATCATGCAGCGCTACCAAATTCTGTTCGTATGATTATTATAGGTACATCTGGAAGTGGCAAGACGCAGTTGTTACTTAATTTAATAATGAAGTGGATGAGGTGGGATAAATTATATTTGGTAGCACCATCTGTAGACGATCAACGATGCTACGAAGTGTTAAAAGATTATAATGAAAGCGCAAAATCGTTAAGCGGAGACGATGTTGTTGAATTTATAACTGACATCAATGAAGTGCCAAGTATTGATGATATTGATGGGTCAATTAACAATTTAGTTGTTTACGATGATGTAATGTTGGATAAACAATCAAATCCTGCCAGAATATTTTCCAGAGGTAGACACAAAAACACGGACATAATTTATGTAACCCAGCGGTATACACAGATCCCGAAAGTGATCAGGGATAACTGTAATATTTCTTACTGTCTTTAACGGAGTTGATACTCACACGTTACGAAATATTCATCAGACCTGGTCTAGTGGTGATATGGACATAAATAAGTTTAGAAATTTCTTTAGTCGTGCTAAAATAACCCCGTATGGGTTTATAACAATAAATTTACATGATCTTCGAAAACGGTATCAAGTTGGTCTTGATAAAAATTTTAATTGAGCAGCAGGGAGGGCGACGCTCTCAACGCGTCACCGAATAATCGCGCACTTTGTCTTAAGTTGCATCAAAGAAAATAAAAGCTATCAGCGATAACAGGAAAATCAATTTGTCATCGACGGAGTTGTTTTTGCGATCCCCAGGAAGTCGTATTTTGGCGAAATACGGGTGAACCAATTAGGGCCGGTTCGCCGTCCCTGCTCCTGGTTCTAATGTGATTATTTGCTATGCTATGTTATAAGATCTAAATGTTTTACGACAAGGTAATTCCGTTAAATTGAATGTCACTTAAGTCCTTGAAAGTTTCACATAATTAATAACATATTCAAGTCCTTCATTGCCCAAAAGTCCAGCATGGCACTGTCTGTTTAGAATAAACGGCGTTTCCTCTATGCAGTTTCAACGGACAAATTATCAATCAATCGCAATTTCTTCTCATGACTCTTATGAAGAATGATAGCTATGTACTTTAGTTCTCTTATATTGAGACCTACTGCGTAATGATTCCTCAAGACCTACTTAATTTTATTGTGAAATATCTTAACAGCCATGGCCTGACGTCTTTTAGTTATTGAGCCAATCAACACCCATGGCATGCATGATATATCCACATTACAAATGTACTTGCTAGATCACTCTATGCTGACATGGCCTAGATTGAATTAATGTGTTGCGTACTTTGACCGAATTAAGTGTTGACTTGAGCTTGACAACTCGATCCTCATTAATGAATGGGGAAAATATATGTACTCCTCTAACAGCACGTACCAGCAACAGAAGTAAATAAAAAAAAATTAAAATGTCTTGAACCGAAAAGACTTAAATGACTCTACATTATAAAATAGTATATGAATTCAGAAACATTATACTTAAATGAAGATTATGAAAGTACGAAACGTAAATTTATGTCGAATATTGATCAATTTAGAGGTTACACAATAAATCTGGACTCTTCGTGAAAAACTTGAACACCTGATCACGATATTAATGCATTGTAATAGCAGATGTGATATTGTGTTTTTTTTGGGGGGGGTTGGGGGGGTAAATAATATGCTGAATGATGTATGTTTACCTGTCCTAATTTAAATCCTCTGAAAACTGTAATGATTTGATATAAACAGAAAAAAGTACAAATACATTTTTAATGGTGTAACTGATGAAAAAAGAATTATTTAGAAGCCAAACGCAAATTGATCATTAAAAGCAAGAATTTTTGAATGGATGATAGCTCTGACAAAGGTCAGATAATAGAAAAAAATAATATTACGTTAAGCCAGACATTTGTGTGACTAAAAACAACTACCGAGGTATAACTTTACTAAGCTACATTATACTATACTATACTACTTACTAAGGTAAGTCGTATACTGTGATAATAAATAATAGGATAAATGACCGTGTGGAAAATCATCACATATTTATCAAACACATGCAGGATGTAGAACAAACAATGAGTGCTGATATTATCTTTCATCTTACGTGGGCTTATCTTGCATACAATCAATCAAGGAAAACGATGGCTTGCTTTGTGTTTTGATTGATTTTATTAAAGCATATGTTTATGTTGTGCGGGTTAATTAAATAAAAAGAAACTAATGGAATAGGGTTTAAAAGAACTGCTTGCTATACTATTGAATCCATATATGATAGTGTTAAATCTGGGATTAGGTATCGTGCTACAAGCGGTAACGAATTTTCAAGCATCCTTGGCGTCAGGTAGCGTGAGTGTATGTCGCCTTTCTTACTGGCAATGTTTAAAATGATATAGAAGAGTATTTTTATACCTTATGGTATATAGGGCATTAACATTGGCACCATAAAGCTTTTCAGGTAACGTATCCTAATGATATTGTCATGTTTTCATGTTTTCAAGTTCTCGTAAAGGTCTTTAGAACTGTTGGGACTGTATTAATGAATATTCTAATCAGACCCAATCAGTGGGACCAGGAGGTGAAGCATGGCTTCAGCTCCTAAGGGGCATTGAGAAACTTTTTAATTTTTTGGTAAAAAAACAAATTCTGTAAATAAATAACATACTTCGGGTGTGCTTAGTTGTCTTTTAAATCTGTGTACAAAAATGTATTGGATTGTTTTGGCATTTGAGTTAGTTCCAAATTTAAATGTAACCAGTGCATAGGGGCCTCAAACTCTCAGATTTGCCAGGATCTATTTTAGCCTGTAAAGGGTCCTGATTGCAATAGATGGAAACATTAACGTTTCTAAGACAAAGATTTCGATTTTTAGAAAAGATGACAGGTGATAAATAAGTATTTAGTTTATGGCAAACTGATACTAGAAATAGTAAACAAATTTGGATACCTTATTAATGTTATTACTTCTGGAGGACCGTTGGATGAAACACAGTTTATGTTAGCTAGCCAAATCAGTGGATCAATATTTTAATACAAAGATATTTATAAATATATGACCCTAATGGCACCTCATGTAACGTGTTTATATTATTATAATTATTATTATTATGCATCGAGTTTCATATCTTCTGATAACAAGGAATCATCATCATCATCATCAGTCTCATGACCTAGTGTGGTCGTTGAGACACTGTGCTGCTGAACATCTGACTAGTTCCTCCACTTGTCTCGATCATGTGCCAATGCCTGTGTCTCCGCAAAACTTTTCCTGGTCCATTCTCTCATTTTGTCAGTCCACTTTTTTCTATGTCTACCTCTCCTTCTGCCACCCTGGACGCTGCCCTGCAGGACAGTTGTGGATAGACTGTTGGCTCTAGTGACATGGCCATACCATTTCAGTTTTCTCTTTTTGACGGTGGTGAGGAGGTCCTCATATTGGCCTACTTCGCGCCTGATGGTGTTACGCACTTCTTCGTTTGTGGTGTGGTCCATGTAAGAGATGCCAAGGATGGTTCTGTAGCATCTCATTTCAAGTGACAGGATTCTTCGTTGTAATTCTGCTGTCAGGGTCCATGCCTCACATGAGTACAAAAAGACTGAGATGACTAGAGCTCGCAATAGTCTGATTTTAGTTTTCAGACAGATATTCTTGTCTCTCCAGATGTGTCTTAGCTTTGACAAAGCTGCCATTGTTTGTGCTGCTCTTGACAAAATTTCTGCTCTTGATCCCTCTTCAGTGACTATGGAACCAAGATATTTGACCTGACTCACTGTTTCTAGTTCATGTCCTCTGACTTTAATCTTGGCTGAGATTTGTTTGCCACTATTTGTCATCAGTTTTGTCTTCTCAGCGCTTATCTCCATGTCAAATCTGGAAGATGTTTCATCCAGGTTCTTCACTAAGGTGGCTAGCTCGTCTTCACTGCCTGCCAGCCCAACAATGTCGTCAGCAAAGCGGAGGTTGGTGATGTTACGCTCTCCA
Source organism: Sinohyriopsis cumingii (assembly GCA_028554795.2). Taxonomy (NCBI): domain Eukaryota; kingdom Metazoa; phylum Mollusca; class Bivalvia; order Unionida; family Unionidae; genus Sinohyriopsis; species Sinohyriopsis cumingii. The sequence goes on from CM068827.1 coordinate 79,706,497, forward strand.
ATGCTGACTGTCCCACAGTGGTTTTCCAGGGCTTCGCTCATGATGCGCTCTAAGTAGATGTTGAAAAGCGTGGGTGACAGGACACAGCCTTGACGCACCCACACTGTTGTCTGGAACCAGTCCCCAACAGCACCTTGGGCAATTACTGCACTGGTAGCCTTGGCGTACAGCTGCTTGATGGTATTGGTTAGCTTTTGACCCATGTTATACTTTTTCATTGTGGCCCATAATGCCTCATGCCACACTCTGTCAAAGGCCTTTTTGAAATCTATGAACACATGATAGATGTCTTGTTGGTGTTGCGAGTACTTTTCACACAGAACCCTGCAATTGAATATTTGTTCCGTTGTGCTTCTTCCACTCCGGAACCCAGCCTGTTCTTCAGCGAGTATTTCTTCTGCTTGTGGTTTCAGTCTGTTCAAGATGATCTTCAGCATTTCCTTACTAGCATGGCTGATCAAACTGATAGTTCTGTAATTTTGGCACAGCTGGACATTGCCTTTTTTGGGAAGTGTTATAATCAGTGACTGGGTCCATTGTGTTGGCCATTCACCTGTCTGCCAGATCTTATTGCAGATTTTTGTTAGTAGCTCTTTCACTGATTCTCCCCCATTCTTGATAAGTTCAGCTGGGATGTTGTCTGCTCCAACTGCCTTCCCATTCTTCAGTGTTCTTATTGCTGACTCCACCTCTTCTTTGAGAATGGGGAAGTCATCATCATTTGAGGAGTTTGGAACTTCAAGCACCTCTGGGTCTCCTGTGGACTGATGGTTGTAGAGTTCTTTGCAATACTCAGTCCATCTTTCTGCAATGTCACTCGCTTCTGTGAGGAATTTTCCATTTTTGTCTTGAATGGTACTGACTCTTGGTTGTTTCTGTCTGGTGAGGTCTTTCACAATTTGGAATGCCTTTTGCTGTTATTCTCTATCAGACTGTTCTCCATTTCTGTGCACTTTTGTCCAATCCAATTTTCTTTTGCTTTGCTCAAGTTTTTTCTGATATTCTTGTTTATTTCTCGGTACTTCAATGCCTCTGTTGTGTGTCTGGTGTTTTTTAGTTCTCTTCGGGAATCACACAACTTCAGAATCTCTTCTGTAACCCAGGGTTTTTTCTTCAGGCGATGGAGGCCAATGATGTCCTTGGCAGTTGCTGTCATGACTGTGTTGAAGGTGTCTGTCATCTCATTGACATCACCATCCATCACAAGGAGTGGAGCAAATTTTCCTACAATTGTGGCTTGGAATGACTTGCAGATGTTAGGGTCCTTCAGTTGTTCAAGGTTGAAATTTGAGCCTGATGTTCTTTGGCTTGTTAATTTTCTTCAGCCTCACTCGGAAATTCATAATCACGAGGTCATGATCACTCCCAACATCAGCACCTGGGAATGTCCTTGTATTTGCTCTATTGATACCAGATCGGTAACGGTTTTGAACCAGTATGTAGTCGATCTGGTTGTGATGGATTCCATTTGGTGAGTGTCATGTCCAGCATCGTGAAGCTTTATGTTGTCCCAGGGTGTTGGCTAGTACCAAGTTGTTGTAGCTTGCGAACTCGAGCAGCCGTCTCCCTCTTTCATTGGTAAGCTCATTGCAAGAAGGTCCACAATTTACCTCCCAGTCTTTATAAGCATCTTTGCCAACTTTGGCATTCCAGTCTCCTTGGACAATGAGGATATCTTTCTTACTGACCGTGTTTAGAATACCCTATAGTTTGTTGTAAAACTCCTCTATTTCTTCATCATCATGATCGGTAGTTGGAGCATAGACTTGGATAATTGTGATGTTAAAGGGAGATGCTTTCAGACCAATGGAAATGATTCTGCTAGATATGGGGCAGCATTCCAGCATAGATCCCTTGATGGCTTTGTTTACAAGGAAGCCTACTCCATTTATGGACTTGTCACACTCTCCACTATAGTATAATATATGCCCATCTTCGGTTTGGTGTTCTCCTAGGGATTTCCATCTAACTTCACAGAGTCCCAGAAAGTGCCATGTGTAGTGTTCCAGCTCATGTGTCAACTCTTAGAGTCTTCCTATTTGCGCCAGAGTTCTAATGTTCCAGGTGGCGATGGCAATGTTGTCTCTCGCTCTGACTGTGTCCATAGTACCAGTAACACACTTGTCACCTCCGTCCTGGTGGACAACGGCAGGCGCGGTCCTTGTTGACCCCGGCAACGACCGATCCGGTTTTGTAAGCTCAGATTTGTCCAGCATTATCAGTGTGTCTTGGGCAAAAGTCGTCTGGCGGAGCCCATCCCTCTCCAGACCAAGGAGTTGCCAGAAGGGGATGTAGTACATCGTCCAGCTGCCTTAGGGTCTCCTCTCCGGATTTTCTTTTAGGGTTTACTCCCTTAGCCTGTGGCTAACTAAAGCCGACCTGCAAGGCAGCAGGTGACTAGTGGATGGGCGGGTGCGTCCATTTCCCGAGCAGATAAAGCATCTGCCACTGCCCACAACTAACAAGGAAAGACCACATTAAAAGAAGCACACCGAATTGTTGTATTTATGCTGATCTTGGATGAACGTCCTTCACTTTGTGAAAAGACATTATTATATGCTGTTTAAAGATTGAGACTTTTCAAGACAGAAAGTATATACGATTAAATCATGTTGAATTATTTACTAATCTTAGCACACAAAAAATAAACTGGATTTATTTACTTAGAGGCTTATTGCATAGATTGGGATTTTAAGACGTTTGGATCATTCAGAAGGTAGGAAAGACTTATTTTTAGTATTTTCAAACAAATATTAGCCTATACAATTTTTCAAATCCGGATATAAGTGCTACTCAATTCTAGCAGTTTCGTTTCAGCTTAAAGCGTATCGTGTTCGCATCTCAAAATGAAGAAGTATTATTGATCGGTTCCGAGTTTCATCGCCTTACAGTAGAAATTGAGTGTGGTAAATGGACATTCTATGTGCAATACGTTGGAGACTGATTGCGATTTTACTTTAGAATGCAACTTAATATCACTTATATAACGATTTCAGAATTAAATATATAGATAAGTATTATAGGAAGTGGTCAAATATGTATAATAATTCATTGAACTTAATATCCTGCAATTATATGTAAATTAGTTATTTATATATTTAAGGCTTTTTAAAATTATATATCAGTTTTCGAGCTATTGTTTTTAAATATTTACTTAATTCTATCCAGAAATTGTTTAGTATTTTGACAAATTTTGTGAATATGCTCATTTTTCAAAAGACGATTTCATTTAATACCGTTATATGTATCACAAAAAAATCGTCAAAAGTGTGTTTTTGCGTGCGTGTATATTCTATCCCAACACACTGAACAACAGCCTGTACACATTATTGTACTATATTTATAGGTTACTGCATTTGTATGGGAAAATATGAACGAGTTTTCGGATGGAATACTGCACGAACTTGTGAGTGCAGTATATCCTTCCGACAAAACGAGTTCATATTTTCCCATACAAATGCAGTAACCTTTTTATTATATGCTCATTTCTTTATTCTAACTAAGGTTTAATTATATAAACAAAATACACTACAAGAAGCAACGTAAATGAATGAATGCCGTATTCCAAACTAAATACACAAGCGCAGATTTGACATTACAAAATGACATCATTATTAATGCGCACATAGCTCCGTCCAGATAAATTTGAACTTAGTCGCGCGGTCGACATAACTTTCGAAAGAAAATGGCGTGTCTAGTTAAAACTAAAATTTGCAGTCATATTGTGAATAAATGCGCATTGCAACGACTTTTCCATTTGATCTGGAGTGAATATATTTTGGTATTTTGTTTCGATTCGACGAAAGTTTGTGATTTTGGACTGGATTCATCTGTGCAAATTATATATGAAATACATCGGACTGAAGTGGCGCGGGAGAAGCATGTTTACGTCTGCAAATGTGTTTCTGTTTCTGTCATTGAATGTTTGAAATCATAACGTGGGAAAAATATAAAGTCTTTCAAATGCAATTTTCAAAAAGACGCTATGGAATTTAATATGTATTTCATTTTGAGTGCAGTAAGGAGGATGCAATTGCACTTATCATCGAAATTACAGTACACTTTCGAAATGTGTAATCCAGATTGAAAACCTATGACATGGCTCATGTAATTCGGATTTGCAGAATTATGAAGAAAAAAAAACATTTTGAGGAAATTCAGGATGTAAAACTGTAAGTATTTTTTATTTTGCCATTTTTTATCACCAGATAAAGAAGACAGTATATGCCTTGTCACTTGTATGTTATTTGTAAGGACATAATCGTCCGTCTTTTATATAATGTAGCTAGCCTAAATCCGTAACATTGTATCAACGTGGAATGTGCCAAAACAGCTGGGGTATTCTTTGCAGTCCACGGAACATGTTTTAGTTCATTCAGAAACAAATTTAAATAACCACAACGTAAAGACCCTCTTACGCAAGTGTATATGATTTGTTTACAAATCAAAAGTGCTGGTGTCTGCGTCATTGTTTGTTTACAATAGAAAGTAGTTCCTTTATTCACGTGAATGCTATATGTGTATTGTCGCGCGCGTTCAGTATTGGGGAATATTGAACGATTCTGACAATGTAAAGTTAACCGGGAAAAAATGAGCATATAATAAAACTATTTACACAACGAAATAAGTAAAATAAAGTAGATGCCTCTCAAAAAAGTTAGATCATTATATTACATGCAGTTACGTATAATGAGCTATTGTTGTGTTTGTAAAGAAGCGGTTTTAATATTCTTTCCACGATCAACATCTTAATAAATCGTTTTATAAATATTTGATAACTGATTGTTTGTAGAGTTGCTGGTTGACGATCCTGATCAAGAGCTATTGATGAATATAGCTATACGCATTTCAATAAACACTATTCTCAAATAATTCTCAAGTACAAAGTTGTGCAGAGAACATCACTCTTGCAACACTGACGTCGTTAATTCCAAAATATTGAAATTAACGGGTACTATGACAAAACATTCGATGCTATATATAAATTGTGTTTTATCAATGAGTGGGTATAGTGAAGATGACCTAATTATTCACTGTGTCTAATTTAATGTATGTGTTGATGTCATGATCCAACCAGCCGAGGTGAGCATGTGATTTGCATGCCATACTCGCGAATCAAAGATACATGGGCATGTGTTCATTGGCTAATTTGCTGTGAATCACACATGTTATGTACATTTGATTTAATCTGTATTTGATCTAATTTAATTGTCTGTAAATTTTTTTCAAATTATTACTTGTTAAAGTCATGCAAGTTTGTTTACTGGAATTTGCCTTTTTCCAAAAGTTAGTTGGACCTGATTGTTTTGTCTTCAACACCTAAAAATATAACGTTGTATCTAAATGCTAACCTAGTTCTAGACCTTGATTCAGAATTAGTAACAGTTCGAGTAAACAACTTCTTTTTTATTCTTAATGTGCGATTGATAATAGTGAAATCGAGGCTGACTGGGACTACGTGATTTTGGACGTAAATGGCTTCTATGATGTTCTAGAAATTCTGGTTTTACTGGAGAGTTCACCCTCATCAAGGCATCTGGTTTGCGCAGTATTCAGGTTTTATACCGATCTCTATAGAGAATGTAGTCAGTTGGACGTTTAAACACTTGATGTCAAGGTGTTAGTTCTGTTGTGACCAGTTTGGAGTTATATTTTCATTTTTATTCAAATTATTTGGATTCTAAAAGATTAATTAATTTTTCTGTAAACATTTTAGTTCTCATGCAAAATTCTTGGACAAGAACATTTCTTTAAATTTTATTCGGAATTCAAACTGATGTGATATTTAAGTATAGATGGATACTATCGGGAATTGTTTTCCAAGTTTTCTATAATTGCTGAACCCCTGACAAATTTATTGAGTATGAAATACAAGTTCCTTTGGACTGAAAAATGTCAGGAGGCTTTTGATAAGTTAAAAGCCATACTTAAAAGCGCGCCAGTTCTTAAAGCTCCAAATTTCAGCCAATCATTTACACTATATGTTGATGTAAGTGAGGTTTGGGTTTGAGCAAATTTTATTGAAGAAGACGAAAATGGTGTTGATCATCCAGTGTGCTATTTTTCTAAGAAATTAGAAAAGCATCAAATAAATTATTCAACAATTGAGAAGGAATGTTTGGCTTTGATACTGGCATTACAACATTTTGAAGTTTACATTAGTTCAGCTCCATCTTCGATTATTGTGTTTAGTGACCACAATCCCCTTACTTTCATCGGCAAGATCAAATATAAGAATCAAAGACTACTAGGCGGAGTTTGTTGTTGCAGGAATATGATATTGACATCAGGCACATCAAGGGGGGGGGGAGATAATTTAATAACACATGCACTTTCTCATGTACAGAAATGTATTATTTCATGAACACTTTGTATAATTCGTAAGAGTTCTTTTAACCTCATATATAATTAATCTATGGTAAAAAGAAAGCTTTATCATATAAATCTTTCTTTCTCTTTATAGGGAAGTGTTACGTATATTTGATTTATTTTATAATTGATTTAATTTAATTATTTGTAAGTTTCTTTTAAATTGTATTACAAGTTAAAGTAATGTAATTTTGTTTACTAGAGACATTAGTTTGACCTAATTGTTTTGTCTTCAACACCTAAAACTATAACTTTGTATCTAAATACTGACCTAAATCCAGACCTTGATTCAAAATTAGTAACAGTTCAACTTCTTTTTTATTCTTAATGTATGATTGATAATAGTGAAATCGAGGCTGACTGCGACTACGTGACTTTGGACGTAAATAGCTTCTATGATGTTCTAGAAATTCTGGTTTATCGGATGGTTGACCCTCATCCAGGCATCTGTTTTGCGCAGTATTCAGGTTTTATACTGATGTCTATAGAGAATGTAGTCAGTTGGGCGTTTAAGACTTGATGTCAATGTGTTCGTTCTGTTGTGACCAGTTTGGAGTTACATTTTCATTTTTATTCAAATTATTTGGATTCTAAAAGATTAATTCATTTTCCTGTAAATATTTTAGTTCTCAAACAGAATTCTTGGACAAAGACATTTCTTTAAATTTTATTCGGAAATCAAACACCGGAATATTATTGTCTGTGGAACAACAAAGAACTGTAGACACAACAGCACTATGCTAGCTATAGCATAAGTCATGGCCTTCCAATTTTCGAATTTAAATTCATTAGAACAGTTTATTACAAGGAGTTCTAATTTTTAATTCTGGGATTATTCATGGATTATTTTTGTATTTGATTCTTAAAACCGTAATTTCTTTTTTTCCAGGGTAATAAATAATTTGTTAAATTTTACAAAACTTGTTGTCTTCATTTTTTCTTTGTTACTGTTTATTAGAGCCTAAACACGTAACACATATAAACCAAGTAACAATTTTTTACGTATGTTTGTCTTTGGAAATTTCAGTTACATGACTTTGCAATGAACCGAACCAGCTTTTTAAATCTTCGTTTGCACTAATATTGAAATCGTCAGCTGAACTATTTTCGAAATAGAAATACGTTTCACATGGACTGTGAGATAATCACAGCGTGACTGTTCATATATAAAAATCTTAGAATTTACTCTTCCACGATACTTCATAGACAATTCCGTTTCGTTTTACATTTCAATTGTTTATATTGATAAGTGAGGTGTGGAAGGATTTGTCTATAAGATATTTTGAAATATTTGACCAGTACTCGCCTAATTGAAGCATGTGATTTAATTTTACTCATTGTAAACGTTTGTGATAGCAAATGCTCTGTAAGACCACACTAAGGATTTTGTTCTGTGAATTTAATTGCTTTTTAAGAAGAAATCAGACAATAATATTGTGTCCACTTTGTATATGATATTTAATTCCTTATTGTACCCTCTGCACACTTAAAGATTCCTTACCATCTTTAAGAATTTAATCTTTGTTCAACGCGTTACAAATTTTTTTAAACGAAAGTAGCTGAATGCTTTGGATTTTTCCCAAACCTTATGAAACCATTCTGGATAAACCAGTTGATCAAAGCATTGGTAATAATTAAGGACGAACATCAAACCACGCTATGCTGCCAGTGAATGGTGTTCATTAGGTCCTGAAAGCAATAACTTTTACGATCATTACTGAATACTGTGTCGTTAATTAGGGGCAAAAATGCGTAATTATTGAATAATGTCTAAAACTGTTCTGTATATACACATTTTGGTTATAAAGTCAGATCTGACACCAACTGGAGCTAACACAGAGTTTCAAAATGCACATGGAAATATTTTTGTACTAACTGGTTGCGTTTTTATTAGATTTAGATGCTGCTGATTATACACAAAAACCTATATTTATGTTTTTTGGACGTTTCAGATACAAGATTTCGCAACTAACGTAATCAGACTACATACGCTTTTCAAAACTTCGTTAGTTGAAGTACTTTCCAGTTATAAATGCTGTTCACGTGAACTTGTGTTACTCGCAGGAGCACTATGCATAGATAAGAATCTCAGAATTTACTCTTCCTTGGTACTTCATAGGAAATTACGTTGGCGTTATATAATGTAAATCTTTAACTTGAAAAACTGAAGGGCGAAAGGGTATTTGTCCATCATTTTTTTGTGTGGCTACAACATGTTTCGTAATGGTGCGCATGTCTTTGTTTAATCTATTTCGAAAATGATAAAGTAATTGGAGCTATACTAATGTGACCAATCCATATATATTCAAGCATTTGTTCCTCTGATGTATCCAGTGTGATTGCCGGTTATGTGCATGACAACAGCATTTTTGTCAAGTTTGATCTTATGCATCGTTAAATCTTCAAACAGCCTTGAACAATCTTATATCATCTGTTCATCAGTTCATCATACTGCATGTCCCTTCAGCAACCAGCATTTGCACAATACTGCCCCAATGTCTTTGTCGGCTGAGACTGAAAGTAGATTCGCAGCCATCATGGTTGGCACTTGATCACATGTGTGGTTTCACACCAAAAAATGTAGTCTAATTTCACACTTGCATGACATTTTACTTGTCCATTGTAAATGTTAGCCTTCTTTTATGCAAATATTAGGATGATTTGAACGTTTTCTCTCGCATTCTTCACTTTGATGCAAGTCAGCTTATTTTCAATGTTGTAAGTGTTCAATTTGTTTACTAGTGAACCATCACTAGCGATCATGGATACGGTTTATAATGCTTTAATGTTTGATAGAAAATGTGTATTTGCTACTGCTTGAATATGAAAGGACAACTCATATCCCAGTTTGCGTCACCGGTTATATTCTGTTCGGCACGACCCGACCAGATCGGCGAGCAGGGCAAGCATTGATTGGTCAGGATATGTCACGCGACCATGTTTTGCAAGCGAATATAAATAGGCGCAAAAACTGAGGATCGGCAGAAAGCTGACAACCGAAATAACGTCAATATATGCATATGCACATCTCCACCAAAATATTATTCTGTCGTAAGATAGTTATGATTAGAATTTCACTACATCACATTTTAAAAGAAAGTTGTGTATATTTAATCATTTTTTAGTTCTACTGAGTTTGTTTTCAGTGATAGAGATAAGCAGAATATTGTTCACCAGATTTATATATGTTAAGCATAAAGACATTGCAACTGGAGTGGTATCATGGGAGTGTGAGAATAGACGTCATCACAAATGCAGTGCAAAATTTAAAATTATAGGAAAAGAAATTATTGGCCGGGTTAATGACAATACACATGCTGCACTCAAAGATTCACAGAGGTGCTCCAGGTGAAAGCTGCCATTAAATGCAGCCACTGACACAGAAAAGACAGCACATCAGTTAAATAGAGCTGGTGTGGTTAGATTGATGGTAATGCAGCTAAGTTCCCACCCACTTGCCACTTCAAACGATATATCATGCGGTACAAAAAGAATACTTGGAATTATTACAACTCTATGATCTTAAACTAAGTAATAGACAAGAGCGAAAAATAGAAAGTTTTGAAAAATTAAACAAATAATTTGAATCCCTAAAATACGAAACGAAAATTTAAAATGACATTAAGTATCGTGAAATAAATCCAAAATAGTCCTAAAAGTTCTATAAGACGTCCAAATGTATGAAGTTCCAATAGAATTCCAGTGGTGTCCCAAATAAATTTCGATATTGATGTGTTGATGTGACTGAGTCTCGAGTATGCTAATGTGTCAAATGGCCTGAAATGTGGCGATGTCTTTGATATATCACAATAATATAATCCAACATTTCCTTGTCTGAATTCAGTATGATTCCAAATTAATGTTTTAGTCCAAGAATATTAATGAGCACTTAATTCCAGTGACTAATAATTTGAATAAATAAATCCACCCAAATCAAAACCTAAACACAAGGCAAAAATGAGTAACTTTTACAAGTAAACAAGTTTATATACCCTTCTACCTAATCTAGACTGCAATTAAAGTTTTCTGGAAATACTGTATCCACTGAATGGAAAATATCCTTTCTGGAACATTCTAAAGTCAGAATCAATACTTTATCTTTAACTCAAACTAAAGTAAACATATGTACAATCAATAATGATCAGAATGTTTAATCTACAGTTTTAGGGAAATAAAGAAATCAAAATCATTTTATTTTAATAATTGAGGTCTCCGGCCCATAATAAAAAATTTATATTTATGATATACACAATTGGAATGCCACATTTTCTTTAATACATGTGAGGTATAAATTTTTGATATACTTCTACACTTATTTCCGAATAGTAACATTTTCACATGATTTTATTAGAATGGAGATAAAAGAGCCTCTCTCTCTCTCGCGCGCGTGCCAAGCAAATGAGCTGTATAAGTTATATGAAAAAGTATGGAGCGTCACTACATCACTGCTACACATTACCGAGACAAATATTTAAACACTTCGTTATACATAATACTCGTTTATTAGAAATTCTCTTCTAAAAGTATCACATTCCGGTCAAACACAAACAAAATGAAATCCATCCGCTATTATGTAGATATTTCTTCTCCTGCACAGCTAACAAAATCTGAAATTTCCAATAAATTCTTCCCTTTGTTGTTGTTGTTGAGTTTAATTATAGTGGCGTGCGCATAATTGTGCATGTGCCACTTTTTTCTGACTGCAACGCAGGATGCTAGTTGTTCCTGGGGAAGGGAATGGTGCCACCTCCCCAAGGCTTTTATGGGTTCAAGGAACCCTGAGAGTTAGACCTCAATATGTGGGTCCATAAAGGTCCATTACAGTTGAATGGTTGGCTGTATTAGTGGGAAGGAGAACGGTCCTGGCTGCTTCACATCGCTTCTTTCTTGTTGCATTTGCATTTCTTTTTCTGTTTTTTCTTTTTTCCAAATGTTCTAAAAAGGGTGATGGATATCTATAATCCAATAATCACATAATTTTAATCCAGTATTTCATACGTCTTACCATATATGAGATAAAGAGGGGGAACCTACTTCATTCCTCTAGTATTTCCCCAGTTACCTGTAGTATTTGAAACAGAGAGATGTACAAAATTGAAACTGCAGTTCCTCAATATATTTTCAGTATTTAAATCACGATATTTCAGCTCCATAACATAAAATTGGCTTAAACATTGAGTCAAATATTTTAAACATATCTCTAACATGAAACTGCCGGAACCTTTTATGAAAATAAAATATCCATAACACAGATTAATATGGCTTGTTTAGTTAACATTTATTAAGCTTTCTAGCCTTAAAGAAATATTAGCTAAAGTATTGTGTTGCTTACGAAATAAATGTCACCTGTCAGGTACACCATTAACTCGATTTTGAACTAAAGTCAGTTACAAAATATAGATTTATATGACATATAAATCATGGAGAAAAGCCAACTAACAATACAAATTGAATATGTGTGATTTGGACTTTTAACCTAACTGCAACAATTTTTCAGTCATATCTCTACGATGTCTGCGGTGTGGCAGTTTATAGTTATGTCTAGCACTGTGTCATCATTCCGCAGATATGTAGCATGATGTCCCACCCAGTCACATTATCCTGACACCAGGCCGACCAGTCCTAACACTAACCTCTTAATGCTGTGCGTCAACCGGTGCAGCTGCTATTACCATTTTTATAAAAGTCTTTGGTATGACTCGCCCGGGGTTCAAACCTCGACCTCCCGCGGACGCTCTAGTAACTTAGGCCACTGGAGATCTACCAAATATAATCCAACTCGAAACCCCCCTGGCTCTGAATAAATCGATAATTGTCGCTAGATTTAAAAGCAAACAAGAATGTTTAATTTAAATGGCAATGGAAACAAGACAAATTGTGAACTTCAGTTTCGATTCATTGCTTCGCGTGTTGAATCTCCAGGCAAATAGCCCTACTTTAGTCCCTTTGTACTAATCTCTGAGGACTCTTCAGCTGTCTCTGATATTGAAATTTGCACATTTGTACATTTTGTTGGTGAAAAATCTCCCTAACACTCCACCCCCTTGCTTACAACTACGCTGAAGCCAATGAAAAATCAGCCTGATTTTGTAACTCTATTTGTTATATTAAATCTTCAAGTGATTTTAAAATATCTATTTAATAATAACCAATCGATTTATTTGATTTCATGGTTTGATTCGCCTATTACACCTGCTCCTCGTAGATGACACAAACAAAACAAGTGTAATTTGTTTCTTCCAATTTACAGAAATGGCGTCGTACTTTTTCTTCGATTTGCCCCTGATACTTTTCAAATTTCTGATAAAGTAAAATAAAAGCAGAATTTTCGTCATGTGATAGATATAATCCTGTTCTTAAAGAAAATAATGAAATGTTCATCTGTTCCTAGTCAGGGATTGTAAAATAAATTGTTCGACTTGTTTTATGAATTTTATTTCAAATGAATATTCGTCTAAAATCCTCTATGTATTGTGGGGAAAAAGCAAAGAGAAAAACAATCCGGATCAGGCACGTGTTATCACTACTCCTTGACGCCTTCTCAGGATTGGTAAATAAAAGCTCGATAAATGATAAATAGAAAGTTCCAAAGGCTCTGTTAAACTATTTCCATTTTAAACATGTTAAATAGAAAAGAACAAAATTCAGAATCATTGAAGCAAAAGATAAGGAAATATATTTTCGTGTTACCTAATGTTCATACATTGTAACAGAAAGTTTAGTATTCTTGAAATTGAATCTCTGTTCGATAGATATCAGATCGAAATAACGACGCGACCAACATTAACTACCAAATCATAACAACATTCATAAATACGTCGCAATTAAAATTGAGTGTAACTAGAGAAGAGTTTGAACTCTCTGAACTGCAAGCTACGGTTTTATTGGATTTTCATTTGTTTGAGCATGCCTGTCATTTCTTGAGCTACCAATATACGTACTGGTTCAGCCGCACAGCATTACAGAAAAAATATATTGGAGCGACTTTCCTATAGGTAAGTGACTTATTATGGGTTTTAATACATGCATTTTACATTAAATTAGTTTAGCTAGTAAGCGAAAATGAAGTAACCAATAGTAAAAGTAGAATAACCTATATTACAACATAATTCGTACGAAGTCTTTACCTATGTAAGTATTTACTTAAAGAAAGGGGTATATGCTCATTTTGCTCCAACATTTCACGAATTTTCAAAAAGAAGTAGTTGATCTGATAATACTAAGGCAAAAATTTATTATTGGATTAAATGATCAATGTTTGGTATTAATCGATGTGTACATTTTACCTAATCACTCACAAATTAAATAAAGTCCAAATGATTTTATGTTAACTTTGTGAGTCATTAAGTAACATTAGGTAACAATGATCATGGTTGGGTATTTATCGATGTGTCAATTTTACCTAATCGCTCACAAAGTCAGAAGAATTTTATGAGTGATTACGTAACAATTTACACATCGATAAATACAAAGCCATGAACATTTAATCCTTATAATTCCAATTTACTTTCTTTCTTTCATTATATATGCAGAATTCATCAACAAAGCGCTCACAATTAGGTAGTTCGAACGTTTCTTTGATTAGCCTCGTCACTGCGACAGAATACCTAGCCCCGTCTTCGCTTGCCAAGAGTGATTTAGCAATATAGGGTAGAGTGTCAGAGCGGGTCATGTCCGTTATCTCAGGAGCTTGTTATGATAAAAGAAAATGTAACATGGTTAATACTATATAAACCAGGCTATTCCTGTGTTTAGCATTACGCTTTGTATGGCATGTTTAATAGCAACTGATGTTCTTGCTTTCCGAGTATTTTCAATCTTTCAATAGCAAACTCTTGTCCATTTTAGTGAGATCCCTTGCGCGTCATATGACCCTGACCTTTAAAAACAGCTGCTGTAACATGTTGTTGAAGCCAAATGCGATACTTTCTGCCATATGTCTTCTTCGGCAAAATGGGTACGTGTTGGAATGCAAGAAGGTCTGTGCAATAACATCGTTTTAACTTGTAAAGGGCGATTTTAATATTGGGTTTGTAATTTTTGTAATCACAGGGGTTGTTGGGTGGGGGCTTGTTATTATTATGGCGTAAGACGCTGATATAAAACTTCACATAAAATGACCTGGAAACAGGGAACCAAAAGTAGTCCGCAGAATTTATCGATGTGTACCACATGACCGTTTACATCCAATCAAATTGTAAAGAACGCAGTCAATTCAAGCAAATTGGAACTATTAACATTTGAAAAATCATAAAGCTCCAATTATTTTTAAAAATTATTTGATATGACGTTATAGGTACGTGCTTATGACGTCACATTTGGCTATAAAATAGCCATTTTTGATACAATTGAAGTTTCATTTTATTAAATGAAAGTGGTCCACATGCGACAACCAATACTTTATTTGTCCACAATATAAAGGTGTGTGTGAATAACCACTGACTAGAATATCGTTTTGGTCGTCTCATATATACCATGTGAAAAACGAGAACATTTCAGTCCATCAGCTTTCAGTGGTACCTTGCAACTCTATAAAGTATTAACTACAGCTAAAGTGGCGTTTCCGCTACAGTGAACACATCAAATAATTTAGACATATACCAACATAAATATATGTCCTCTGTAACATAATACACAGAAAGTATAGTGAAATACTGTGAAAGGAGCATTTCATTTTCTTGGTAAATGAGTGAACGTATCTTATTCAAAAAGCTCAAATCTAGCCATATATATGCATCTTCATAGACCTTAAAAGACTACCAGCACAATTAAGAACTTCAGGTTTTCTTTCTTAGGAAAAGACAATTTTTTTTAAAAACCATATAACACATACGCAGATTTTAAACTTGTTCTCGTCTGCACTCCTCCTTTACGAAAAGAAAAATGAAGACAAACCGTGTTAGTAGCTCACTCCTTATGTCCCTCGCCAAATCGACCAAACCATTCAAGTACAAAGTATGACAAAATTTACTTTTTTTGTCCCTTTTCTTTGAAAAATAACTGATATTCAAATATTGCCTGCCATTGTTTTTCCTGTATTTTCTCTGATCGCGTTTTGAGACATTCTGAATATTTGAATGGGGGTAATTAAATATGGATGAGACACTTGAAGGAAGTGTACCCAAAACAAGAAAAAAGAAGCTTCCGGTATTATTGTGCTAACCGGGTCTAAAAGTTAAGAAATGGTGATAGAAATAACGATTACAGTCTATATTTTCCTTATTAATATCATTTTAATAGCATTTATTGTTTTATTTCGTTTTGTAGACAATAGTGTACCTTGAATGAATTCACAATCACGAACTCCTAAATAACCTCCTCAGAGCATGAAATAACAATGTGAATAATAATAATAATAATAATAATAATAATAATAAATGTGGATTGGTATAGCGCCAAATCTTTAGAAGCTTTAGGAGCTTAATATTATTAGATAACACATTTAGGCATATACAAAGACAAGATTTGTTTTAAAAATCATATTACAAAAACAGAAACATGCTGACAATAATTAAAGAAGTAAACATTATGTAGTCTTTAAGTCTGTTTTGTGGTTAAAAAAGTGCTTTTTAAGAGCATTCTTGAAAGAGATCGCAGTGTCTTTGTTTCTATGATCTATGGGCAATTTTCTTCACGTAGCTGTGTCATGGTACGCAAAGGAACGTTTTCCGTATGACTTCGTATTTACAGTTGAAGAAAAAAAATGAGAATGCCAGTGTCGGAGGAGACACGTAAGTTGCTAGATGTGGTGTACTCGTGGTTGAGGTCAGATAGGTAAATTGTACAGGAGCCAGTGTAGGAAATGTAGCATAGTGAACAGATTTTGTGTCCGATTCTATACAGAGTGAAATTACAAAGCAGGAGGTGTGTGCTCTCGGTTCTTTGTCCTCTAACAGGATCTAAATAGCCGTGTTGTGGAATTTTGATGTTTGTTGTAAGTGCAGAGACGAACCAGATGTAAGTTAATTACAAAGGTCCAGTCTTGAATGTGCTAAGAAAACGCAAATGTTTTACTGGCATCAGCCGCAATAAAATTGATGTAATGACAGCGTACTTTCGTGAGTGACATCTAGGTTTCGTGCTGGCTGTGCTAATTTAATATTGGTATTGCTGATACGTATTATTTGAGATAATGTATATGAATGAGAAAGCCTTTGTGTGCTGATCAAGACGGCTTGAGTTTTATCATCATTCATCTACAACTTTTTATATGTCATCCATGACTTTACACCGGAACTGCTTTTCTCTACGCCTTGGATGGTAACCTCAACTTCAGCTTGGCAGCTAGATTTGTATATCAGAATGTCATCAGCATGCGATTGACGAGATGCTGACGTCGGTCTATGACACCTGAGAGCGTCTGAAGATATAGAATGAAAAGAACAGGACCGAGAACTGAGCCTCGTGAAACACCAAAACTTAGACCAACTGGGCTAGGATGTTTTCAATTTATGGACACAATGTGTGTCCTCTTGACTAAGTCGGACTTGAACCATACTAAGGCTGCAACGTGAATATCAAATACATGCTGGAGATGGTGAAGTAATATATCGTGGTTTACTGTGTCAAATGCCGCAGAGAAATCAAGGAGGGTGAGAACTATAATCTTTCCACTACCGAGGCAGAGAGAAGGTTGGTAACTACTCTCAAATGGCAGTTTCAGTACTATGGCGAGAGCGATAGGTAGACTGTACAATTGCCAAAATGATTATTTTAATTCAGATGAGATATAAGCTGGGAAACAGGCCGATAGTACTGTAAATCGATAGGGTCAAGTGTCGGCTTCTTCAACAGAAGCTTAACAATGGAAGTTTTGAAAAATGATGGGAATTCCCCGAATGAGAGAGAAGCGTTGATAACATAGGTTAGTGAAGGTAATACTAAATCTAAGTGCTCTCAAACTGCAGTGATGTCGGAATCGGATAGAGTTCACATGACTTCGAGGCACTCCTCATCAAAGTTGTATGCACCATTTCCACGGAGACAGAGCAAAACTCTGTTTAAGGTTGCTATATATATTCTGTATCACAACTGCATGGTGATAGTGAATTAATCGAAATTATGTTATCAAGCTTATCTCTAATAGCTTGAAAATTGCCACGGAATAAATTTACAAACAGGTCCGGATGGTCGAAGGGAGGGAAAGTGGCTGGAAGGTTTGTCCATTTATTCCTTGATATTAGTTTGTTTGTAATCTCCAAGAGTTCGTTGCTGCTTTAATTTACAATGATCTTAGTATTGTAGTAATTTGATTTAGCTGTATGAACTATGTTTGTAACATTCGTCTCAGCAGCTTCATAGATCGGCTTATGAATAATTAGGTCATTGGCGATCCAAATCCTCTCAGCCTTACGGAATTCTCTTCTAGCAGTGCGAAGCTGGTACCTAACATTATTTTAATCTAATTGTAATGCAAAGGCATGTATAAAAAATACAAATTTCCATTTTATATTTATTTTTAAATGGAATATATAATCTTTAGGACACAAGCGGTCTTACCCATGTTAACCTCACACGACAACATGCTAACTGTATATAATAATTTGAATTTCACGATGTTAACGAATCCACGTGGTGTAGTGGTAAAATAAACGGCCGCTCCTAGCAGCAAAATGTAGTAAATCACCATACAAGCTATAAAAGTGCTAAAATCAGCATTCAACAAATTTGAAGCGCAGTATGTCTTAGCTATGATTCATTTGATTCCCATTTGATTAATTAATTCAGTACACAACGACACAATATCGTCTGCTGAAGGCAATGACGTATTAGTTGAAGGGATTGTATTAGAGATGTTATGAATTGTACTCACTTGCAATGCAAAGACAGATATAAAACACTTTGTTATTTTCTATTCTATTTTTAATTTTTAAATAGAGAACATAATTTTAGGATAATTAATCTTTCCCAAATGAATCCTACAGGGCAACATGTCATCTATATGCAATAATTTGACCATCACGATATAAATGAATCCAAGCGGTGTAAATGTAAAGTGCATGCATGCTTCCAAACAGTACT
This sequence comes from Sinohyriopsis cumingii, assembly GCA_028554795.2. Classification (NCBI taxonomy): domain Eukaryota; kingdom Metazoa; phylum Mollusca; class Bivalvia; order Unionida; family Unionidae; genus Sinohyriopsis; species Sinohyriopsis cumingii. The sequence goes on from CM068827.1 coordinate 79,724,887, forward strand.
AAATAGTCAATCATCAGTTCCAACCTCAGTAATCTCCTCAGTAATTTACGTTTGTTCTTCTTACACTATTTCTATTTGCATGTCTTTCTTTCTTTCTGTGTTGCATCAGCTATCCAAAGATTTTAATTAGATTAAAATTAGCCTTGAAATCAATGTGTTTGTAAATACTGCCATTCAAATGGTTGCCATTATCCAGCTCTTTCATATTTATCATTCCACTGTTTCCTGAAGCTAGATGGTACATCTTTTGGTCGTGACCCTGGGGGGGGGGGGGGTTAGTGGGGGGTAGATGGGTGTTGGTGCGTACGTGAGACAGAGAGAGGTAATAAGAATGGCCATATCGAGAGAAAATGGACTGTACTTGGCCTTATGAATTCTGTCCTTCACATTTTTGCCAGTGCTCAGTTAGTGGACCTTGAATGTCACATACCTATCTTCATTAATCTTATAACATTTTTATGTGTGTTGTGTATATGTGCCTGGAGATCGTCAAGATCTGGCAAGATTGTCGTCCATAGCTACTCAAATTATATAGAACAAGTTTGATTGCAGTCTCAACACTAATACGAAATTCTCATCCTGAACAACCTCTTTTAAAAAGTCTCCATATTTTTATATTCGTTGTATATGTGTGTGCATGTGCGCGTATATACGCTAGCGCTCGGCCTTGTACATGCACGCATGAATGTATATCAGTTCTTCTTATGTATGGGATACATATGCTAAACATTACTAACGATTTTCACACGTTTGCTTCTTGGCCTGTTAATTGCTCATTCTGACAATAATAAATAGTGGTGTACGTATTTTCAAGTTTTAGTTCTTTTTTTGACATGTTTAGATAAAGACAAATGTTAACACGTCAGCTTGAACTAAAATATCCTAAGACCTTGTTTATATAAAGTATAAGGGTTCGGAAATACAAATACGTCCTAATTAGAAAATGCTTTGGTGTATATCTGGATGCGTATAAGGACCATCCTAAATTTCCACGTTAGTAGTAAATGGGGCCACCCTAGGGACAATGGGACTTAGCATTAAAAACACCCCTGGGCCACTCTAGGGACAATGGAAATTTAACATGGAGAAAAATCGTGGGTCACTCTAGGGACAATGGGAATTTAACATAGAGTTTGGGCTTGTCTAGGGACAAGGGGAATTGAACATGGGAATAGAGTTTGGGTTTGTCTAGGGACAAGGGGAATTGAATATGGGATTTTTTTTTTTTAAAAAGTTTTTTTAAATTTAAATTTAAATTTAAATTTAAAAAAGGGTAGGCAATGGAAAGGCTATCTCTTTTCGAGAAATATGGCTGGCCCTGAAAAGGGCCTTTGGGTTTTCTTCTTCTTCTGCTTCTAATTTCTTCTTTTTCTCCACCAACTTCTTATTTTATCTCCAACACTCTTTCTCTTCTTTTCTTTCTTTTTTCTCTCCTCCTCTTCTTTCTTCTTCTCTTCCTCTTCTTCTTTCTTCCTCTTTTCATTTCTTCTTCTTTTTCAATTTTTTCGTTCCATGCTCTCATCCTTATCCTTTCCTCTTCATCCTCCTTCTCCTCCTTTATCTCTTTCATGACACCACTTATCTTGTCCTTTACCTTTCTCAAGTTATTAATTTCCATCTTTACACGATGGGGACTATAGGAATAGTGGTCTTCAACGAGTCTTATTAACATCTGCTCCATCATTCCTAAATTGTCTAAAACGTCTTGCAATGTTTGCATCTTGTCAATTTGGTTCGAAGCCATCTTCTTTGTAGAATGGTTTGAACGACGAATACTGTGGGTTCTTATAGTGAAAGCGCGGACGTGATGGAAAACATCCCCCTTAAAACATAAAATTGATATTACCTAGATCATGACCTAACACCGTGCAGACGTGAAAGAAAACATCCCTACTTTTCTCATTTCATATAATATACTATCCACATAAGTGAAGCAACAATAAACAAACCCCAAATCTACTATTTACACACGCAAATCATTAAAACAAAATCCATAATCTACTATCCACACAATCGTACGTGAGCGCTTACAAAACCCAAACTATACTCTCCACATACACTAAGAAACAATAAACAAAATCCATAATCTACTATCCACACAATCGTACGTGAGCGCTTACAAAACCCAAACTATACTCTCCACATACGCTAAGAAACAATAAACAAAATCCATAATCCACTATCCACACAATCGTACGTGAGCGCTTACAAAACCCAAACTATACTCTCCACATACGCTAAGAAACAATAAACAAAATCCATAATCTACTATCCACACAATCGTACGTGAGCGCTTACAAACCCCAAACTATACTCTCCACATACGCTAAGAAACAATAAACAAAATCCATAATCTACTATCCACACAATCGTACGTGAGCGCTTACAAAACCCTAACTATACTCTTCACCTACGCTAAGAAACAATAAAGAAACCCATAATCTACTATTCACACAAACATACCTTAGCTCTTACAAGCACCAACACACAAACACACACCCTCACACTATCTTAAAAAAGAGTTAGTGTTTATATTCACACTACTATACCTACACATTGGCAAATTGATGGTTATTTCTTTTCTAGAGTATTGGGTAGCCCTGAAAAGGGCTGTTTTTTGTTTGGAACTTCATGGACACCTGGTTAATGGTGGCACCTTCCAGGCCTGGCGCCGCATACACATCTTATCCCCCAGTTACTTTTTACCTTTTGGGGGGAGAGAGCAGAGGCAGGATATGTCGCTTCAGAATCCCAATTTTCGCTCTCTGGGATTCTGAAATTTCTTCTTCTTCTCTCCTTTTCCTCCTCCTCTTCTTTGTATCTTCTCTCCTCCTCTTTGTATCTTCTTTCCTCTTCTTCTTTATATCTTCTCTCCTCCTCTTCTTTGTTTCTTCTTTCCTCCTCCTCTCTTATCCTTCCCTCCTCCACAATGGCTTCCGCGGCCAGTTCATTTAATATGCGCCTGGCATATTCCAGATGCACATGAAGTTCCAACAGTTTCTCCAGTCTCGTGTTCATTTTTGGTGTTGATCAATCAACAAGGGTAGTTGGACTGCCGAACGAGTTTCAATTTATAGTGAAAGCGCGTACGTGAAGGAAAACATCCCCCTAAAAACATAAAATTGATCTTACCTACATCATGACCAAAAAAAAAATAACAACAACGCGCGGACCTAAAAGAAACACTCACTTTTTTATTCTACCCATCACTATTTTAAATTTTTTTATAAATCACTTCAATTGACTATCCACATACTCAAAGCAATCCAATCTAACCCCGAAATCTACACCTCAAACACCAAATAAAGACATCATTTTAATCTACTATCCACATCAACGTACTTGATCACTTACAAACACACAAACTCACGAACACATACCCTCACATTTTTTTAAAAAGAGTTAGTGTTTATTTTCACACTACTCTACCTACACACATTGACAAATGGATAGTTATTTCTCTTCTAAAGTATTGGGTAGCCCTGAAAAGGGCTATTTTTTTTTTTTTTTTTTGCTATGGCAATCTTTTTTAGTTTCTAAGAATGCGATGTCCTCTGAGGATAGACTTTCTGGCGATAGGTCTGCTTCTTCGGAAAGAGAAGAAGAACTCTTTGGTGTCGATACGACAATCGACAAAGCCTCTGTCAGCTTCAGGTTCTTGTTGCTGCTGTTGTTGTTGTTGCTGCTGTTGCTGCTGTCTCTGAAGTCTGTACTTCTCTGTCCATTCTTCGTTTTCCCTGTTCATTTCTTCTCTGAAAAGCTCTTCTATCAGGTCTTCAGTGATTTTTAACATTCTCACATTCTCTATTTCTTCTGGCTTCGGTATCAGACTGTGTCTGACCCTATGCAAATTCACGTAGGCTTCGTTGAGCTTAGCTAGTTTGGAACACATCTTCTTAGGAGGATGAGTCGACAATGGATGGTTAGACTGGAAACAACCCGGTCCTTAAAGTCAAAGCGCAGACGTAAAGGAAAACATCCCCCACACGGTTTTTGAGTCGCAACGTTCAGTGAGTGTCATGAGAGGGATAGTAAGAAATGAAAGAGCATCAATCCAACATTCTTATAGCTAAACAAAAGACAAAGGCATTTTTTTCAAAACACAACATTTTTTATTCAAAAATCACTTAACACTAAACAACAACTCTAACATTTTTAACAATAATCCAACAATATAACATCAAACAATTTTTTCAAAACACAACATTTTTTATTCAAAAATCACTTAACACTAAACAACAACAACTCTAACATTTTTAACAATAATCCAACACTAAAAGTTTCTCCACTAGGTAAAGAGGGATAACAGTCTTCCATGGTTTCTAGTAATCTAGGATGACTTCTCTCAAACTGTTGATTTCTATGGTATTATCGAATTCTGCATACAGGATGACGTTCACCGTTTCATCAGGGTCTCGGTCTTTAAACTGAATTTCCACACGAATCTGGCCGGATTTTATAGGGTGGAAATGTCCCTCGTCGCTGCCTTGGTCTGGAGTGAAATCGAAAGCCCACAAAGCGTAGCCTCCTGCATAATCCTCGTACGTAATACCGTGACTGGTATTGGTTCCTAACTGTCCGGTGGCTTCGTACAGGAACAAGTCCGATCTCAAGTAATTCTTCTTGGTAAAGTCAGGTTCGAAAGGTCGGGTACACAAGGTCTTGCCATCGCGACTGACTTCGATTTTGGACACGCCAAAGTGTTGAAAGTAGAAAGGATTTTTTTCGGCAGCTCCGTTGAAGGCTGTATTCTCGACGATACCAACGATCAAACGTTTGGGTAACTGTCCTTGGAACAGATGATCTTCGATCATGGATCGCTGTCCCTTGGGAATGGTGAAGGTTTTCACTTCCACGCGTCGTATGGGATACTTGGCAGTCGTTCTGCTCAACGTCTGACTGATGTCGTTTCCCACTTTAGGTAACACTTCCACACGGCGTACGTAGAGTCTGGCTTCTAGGATTTTGGTTTTGTAACCGTCACTATCAGCCATCAAATGGAAAGCGGCACTGCTACGATTCAGTCTCAGGCGAACATCCACCCCGTTCAGCAAATACTTTTCTTGCAACCACATGTCCAAATGCAAACGATCCATCAGTTCTAAACTTGTGTCGGCTCCCGTGATTCTCTTTCTTCGTTCTAGAAATCCATCATTGTTGTCTTTCTTTTCATCAGTTTCCAATATTTCAAACTTGGTAGGTTCGTCAGCTTCCCATACCACACAGGCATTGAGATGAGTGTTCTTGGCATCTATTCCGTACGTCAAGAGATATTCCAGGTAGGCACGATAAGGGTAAGTATCCATGCTGCTACTGACCAGTTTGTTATTCAAGTACAAGTCCACTCCACTGAACAAGGAATGCATGAAATTGTTGACGGGAGCTACTGCTTCATCGTCTATAGCACCTCCAGTCTTATCTAGAATTTTGACTTTCAGGTACAAGTAACTGCTATTCAGATCGATGTAATCTTCGGGCTGTCCTTTGATTTCAAACTCGATGGGAGCGGAATCGGTCAGTGAGGAGACGGGGTGAAATTCCACCCACTGGGATTCTTGCATCGTCATCATCGTGGGGGGGGGGGGGGGGCATGGCAAACAGATCCAGTTCCGTCTTGGAACAAGCGCAAGATTCTCGGTGCATCATTTTTTTGTCTCTTTTCTCAATAATCGAAAACGTCTAAGTCTCGAACGGTTCTTCTTTTCTTTGTCTTTCTAGCTTGAAGTCTGGTGAAAGGGTGTTTTCTTCGTCGTCTCTTTCTGCCTTGTCCTTGCTGAATGCCTGACTCGGTAGCGTGCAGGGCATTTATAGGTGTTTCTCGGTGACCCAAAATGTCCTTGCCCGTTTGCAGCAAGACATTTTTGCCTGCCCTCATGAAGGCTTCTTCAGGGTTTTGTTTGTCGATGATGACATTTTGGAGAAATTCTTTGCCTTGCGTCAGTGCCGCATCTTTCAAGGCGTGCAATCCGCGTGTCACCATCGGTTTCAACACCGGGGCCACCGAACGAAAGGCCGATTTTAACATATCTCCTAAACCGTGTCCTCGCTGTCGAGCAACCCCTCAGTACACTGGATACATGACTTACGAATCGTGAGAAAACCGTTTTCGAAAATGGAGTTTCACCGTGACTTTTCCTTTGGTGAATGGAATATTTTGTCCCAAATCTCCTTTTATAGTAATGTTGACCGTGTCCAAATACGACTTACTGACAGGCAAATAGTGAGGATGTACAAATTCGCGGTGGACGTGGTAAGTGTTTCCACCTTCCTCGTCAGTGTTCGTGGCAGAATCCACTTTGAAAGGAATGACACGCAGTAACGGTACGGAGGTGTGTCCCACCACGTTATACTCCACCACATCGGAGTACACAAACATCAAATTCAGTCCTTGGTTCAGTTCTACCGGGGAACGAAATAACTTGCTAAAAGACTCGTTGTCGTAAACGATGGGTAATTCGCTTTTCTTCATCATGCTCATTCTCAGGTTCATGTCTCCGCCCAACATGTCATACAATTCAGGACAAAATAAAATGGACAGGATTTTACTCCGTTCAAATTTCATCAAGAAGCGACGAGCTGTTTTGTGGTACTCCATGGTGACACTTTTGTTAACATGCTCCAAAGCTTTCAGAAACACGGCATTAAACCTGGAGGCTATGGTGCTGACCAAATGTTGACCACTAAAATAATAGCCTGGGGAAATGAACAAGTGATAGGTGGTGTACTTTTGTGTACGGGTTTTCTTGTCATATTTGACATTGCTATCCATCCACTGTTGGAATTGTTCGTCATGAACTTCCACATCAAAAAAATTTTGATTGGGAAGGACATTGAGGACTTGGGTCGGATGAATCATTTCTACTAAAGCCACTTCCCAATGGGCTTCGTGATCTAAGGGGATGGCTTGAGGTAATTTGGCCGTGTAACAGCACAACGTGTTCTTGGGAAACACCTCCATGGAACTGTCACTGGGTAAGGTTAAGTAAAATTGGTTTTGGTGACTCATAATTCCAGAGTTCTGTGGCTGTCCGAGGGGTTAGTGGACGTCAGAGGCGTGTCTCCGCCCAAAATGGGGTTCTGGTTGTGGTTGGAGTGGTGACTGGCACTGGCACTGGACACAAGGTTCCCGTGGTTCCCGTTCGAGGTGAAACTCAGGGAGGGATTAGGAAGCAGGTAACCGATGCAACTGCTCAATAAAATGGTCCACAATTGTTTGTCTCCTTGTTGCAAACTCAAATTGGCGATGGCTGCCCCGATGACACAATACACCACGAAGATTTGGCAGAAAAAGACGATTTGCGTTTTAGGCACACGTTCTCCACACCACACCCACAAGGGTTGTTTTTGTAAATCTTGCACAGAAGAACTGGGTGAAGGAGGAGTGGTCGACGTAGCTGCGTCTGTGTGAAAAGGCATGATGGTCACTTCTTTTTATAGTCGATGACTTGCGAAGCGTCGATCCAAGAATCAAAACTGGGCGGATATCCTTTCCAACGTACTTTGACTTCTTTGACACGTCGTTTGCCCACTTTACGGGTTCTGCGTTCGAGAATGCTTTCGATGTCGTACACGTCGTCTTCTTTTTTGGTGACACGTTGTAACTCGGGCAAATAAAACGTTCCTTTGAGCACTTCTCCGTTCATGTCTTCCAATTTATAGACGGCAGGATGACGGCCATGCACTCGTCCAGTGACGCGAAACAGTTCGGTCGTCCAGTTAGGTAAGTAACCTTTGTCAAAAGTGCGTTTGGTTTTGCCAATGCGCACCCAATCTCCTACGGCCAACTCTCCACTTTTCTTGGGGACAGCCCTCGTCGGGGACGTACCAAACAGACGCTCAAACACCAGCACTTCGTTGTCGGGAGTCACGTCTTGCGGGGCACGTCCGATGCTTCGATGGTAAGATTGGTTGTACGCTTGCACCAGGTGCGGTAAGATGTCGATGTACTTCAGAGTGTGGTGATGCGCAAAATATTTCCACATGCGTTCTTTCAAAGTGCGCTGAAAACGTACCACGATGCTGCTTTGGTTTCGGGATTCTCGGTGGTAAAAAAATGAATGTCACGTTTCTTTAATTCTTTTTGAAAAGCTTGGTTCAGAAATTCGGTACCTTTGTCCGTTTGCCATCGAAGAGGGTGACGACCGCTTTGTTTCAACACCCGTTGCAGGGATCGCACTAACTCGCTGCTCGATTTGGAAGTCAAGGGTACGACCCAAGCAAATTTGGAAAAGACGTCGATGACACAAAACAAATATTTGTAGCCACGATTGTAGCTGGCCAAATGAGAGACATCGGCTAAATCGGCTTGCCATTGATGATCGATGCCTTCCACTCGGGTGCGACTTCTGGCAAACTTGCGTCGAATGGGTTTGTGTAAAGTGTAGGTAGCTTGTTCTTGTAACCATCGTTGCACTTGAGGTAAACGGAGACTTTTCAGTTGCGTTTTGGCAGCACGATACAATTTTTGAACTCCTGCGTAACCTGCAGGATGGGAGGGATCGTAGTAAATGCTGGCTAAGACTTTTTCCATTTTTTTTGTGTTGGTTGGTGTGTTAATAAGGCACCCACTCTTGGAGGAGGCTACTCTTTTTCTCTTGGGGTATTTTCTTGGATTGCAATGCTTTGCGTGTGCGACCGGCAATAGGTGTTGAAGAGGAGGAGGATGTCTGAGCGGGGGATATCGGTTCTTGTTTCACTTCTGTCTTCACTTCTGTCTTCACTTTCTTTTTCTCTTGTGATGAAGAAGGGGTGGCCATCATCTTTTTAATCCATCCAATTCTGGAGGTAGGTGGTGTTGTTAACTTGCGTACTTTTTCTGGTGGAGTTTGAAACCCTTCTTCTTCTTCTTCTTTTCCTTTTTCTGTCTTGGTCACTGGTACTGGTGGTACTGGTACTGGTACTGGTGATGGTGCTGGACTTTTCATCAAGGTCTTAAAATCTTTCAGAGTGGGTAGAGCTGTTTCGTCTAAAGCTTTCTGGTGAAAGAGTTGCAGTCGTTGCAAGAGTTGACCGTACTTTTGCAATTTTTCTGTTTCGGACAAATCTTGGCGATCCATCAAGGACTGCAATTCGTGTTGTAACTGGGACATCTCGCTCAAATGGGGATTGGGAGGTAAATGCGGGGTGTGTTGTTCTTGGCACCGATGGTATTCCATCCATCGTTTGTAAGGCACTAAAGCTAGTTTTCGTCCTTCCATGGGGTTGTCAGGGGTCGATTCTGAGATCTTGGAACTTCCGAGGCCTTTTTATCTTGCTCCCACCAGTCCTCCCAACATGGTTCCCAAGACTCCTTTCAGTATGGGGCCTAACAAGAGAGGTAAAATACCTCCACGTTGCACTAACATCTTCTTTTTTGACGAATGGGAATTTTCTTTTGAACCATTTGGCGAAGAACGTGACGATGTTTGCCTAAGCATTGTTTCTGGTGTTTGGACAAAGGGATCGTGCCTTTCAAAACGTTCAAACAACATTCGCACACGGTATCGATGACCTCTTTGGAGGCCGTTTGAATGAGTTTTTTTCGTAGGGGTGGAGAAGCTTTGGACAGGACAGATAACATGTCCCCATGTTTGACTAAACGTGGTGGCAGTCCTTTCCTTTTCTTTCCTTGGGGTTTTCTGGAGGGTGACATCTTTGAGTCTTCAGGAGCACCAAAAAACACTGATACCCGACTTGGTCACATGCCTTTTTTATACTGGAACGCGTCGCCACTGATTGTCTTGACGTCGTATTAGTTTGAGGACAGGCATGACACGTCGTGCAGGGGTACGTAACGGACTAAATCGAGCCAGTTCTTGCTTGGACAAATCCAGTAAACCTTGTAACATGCCCGATTTTTCTTGAACTTTGATTTTGGGAGAAGGTACTTTGTGAGCAGCAGCCACTGCCACTAAATTGGAAGGTCCTGCCACTGGGGAAGTTCTTTTGGGGGTCATCAACGGAGAAGTTCTTGGTGTGATCAACGTCTCCAAGTACTCTTCAGTTCTGGGTGTCATTAACGGAGAAGTGGACAAACGTGAGGCTGCCGGAGACGCAGTCACCGCTGTGGCAGGTCGTGGTTTGCGAGTGTAAGGTTGCGTCCTGGCCGAAGTGCCTCTCTTGCGACTAGTTTTCTGTGGACTTTTCTTTTTCTGGGGACTTTTTCTCTGTTTCTTTTTCTGGGGGCTTCTTTTCTTTTTCCGGGGTGGTGGTGTCTGGTCAGAGGAGGGTCCTGCCACTGGAGAAGTTCTCCTTGGGGACCTGGTCTTTTTCTTCTTGGGGCTTCATTGGACTTTTGTCTTGGGTATAACTTTGGGGGCATTAGGATCCCATCTTAAGAGTGAGCGAATGATGACCCCTCCTAGAGTACCGCTCCCTCCAGGTTTCAAAATGATTTGTTTTTTGGTTTGAGTGTTGATGCGGGGATCGGCCAGTTGGACCAAAGCTACTTTGTTTCGATCGAAAAAGCGTTTGGTTTGATGAGGAATCTGAATGATTCCTTGGAGTAATTGACGTGCCGTCACCGTGAACCATCGTAAGACTTCTTTGAGACTAGCTTCTAAGACACGAGCTCGTGTTTGTGGATCTTTTTCTCGACTGATGCCATACAAGGCACGAATCAATTTGACGGGAAGATGCGACTGAAGGTACGTCATGTTCACACTGTGTGAGACAGACGACAAAGGGTCTGAGGTTTTTATAGATTTTTTTTATGTGGAGTGAAATGAAGTCGAGGACGGAGACGTGTACAGGACAGGCCCTCCGTCTTGGCACCAGTGGTGAAACAAGTGGGTACGAAATCGCAAATCCTCGGGAGTCGTAGGTTTCAAATCGACGAGTAAATAGGCGTGTGGCGTTTGAGTGGCATCGTCGTACGCCTGAGTCAGCCAAGGCGTTCCTAACTGTTTGGCTAAGACTTGCACTTGCGATTTATCTCGAGGGCTTTTAAACAAGACCACGTAATGCGCATTGAGACTGATGGTGCGATGGGCTTTACTTTGTTGAAACAAGTTGTGGGTGATGTAAACGACACTGGCATTACGGTGATGCCCTTTGCGCGTGAACCACAGTTTAATTTCTTCTTCGTCTTCTCCTAACATGTCGTCGAAAATGACCAAATGGGTTTGACGGGAGTCAGAGACGATGCCGTCGTCTTCTTTAGGAATGCCTTCCACAAAGACGATGGAATCGCCTTGACTTTCTCGCAAGAGGCTGTACGCCGATTGCCACTCTTTGTAACACCACACGATTCGTTGAGGGGGTCGATCGATCAAATGATGTTTATGTTCGATCAAACGTTTGACGAATTCGGTTTTGCCTGAACCGCTAGGTCCAGCAATGAGCGTGTTAAAGGGATGGCGAAGATACAAAGCCTCCCAACTGGCACGATCTAAGTGTTCGTCGATGACTTTGACAGTAGAGGAAGAGGGAGCAGAGACAGCAGAGGTAGCCATAGTGTGAGAAATGTCACTTGTGACACGAAAACAAACAAGACAAGAGTTTATATACTTTTTTTCAGAACACGTTTATTGAATGTTTTTTTCAAACATGAATACGAAAGACAAAAATACATAAAAGCCAAAGGCTTAAGTACAAGAATAAAAGGCACATGATAACCATCAACGTGGAATAAACACAAGTGTCTGTACAACATGTTTTGTGTAAAGTTCTAACCAGTTCTATAGTAGGGGGTAAGGTCAAACAGGTGTCCTCCCGAAAGGCTCTTTCAGACCTGTCCACGACAGTCCTGTCCTGGGTGACGGGTTCTTCTGGCACCGTCACTAACACAGGTTGAAAAGTAACTTTTTTCCTTGAATAACTTTCGTGCATACTGGGCCACCTCTTGTGTCCAAGCCTCAAAACCCTGGTCTCGGTGATGTCCAACATTTGACTCCTAACAAATCTGGTTTCTTCTTCGTCAACGACATGGTAAGTTACTTCAATGAACAATGAACTATCGATCTTGCCTAGGGTTCCTTTTTATATACAGACCAATACCGACGTGACCGTAGGGCAACGTAAAGTGATTGGGAAGTCGCACTCGCTTCTGGTATACAATTTGATAGACTTTTTCCAAGGGTCGACTGACGATTTGGTGAGTGGGTAAACGTACAATCTTGTTCGGTTGATAGGTGGTCATTTTAAAGTTTCCATCCTCTCCCGATTGCAAGGCTTCTTTCAATACCCCAAAGTTGACCACTCGACTGGTACGATGATTCAGAGTCAGTCCTTTCACTTTGCACGTCGTGTGCACTTCTCCTTGTTTGTCACGGTATTCGTAGCCGTAATTTTTGGGGCCGCCACTGACGAAACTTAGAATCTTGTCGTCGGGATGCTCGTCTGTCCAGGCTCCTAAACGGTCTCCTTCGATGTCAGGGTGATGTTGAATCGGGTGATGGATGTAAATGCAACTGTCCGTGTCAAAGTACAGGACGCGATCCCCTAACAGTTCTAAAGCTTCGTACAATTTTAAGCGAGCATGAGCTGTCACGTAAGCCGCAATGATGACATTTCCAAAAGAGTCGTCTTGTACAATGTCCAGATCTTCTTCGTAATTGACCAAGATCAAATCCTCTCGAACGACGTCCACGTGTTTCATGTATTTGGTTTTGTCGTGAATCATCTGGAAGTAGCGGGAAGGTTCTGTCAAATATTCCGTCTTGGGTAAACACGGTCGTTGTGCCATTTTACCCCACAAGCAATTTAACATCACTTTGGCAAACGATCGCCTGCCTTCGTTTTTCTCGATGTGGTCTAAAGAGATGCCTTCTTGTTGGTAGTATTTCTCTTCGAATTGTATTTGGTCTTCGGGAGTGTGACACCAGGAAGGATAGCCGCTGGCTTCTTGTTTCAGTTTCAAAAAGGCATCCACGTAGTCGGCGAAAATGCCTTTCTGAGTAGGGTCACCCTTGTGGTACTGTTGTGTCTTGGGAATGTGGCAAATTTCGTACACTTCTAACAGTTGGTATCCCATGTCCAGAGCTTTGAACAATTCTACGCTGACCCAGGTTCCCGTCAAGGCACGTTCTTCCTGGCTGTGATGGCAAGGTTGGTCCTGGTTGCACGTTTCGGCACAAGTACGGCACAAGGGAAACATCAGTTTGCCTTGACAATGGTGAGGTAAGACGGGATGGTATAGGTTCGTGGGAGGCAAAACTTTGCACTTGATCAAGCCTTCGTATTGTCGAATGTTTTTTAGGTCGATGTGTTCCGGCAGCAATTGCGGGTGCCCTACAGGAAAGCGACAATATTTGCACACGTAGGGATACAGCGAACACACATCCAAGTATTTGATTTCTTCTCCTTTCTCTTCGTCGGCTTGGTACAGCAAACAGGTGGCATTGGTCCTTCCTCCGTACAAACTATCCCTCGGGTTCAGCGGGTCCATGAACTGGTAACCTTCCACGAGGCGTTTAAACTCGGGATCGGTTTTCATACGGTGATCGTACTCGTGTTCCCACATTTCCACCACTTGGTATCCTTCCTGTTCTAACTTTAGGCGCCGCTGACAAGTGTCCTGGTACAAGTCTTCCATGGTTCGTTGCAAAAACTGATTTTTAGTGTCACGGTCAGGGTAACAGACGGGACATCCGTGAAATAAGCAACCGTTAAACTCGTACACGATCTTGCGGTTTTCTAAGTCCCAGCCATCGACCGAATACGTTCCGATGGTCTTTTCGCCTCCTCCGTTGCGGGCATGCTGAATCCACTTGTCTTTCTTGTCGCACAAGTAATGTAACCAACGTAGGGCTTTGACCGAGTATTGACGTTTGACAAAGTGAGTCGTTTGAGGACTGATGACAGCCACGGTGTTTTCAGGCATGAATCGTTGGCGGTACACTAAGGAACACGCTTTGGCAATGGTGCAAGCTTCTTTCAAAGGATCGACCCCTCCGTGTTCCATGAACAGTTCTCGAAATTTTCCACAGCAACGTCGTGAAATGTCCACGTCGGAACGACAATACTTTAGCATTTCTTCCTGAAAGTCGAAAGGGTCCGAGGCGTGAGCCTGGTACCAAGCGTAGAAAGCTTCTCGTTGTTCGGTACGCATGTTGTCGGGGTCGTAATAGTGAGCCTCAGGCAAATGGGGTAGAACGGCGTGTTGATTGGCTTCTGTATTGAAAAAGTGAGGAAAGTACCCTTTAGCCATTTCTGTCATTCCAAACGTTTTAGGCATTCGACTCAAAGGCATGGCTAAGTAACTCATCGAATCTTTAAACTGCACTTGTCCCACTTGCATGAAAATGATTTTGGCTCCGTTCAAAGTCACTTTAGGACGCTCGGTGCCTTGTTCCGTATAGTACCTCAAAAGAAACTGCCAATCGTATCCGGAGAAATTGTGAGCCATCACCGTGGCATGACGATGACAATATCCGTAACGTTCGATGTCCTCTTGGCTCCACGTCTTGTCGATGGGGTCTAAGACCCATTGGGCAAAATCGGCTAACGTGTTTGGTCCCCGAAAGATTTTCTCACGCCCTCCGGGAATCTTGCTGCAGTGAGGGCAATGACTGAAGATAGGTTCTTGAATGCACTTCTCGCACGCTCGATGAGCCACGCAGAAATTAGGAATGTGAATGCCGGTCTCTTGCATGCATTCGAAATTGAAAAAGATGAAATTGCCTTTCTTCTTGTGACCGTCCTCTTTCTCTGGTGGGGGTTGGTATTTTTGCACGTAGCATTGGTGTTCCAAGTCCACGATGCGGTGACAAATGTGACATTTTTTCTTTCCTCGACATACGTGTGCCTTGGTACTGTTGGTACGTATGCCTTGTCTACACGTAGGGCACAATCTCAGGAGTTGACAAGCACATTTCTTCTGTGAACCTTGTGTTTTCAAATGTTGTTGGTAACAGGTAGGGCTGACAAACGTGCGCAGACAAGTCGAACAAGGCACTGGTTCTTCGCTCAGACAGGGTGGAGAGGCCAAACATCCTGGGCATTTCCATCCACAATGCTTGTGTTGCTCTCGATTATTATAACCATAGTCACATTTCTCACAGTAATATCTGTATCCCAGGAATCCGGTGATAGTGGTAATGGTATCGAAATGGTCATCGTGATGATAAACATGAATGTATTTTCCGTCCTTAAAGTCTTGGCCTCGAAACAACAGAGGTCCGCGCATTTCTTGAGGGTGCACTTTCAAGGTGTAGCGTGGAGCTAGGGCATCTTGCAATTTTTGCATCTCAGGAATGCCACAGGGTGTGTCTTTGGACAGGCCAGCTTGTTGCAACAGGAGTTCTGCTTCGTTTCGTTGTTTGGTTCGGTTCGATTTTCGAATGTTCTCCCAGGTTCTTTTCCATTCTACCGTGCCGTTCTTGTTGGCATAGGTTCGTCCCACCACGATGGCACGGGCTAAGCACATCTGGTCTTGAGGGTTGTTAATTCGGACGAGACTTGTTTTGGTGTTGCGAAGGTCGTCCACCAATAACATCTTTTTGCGTCCTGTCCCTTGAGGAAGAGAGACGTGAGCCATTTTCAGTGTGGCTTTACCATCGGTGATGTCAAACTGGTCATTAGATTGTTGTACGTGTTGAATCTTTTCCATGACTTTGGAAGGGGTTAGTTCTGCGGGCCTGCTAAACTCGATCCAAACAGGGGATTTCAAACCGTCGTGATCTATGGATAGTGTCAAGCGATCGTCTTCTTTGGCTTGACATTGTCGCTTGAGTGAGGTGAGCAAAGAATCCCACATCTCGGTGATAAACCCTTCTGCTTTCTCCAAGGGTACGTCGGCCTTGAAATCTTTAAACTTCACCGTGTAGGTGTAAGCCGTGGTTCTAAATTTTCTAGAGGAGCGCTTTTCCGTCTCTCGAATGGAATAGTACTTCTCAGGGTTGACTAAGGGTGGTGAACTTGGTTTAGAGGGTTCGGATTCTGGTTCACTCATGTCCTCTTCAAAATCACTGGCATGAATTTGTGCCAAGATTTCAGCCCTGGTACGAGGCGATAGATCACGTTTCTGCCTCTTACTTTCTTCTTCTTCTTCTTTCTTCTCGAATGAATAGGATCGTTTCATCTTGAGTGCAAAACGTCAAATGACTCAAGTTTAAACACCATAGACTAATTTATAGTCATGACAAACCAGCGTATATAAAAGGGTGTGTGTCTTGTCCTTTCACTATTCATTTCACTCTCAAACCGAGTACAACGATGGAAGAGACTACCCAGATGGAACGTTTCGTCAGAGCTTTGCGAGGGGTCATTAGAAAATTCTCTTCAGACCAGCCTACGGACTACTCTCCTTCCTTTCGAGATAAAAGTCAGGATACTTGCTATATCTGTCAGAAGAAAGGGCATTGGTCTTCAGAGTGTCCAGACCGTCAAAAAAGAAAAAAACAGGGGCTAAAAAAGACAAAAGTCAAGATACCTGTTATTATTGTAAAGAAAAAGGACATTGGTCTCCAGATTGCCCAAAAAAGAAACAAGAGGAGTCAGAAGAAAAGAAGGATTCTTCAGAAGAAGAGAGGGATTCTTCGGAAGAAGAGAGGGATTCTTCAGAGGAAGAAGAGGAAGAAAGAAGACAATTCTATTTAAAAGAGGCCAAGAAACAGGAGAAGAAAAGAAGAAGGGAAGAAAATGAGGAAAAAACGGTGAAGATTTTCAAAAAACAGAGAGACTAAATAATGAGAAAGAAGAAGTGTACGAACTTTTTAAAGTGTTCTGTGGTGAATTGTGAATTGGATTGTAAAAAATGGATAAAAGAATACATGAATGATATAAGGTAAGTGTCTTTGAGTTTTGATTTTAAAATAAGAAGCTACACTCACGCACTCATACACAGACACGTACTATAAGGGTAAAATGGGTGGTTTTTTTTTTTTTTTTTTTTTTTTGAGTTATTGGCAAATTGAAATTGTATTTCTTTTCGAGAAATGTGGGTGGCCCTGAAAAGGGCCTTTTTTCTTTATGGTGTAGGAGTGAGTTTAACCAATCAACTTTAACTGCCTTAAGCCTTTGCCACGGCCAAGGCCTACTTCTGATGATTGGGTTGAAATCACTAAGGGTGGTACGACAGGCTTAGTCACAGGGTTGGCTTGTTTAGCTCGGGAAGGTCGTATTCTCTTCGGTCGTGATAAAGAAGTCTGATACATTTGTTTCAGACTTCTTAACTCCGCTAAAATGTCCAACAGTACCGTAGCCGTTTGATTTTCACCCTCTTGTTTCTTTGCTGCTACTTCTTCTTGCTGTTGTTGCTGTTGTTTTTTTCTTACCTCTTCTTGTTGCTGTTGCTGTTGCTGTAGGAGAAAAGCTTGTTCCGCTTCCTTTTGTCGTTGCATAAATTTCTCCAATTCTTCTTTCTGTCTCTGTCTAAAATTCTCCACTTGCGGTAATGACGAAGGTTCCGGAACAAATTCTTGCGAGGTAAGAAAATCCACAAATCCCAATGTACCTCTTCTGAAAGTAAGTCCGGGTTCCCTTGGGCGGTCTCCCCTGCTGGTGCACCCCAATGGATCGTTTTCTGAATTTCCGTCATGTTGAATCACTGTCGCATAGATTGACTGCACACAAGCGCTAGCGAATCTATATAGACCAACTGACGTCACAGACTAATCTCTTCGGATTGGATGCGGGCTGACTGAATTTTGTAATGCGTGTTTGGATTGGAGAATGAACTCAATCCGTTTCAATCCTACCTCTACCTATAAATAAGCGCAGTTCAGTGCATTGATTCACCTGTTCTCGTCGCTTCAAGATGTGGACCGATGTGCAATCTTCTACGCTTGTGTCTTCCATGATGTTCCGGACGGACATACCCATGTATGTCCGATCCAAGTGGACCGTTGTCCACAGGACAAACACCAGTCTGTGGATACGTAGGATCTACGTACAAAGACAAGGATGCCTGAAAAGAGTCCTGATTTACGGTCCTACAGTGAAACGCAGCCTAAGGACAAGAAGAAGACCAATGCGGTACCCTTTATGTTAATGGATACATTAACATAAACCCAAAGGCCCTTTTCAGGGCCAGCCATATTTCTCGAAAAGAGATAGCCTTTCCATTGCCTACCCTTTTTTAAATTTAAATTTAAATTTAAATTTAAAAAAACTTTTTAAAAAAAAAAAAATCCCATATTCAATTCCCCTTGTCCCTAGACAAACCCAAACTCTATTCCCATGTTCAATTCCCCTTGTCCCTAGACAAGCCCAAACTCTATGTTAAATTCCCATTGTCCCTAGAGTGACCCACGATTTTTCTCCATGTTAAATTTCCATTGTCCCTAGAGTGGCCCAGGGGTGTTTTTAATGCTAAGCCCCGTTGTCCCTAGGGTGGCCCCATTTACTACTCACGTTGTTTAATATGACATTTAAAAACTAGTGGAAATGAATGTATTAATATGTCACGATTTTCTCCCAAAACGAAATCTTGAACCGTTTCCTAATTATATTAACCACTGAATATACTGGAGCTTAAGGGATACATATCATATATCTAAAAACATTAAAATCAGAACAAGGTAGTGTTGAATTCTAATTGATTTTTATGCCATAGTAATGATGTGCAAATAAGGCATGCTCATCGGTAGGGAAGCCCCACTGGTCACTGGAATAAATGCATTTTAATTATTGTCTCGTACTGTAGTTTGTGTTGTGTTTTTTAGTCATTCGATCCATTTTGGATCGACATAAAATAAGAAATCTTTGCCTGTTCACTCATGGTGTTGGCAGTAAATGTATTAAAAAAAACTGATATACTTGGTAAGTGAATTAATAAACGTTGAACAAGTGACTAGCAGACTGGTTTTTTTAAAGCTATTCTAAAATCTGTCATAGATTGATATAAATGGATCCAATTTTATGTTCAATAATCATCATAAGGAATAGATGCTTTCGATGTATTAAAAACATAAACTGAACATTTCCCCTGAGCAATGAAAAAAAAAACAAATCAGCCATCGTCGCCAACGTTTATGACATTTTAATTCTTTTCTATACATAGCATCAACATTCGATCATTAATAATGTACAAAGTGTATGAAGTGTATGTTTGTGAGAGGAAAAAAATCAAGAAATACATAAATTGCCTTTTACGTGGCGATTCTGGCAAGATTTTGACAGTAAGTCAGCGTTAAACATATGATTGTGAGTAACATTGTAACCGAAAACGAAATTAGGTGACAGAGTTAATCAACTAAACCCAATGGAAATGTACACATGATTTTAACTTTGTTTCAAAACAAAACTCAAGGTCTCTAGGTCTTATCATTTACTATTATGACCATTATGTACAATATAATATTTAAAGGTATATATTTTCGGCAATATGAATGATAGTAGCTTTTTAGCCAACATATTTATCATCAATTAAATATAGGTACCACAACAGAGAAGAAAACCATTGAATATTTAATATTAATTTTCTTTATTAAAAGCGGCGATGGATAACATCAAATACGTTTTTAAGGAAGAGCGAGGGTCATATTTTATCTGTATATTTTTCATCTGACTCGGATTAGGGGCAGAAATTGACGTCTTCAGTACCTACCCCTTTTATGAAATTGGTAAAAAAATGTGAGGCTGTAGTTGTTGGTGGGATGATTGGCGGATTGTACCTTCTAACAAGGTGTCCGCTTTATTTGGTTATCGTTATCGTTTGCCATCTGTGTTGTTGCCCGGATCGAGTAAATATTAATATAAAGTGTGAAACTTATAGATGGAATAAATAGAGATCTGAGCAGATATGTAGAACAGAATGGCACGATCCCCCGTACATGAAATACACCAATTTAATCAATTACATAAACAACTGTGATAATACGTTACATTAGGAAGATGCGATTCTCTTTTGAAATAAACCATTCACCGAATTTCAAACACAAATATACTTATATAAATAGCCGATCTGTTTTAAAAGACAGAATTCGTTCCTCATAAAATCGAGTGAACAAACAAAGTCATTTCCTTGTACAACTTCATAACCTGCTTATCTCTGGTTCACTCCAACTTGACTGTGGCTGTTCTTCTGGGTCCTTTCGCTTTCTTCTTCTCCAAACTCTCTATTGTCTCGCCTCTTTCGGCCCTCAAACTGTGTGGATGTATGTGGAGTTGTGAGTACGTAGATACGTAGACACTTGGATAAGTTGGTACGTGGATACGTCAGTTGAGCTATTTCCCCTTTCCAAATAAACAGAGAAACAGCCTAATTCTTCTGTCAGATATCCTACTGGGAAAAGATTATTACTCCCTTCTTGTGATGTCAGATATCGTCCTATCGGAATTCAAACAGATACCAAAGGCTATCTGGTCAAGGCAAACATGGCAGACCATAAACAAACCTAGTTTCATAAGATTAATGTTCTTCCTAACGGCTATTTTATCACTGAAACGAAACGTAACAGTTCCGTTCTCGTCTTAATTACACAAATGAATGAATGAAATTCATTAGATGCTTTACCTACGTTTTTTTCAGCGAATATATACATTCAAGTCTTTAGCACACATGAAATCTCACTTCATGCGTAACACCGTTAATTTCAGTCAATACGCACTCAAGTATTTATCATACGTAAAATCATGTAAGATCGGAGAATGCACACGGATTATCGTAACTCATATCAATTAAAGTAATGCATGAAATTCTTCCTATACAAATCAAGACGACAATTCAAACAGTTCGTCAGACTTATATAAAGATCATTGTACAAATTCAGACAGATGAACTCAAATACAGCTATACTCATATCAAGAAAATTGATCTACGGATTTAAACAAATAAATTCATGCAAATATAAGCAAATAAATTCATGCAAAATATAAGCAAATAAATTCATGCAAATATAAGCAAATAAATTCATGCAGCTCATTATATTGGTATCAACGAATTACATGAGGTTGACGCAAATACCTTGTGCTTTCAAGCTTTGCTCGCTTCAACAGCCAGAATTGTGTCCGTCAACTTTCCAGACATCCGGTCCCTCAGATAAATGTTTTACGAGACAATTTCTTCTAAATTCAATCTCTGAGTCTCCCATATTTTTCCTCTTGCAGGAAAACGTAGACTGACTAAATTTTGCGATGGGGCATATTAAAACCAAGAAATTTCGTATGAAAAAAACACGCCCCTTATTTAGCGTAATCAATCAGGATTAAAAATATATACCGCCTTTTATAACTAGGCGCCAAAATTACGATTAGTCTGACTTTTATTTTCAAATAACTGATTATGTACAATTGCATCTCGGACATATTCGATATGAAGATCGAAGTTAACCTTTTCCTTCCAGTCTGTCTGACGGTTAAATAAACGAAGGTTTGATTAAGACTCACTTCCTCTCACGACACAGACATCAAAAATCATTGCAGTATAGCGATTAAAAACACACCTCTCCCCATAAATCTAATTAATTGTTCTCTTGCCCAAATTAATGTGCTCTTTATAGACCGACAAAAATTTGCACCCTTACAAATAAGATGCTAAATACTAGTGTGTAAGCTCAAATTCTGTATGTATTTACTAATAACTGAAAATGATTGGAATTCTTGGAAAGTCAAAATGTAATAAGCAAGTGTCTTATATGGTCTATAAAGTATACTTCTTGTAGTTATTTTTGAATGTCCTAATCACTTTAATTATGGCAACCGGTGTTTGAAGGAAAAAGGGTTTAGATCTTTCCAATAAACAGGTGAGTATTACTTCACCGTTTTACTCTTCTAAAAGCACATTTTCATGAGAATATTAGTACCACAAAATTCATCTCTTTTTGTTCTGTGTGTTTTGTTTTAGGTTGTTTTCAAGATTGTATATCCGTTTGCGTTTATAATTTGAAAATATGAAAAGCGTATTTTTACCTATAGGATAAGTTATTAGGCTCCACTTTTGTACGATTTTATTGGCCACAGAATACATGATAGCTGGAAATATAAAACAATTTTGTCGAGTTCTGGACTGAATTCCAATTGTCATTGTTCCTTACCTCTTAGGAATCCAACACTCGCATGATCAAAACAAACATTTTATTCGTAAACAAAAGGCATGTGTCTAAAGGTAGGGAGAGTGATAAAGTTTACTTCATTATTATAATAAATGAATTATCTTGATGACATATCAATGTGTAAAAACAATAGCAGAAATATTATTTTATCATTCGGCTTATCGTGCTTTCTCTTTCAGAGATCAAACGGACAACAGAATTAAATTGGAGTTTTGATTTGAATAGTTATAAAAGGCAGGCTTAGGAGTGGTTCTATCTATATTTATAGATTCTAACATGTATGCAATACTTATCACTGGTTAAGACGAGTAGTAATATTGTTTGCCAACTAAAATCATAGGCTGCTAATGAAACGTTCCTTTTTTCCTACTTTAAAAAAAAATTGGTGAAATAAAGGCAGATATTTACACCATTCGTAGAGCTATAACTATGTAGGTATTACAGTTGTAATAGACTTTAGAGAAGAAACAAACAAAGAAACAATCAAGGAAATGAAACAAAAGCACCCTGTTGTTTGCTGATTGTTATGATGGTATGTTTGCATTGTAGCATGCCGCAGTCGATCATTGCACATGGATACCGTGCCAGCATCACTATCAGTGGGTTGCAGGTTCATATCCTGCCCAGATCAGCGCAGATCTTTGGGCTTTTCACATTGTTCCCCTTGTCTTGGCACAATAGACTCTCTATGCAGATGTATCATTAAATACCAATCAATTGCACACTTCCCCTACCTGTATGGGGTTCCTAGAAATCTGGTTTAAACCTTTTCTTCCATATTTTGTATATGTTACTATCTGTTCGAGTCTAATGGATAATTACATTTAGCCAAATACGCAAAAAGAAAATATGAGTTTACTTCCAGTGGCCAACGGTAGTAAAGCACTAACACATGAAATCATTAACCAATGTCCAAGTTCGGTAAATGCGGATATTAAATTACGTCCCTTTAGTGCTCTCCACCGCCAAAGATAAAAAAGTATAAACATTGAAATCAGAAACATTTGAACTACATACAGTGTACTATGTAACTTTTTTGACTGTGGTCCTTTATATTAAATTTTCAAAGTGTCTAATGATGATAATGTTTTCTCCTATTCAGACAACTGTTAGCATATATATGTTGCACACTTTGCATTCCATATAGTATGTAATATTACATAATTCTTTGGATGTATGTGACAACAATAAGCTATGATATATACATTATATATGCATGCATACGCCAGTATGAGTAAGTTGTATAAGTGATAGACAATAACAGCTACGGTGCAAAACTTCCAAAATTCTCGGGTAGAACTTTATTAACAATAGAAAAGATTGTAATAAAGAGAGTGTGATGGGACGTTGGCTACGTCCAGGTGATTTAGTTAAGTGTGTGTGTGTGTGTGTGTGTGTGTGTGTGTGTTTAGGCTTTTTAACGTAGCTACAAAACTCTGCAGCCATATTGCTAAGGTGTCTGCAGTGTGACAGTTTGTAGTGATGTCTACCACTGGGGCATCATGCTGCAAATGTCTAGCATGATGTACCACCCACTATACAGACACGAACACGTCTACTTAACAGACACGACCTCGTCTACTATACAGACATAACCTCTTCTACTTAACAGACACGACCTCTTCTACTTAATAGGCAAGACCTCATCTACTGTACAGATATGACCTCCTCTACTTAACAGACACGGCCTCTTCAATTTAATGGACATGACCTATTCTACTTAAGCCATCTTCAAAGGATTATACTTTTATAAATTTCCACACTTGTTTACTTTTTCTTTGTAGCGGATGGGGAAGGGAGGTTGGGGTGTTGGGAGTGTCTTTCTTTTATACCGCATCGACATATCTGGATACTTTATTATTATCGGCAAGTGTGTTCTCATATAAGGGAAAAGGGGTATTTTGTATTGCCAAAACTGTAAAGCTGTTTGATCGTTTAAAACAAACAAGTACCAGTCAATCATTCCTTGCCGAATTCTGAATAATTAAGTACAGGAAGTAGTAGGTATAGTATTTTACAGGAATTAGTAGCTATAGTATTTTACAGGATTAGTAGCTCTAGTATTTTACAGGAATTAGTAGCTATAGTATTTTAATGATTGCAAAGAGTAATAAAACTAGAGCTACACCGAAAAAGATATATATTCAGTAGATTATTCACTATTTATTTTCGTTTGTATTTATACTCAAAGAAAAATTTAACTAAAACTAGACAGGATGTGTGTGCATATAACATTTAACAACCATATTAAGCTTCCGAGCTAATTCACAATTATAAAGGAGTACTCAGCTGTGGACAAAAGAGACGATTATTTCTTCATACAGTAGAATATAATGATAAACATGCGCAGTTTATCGTTTTCTGTAATCTTGTAAGCTAAATACTTCTTCATTAATATCCTTCCTTCCTATAGAGACGTGAAACATTGTATAACAACACCATCGCTTCGGATTAGACGTAATAGCAATCGCCTACGTCAATTATGAAATTCACAACTCACAGCGACTGTCACCGAATACCCTACCTGTTGAGTATAGTGCATTTCGTCAAAGCTTGATTATAGAAGCCTTCGATTGATCACTATAGCACAAGTTACACGTGCATAAATATTGAATGAAGAGTCTATGTATGGTGAAATGTGCTGATAAAGGACTAAAACTAAAATCGAACATACTGTCCTCGTACTAGACCGATTTTGACTGAAATAAGCAGTAGGTGCTTATACTGTCCCTACAAAGTAAGACGACCTTGTGCAGGAAAGACTATATCGTAAAAGAACAGTTTTGCTGCTTTTAAGTAGGCAATTTGTTGCCAAGGATCGGCAGAGATAAACGCCACATTCAATCCGAATAAGACTACTGGAACTGTACACGTAATGAGAATGAGCAGCAGAGGGGGCTAACCCACCTCATTTTATAAGCGTTATTTTGGTTAACTAACCCTTATTACAAAAACGAAAAAAACGTGAAACCGAGTCCTCTAATTTTCCGAGAGTGAGTCTCTCTACGGGGTTAGTATTTTTTCGCGTCATCGTTTTCGACGCGAGTTTTACTGTGATGACGCCTTATAGGTCGCGCCCACTCTGCTGCTATCAATTAACAAAAGTTATATCAAATAATGACCAACCTCAGACAAGCTTACACAACTAGATTAGCTCGCGAGCGAGAGGAAGCAATAAAAAAGTATATACCACTGAGAGATTCTGTTAAGAAAAAGTTACTAGCGCGACAAGAATCCCAAGTTCAATTCGCAGAAGGTGCAGAACAGATATTTAGACCAATTGTCAAACAAGCCAAAGAGATTGCGAAGCTACAACAGCATCACAGAATTTTATCGAAAAATTACCAAAACAAATTAGCGAAGCTGTGGAGTCTGCCGTTAGAAAACGTGCTGAAATCGAGGATGTTAAAAATATTGTCGAGGATCTATCTAAACCAGAAGTAAAAACAAGGTATTTTACTCAGCAAGGTTATATGCAAGTTATATTTGATCCTGCTGCTGTTGCAGCGACGGGGTATCAACTACGGCATCAGCTTCTAAAGCCAGAGTTTTATAACACTCCAGAACATAATTGGACTGCTAAAGTATTTCGTGCGTATAATGATATTTCACATATCAGGAAAAAATATAAGCAAGAATATGATGATTTTGTTGAAAAAGTTTATGAAATAAAAAAGGTGTTGGAATACCAGTTATATCGCCAAGAAAGCAGCGATTTCGATCACGGAGACAACCATCACCTAATCCCACTCCGGTAGAGCTATGTGTAACTGGAAGCGGTCGTGTTACTTGTCCTAACAATATCCTAGATGACGTGCAACGATTAGAAGTTCTCATAGGAGGAAAACGTGCTGGTAATAATTCTCCAGAAATAATCAATGAAGCAGCGATTATTTCAAGGCGGCATCATGGATATTAATGTTTCTCGATCTCTCATTGATGAACTCGTTGATGACTACAGTGATTAGATAAATGAATAATAATAAATAAGATGATCATACACAATAACGGTCACCGCAGACCCGTGATGGTCAGAGCAGTAAACTCACGATTACCTGTTTACAGAGCGTATTACGGAGATGGACTTGATACTATTATTCAGGGATTATTTAGAAGGATGGCTCCCAAAGCAGCCCAATCGCAAAACAATTATCAATGAAAGTCAACGACCTTATTCGTGAAAAGGCTCCTGGTGCAGTCGCTAGTGCAACGGAAAAGGGATTAAGACTACCGAGAATTTATCTAGGACGATCCGTTCAAGGAAAAGGTCTGAGACTTCCGGGAACTTATCCATGTTGAACCCATAATGGGGTTTTACACCAATGTCAAATTTTGATTTACTTGATGCGGCTAAACAACTCAAAATAAAAAAACTTCAGAAGTTTTTGTATGCGACATCAATTACCACAACAACCAAATAATCCAGAAACCGGTATTATTAATCTCGATGCTCGCACTGGACCTGGTACTCACTGGGTATCATACACGATTGACCCTCGTGGAATTGTTTATTTCGATTTGTATGGGTTAGCTCCACCGCAGGAATTTATCAAGTATGTCACACCCGTTCACGCAAAAGTTTGGTACTCAAAGCTACCAACACAAAAATTAACCGATCCGCCAATATGCGCACATGAAGCAATTGCGGTGCTCGAGTCAATATCAAAATCATCATTTTCACCTCACAAAGTTGTGACGATTATACAAGTCAGCGTTGGAAATCTACGATTTGAAAACGAAGAAAAGAATAATGGTTGATATTTACGGAAGATCCCGCGGTGGTATTACTGCAAGTAAAAAAACATCTGACTTAGATTTATCAAAATACGTGACAAAAGACGATCTTAATGATCTCATGAACCTGGCTGGAGTTGACTGGGATGAGGTTGTTGTTTTTCAGGACCGATATGAAAGGCTAAAAACCAGCAACATCAAATGGAATGATATAGTTCGACGAGTTCTCGGTGCGGTCATGGATAAAATCCATGTGTTTACTGACGGGAGTAGAATCAGAAACTAAAATATATCGTTTACAACCATCAGAGATGAAATTGCAAGAAGCGCTGCTAATCGTTTGAAGAATACCGGCGACACAATGACAGGTGAACTCAGCATGAACGGAAATAAAACAGTAGTGCTCGGAGAGCTAACATCCGACGAAGACGCGGCAACAAAAAAATATGTGGACGTTAACTAGAGCACCGTAGATAATAAATTATCTACGTTACGGGCCGAGTATGATTTTCATGTGAATATGTTCACGAATCTTCGTAGAAATTTTATAAAAACTGATGAAATCGCAGATGTTTTCTTTGGTACTCCATTGACCGCTGACATGAAACTCTCTGATATCAAGACGAACATTGATACAATTAAGAAAACACTCGAAGACATCGTAAGTGGAATTTCTGATATCGTTAACAAAATTAGTCTTATTGAAATTCCTCGTAAACAGATCATCAATAATGTATACACGGTGTCATCGGGATTTGCAACATGGTCGCAGCAAAATAAAACTCTCAAACATACCGCAACAGTTACTCGTGTGTATAGACTGTCTCTGTTCAGTGCTGAAATTTTTTGGATATCTACAACGTATCCCTGGCAGCATTCAACCGATAAGTTTTCCTGGGTTGTGTCTGTTGTATTAAATAGCGGAACCGAAGAAATATTTATTCTAGAAGCAGCTGATAATAAATTAACCGCAACATCTTACTGGTGGTGTCTGGAATTTGTTGCTGAGACGCTTCAATTGGTTACTACGTAAAATAATAATGGCGTTGACAGAATCAAGAGTTCAAAAATTTAGAAATGATCAAGTACGTGAATGGCAATCAGCGTTAAAAACCATCATTGATAAGTACACCGTGAAAGTAAAAAAATACCGAAGACGTGCAGTTGTAATCGATGTTGTAGTTTATTCAGTGTCCACGTTAGTTGCGTCCACCGGTATAGTATTATCAGCGCTGACTCTGATAACAACAGTGATAGCAACAATATGTGTTTCATCATCAGCAGCAATTGCAGGTGTTTTTAATATTATTGCGAAAAAGATTTTCACGTGCACGAGTACAAAATTAAATGACTATGTTGTGCGATTAAGTACAGCCACCGCCGCGTACTCGAAATTATCGTCGCTGATATCATCCAGCCTCGACGACACAACGATATCAGAATCCAAATTTGCCACTGTGGTGAATATATACAATGAAGTAATTGATTTGGAAAACCACTATTTGAAAGAAAATGAAAAGAATAATGACCAAACTACTTCAGCAGATAGCCGCAAACACAACTCTGGTGAAAACAACAGTGATAACAGTAAACTCCACTAACCCTGAATTTGGTATTTTCCAACTGCGATTCAGGTAAGCCAGATCGACCTTGCGCATTTGCGAGTATACTACAGTTGGCCAAATATCAGATCGCAATCATATGGTAGACTACAATCAAATAATTCGCTGGTGTTTGCAAATAAAAATAAACCAGATGAAACCCCCGACTGGATCGTCGTTGCAATATCAACCGGAAGTTATCAAATCGAAAAGCTCAATGATGAATTTCACCGTCGAATAAAAGATATAACAGGAAAAGAATCCAAAATAGCAATAACGAATCAACACTGTCTGCGGTCATCGAGATAAATTCTCCGGATTACGCCTTGGATATATATCAATCAGATCAGTGTAAGGCTGGCCTGATGTTGTTCCAGAGGCATCACCACGAATACCAGAACCAAAACGGTCTGATTTTACCACGGATAAACAATCATACCACGAAATTACCCAGTCATATAAAGATCGTTTACTTGATATAAAAAATGCAATGTTGTCTGGTTATCTTACCTTCATTAATAAGGACGATTTAACTTGGCATATTACTCAAGAACATCTCGGTTTTGGAGTATTTAAACGCGTAAATATTCGCTTAGATGAAATTATTGCATACTTTAAAATTATTAATCAAGAACGTAAGCGACAACGAGAAATACTACAACAAAGCTTCCAAGAATATCTTTTTGACATAGCAAGTTCACGCAGCGAAATCATTAAACAAGTAGAAATATTAAATCAGCTTGTATCTGATATGAAAAATATTAACTATCGAGTAATTCAGGTAACAATTAATACTAAACGGATAGACCGCAAACAACATTTTTAACTGCATATTTGATAACAGAGGCAGATCTTCCAAATTTTAATTTTCCCGGGTGTAACGCAGACGAACTAAAAAAAATCCGCTGACGAGTCAGTTTTTCCCGGAGATACTTGAGCAATGGAGAAAAGCCCTACCGCCGGCAACTATTCTCCATCAATGACCCACAAGGGACAGGCCGCCATGTATCTCTGGAAATCGAAAACATAACTCCAACGTTCGCGGTCAACCTCGTCTGTGATGTAATTGAATGAAGCTATCAGACAAACACAGAAATGTCCACACAGGCACAGCAAGGATATATTTTGTATTCGTTTACCCCACAAGTACCACCTGGATATCTCATTGTGCAAGAACCGATTAATCATAATTCGCTATTATCAAGAATAAATTACAGACTAACTGACCAGTCCGGCGACTTGATTGACCTTCGTGGGGAAACGCTGAGTCTGATTTTATATGTGAAATCGTGAAAAATCTACGATTTTCAAGGAAACAGCACATACTTTAAAAACAGCACAAAAAATATTTATCCTCCTTGACAGTCAAGGTGGATATTTTTTTGCTGACAAATGGACTAAAATCAGTAACAGAGAGACTAAAATCACTTTCATTTTCACGAATGAGTCTAACTTTCATTTTCATTACTTGAAATAATCTTTCTTAGTTGCCTCACACGAGAATGAATTGTCTTCTTTGCTTCATATTCACGAGATAATTCAGATCTAATTTTTTCGACGGCACGAGAGAGAGAGACAAATTCCTTTACTTCACTTTCTTTTATTGTAGCTAGCGACTGAAACATCGCTGTCTGAATTTGTTTTACGAATCTGTACTCGGATGGTAAAGTATACCCTCCTCCTTCCCTTATTGCTTGCAGTGTCTCAAAATCAGAAATAAAGTTTTCAGGCTTTAGTTCATCAGCTATATTTATGCCGTCACTTTCTAATTTTATAATAGCAGAAATAACATCATTGATATTTTCGTAATTCATTATACTATATGTATGTATGTATATAAGAAAAATATTTTACACCCATGTGAACACCTACGTTGCCTATATAACATCCTAGCAAGTCCAGAGGGGTGTTTTTCTTTACACCGAAGACAACATAACCCCATATAAGCCTCTAGGGTGCCCACATAACATCCTAGCAGGCTCAGGGGCACACGAAACACAACCCCCTATGTGAGCCTCTAACCTGTCTAACAACAGTCTAGCAGACTCAAGAGGGCGTGTTTTCGAGGACGTCACAACACATAAAACTTAATTAAGGATAGCACAATTTCCTCATATTCAACTCTTAGGGTACCACCGCATCTTGCCGAGTCCAGAAGGATAAAGTAAACCTTAATCAAGGACGTCACAGCACATAAATCTTAATTAACTTAATTCTAAGGAGGATGGCACAATACATATAGCAGTAGATTGTCAAATAACATTCATGTAGGTTCAAGAAGATATATAAACACTATTTACACTATTTCCAAGTATTTACAGTAAGGACGGCGCAGCACATGTATTTACACTATTTACAGGTATTTACAGTAAGGACGACACGGTACACGTATTTACACTATTTACAGGTATTTACAGTAAGGACAGCACAACACATGTATTTACAAGTATTTACAAGTATCTACAGTAAGGACGGTACGGACGGACACGTGGTCATTTTCTACGCACAACAGATTTTGCACACACACACATCCCAAAAAATTAACCCCTGGAGAGCGCAAAAGGCGCCCGCCACGTATTGACATGGCGGGAATATGTGTTTATCTGTGAGTTTCGAAAGCCCCAATCAAGAAAACGGGTCATATAGTATATAAGCTGGACTGGTACTTGGAAATTCAAAGATAGGCGTGACTTGTATTCTTAATTTTTCTTAACTACAATAGCAGAAAAAATGTAGATGAACCAGAAAACCGGACGGATTCAGTAAAATATATATATTGTATGTGAAAAAATATTATTTATCCCAATAATCATTTGCACCTGCCCATGCTGACAGTCCTTGATAAACTTCTAAGGGAAGTAATCGGAGATAACTGCTAGATAGACCGTAGTTATTTTACTTCCATGTTAACCGTTATCACAAAAACATATTTCTTACAGGTATTCTGAAAGGACAGAGAAAAAATAAAGATAGGAAAGAATGATAATTTAACTTTGAGTCTATTTCAGCCATCATGTACATTGAGAACCTGTAAGCGGCTCATTGGTTTGGTGCATGTGTATACGACTATAACGATAATAAAACTAGGATGCAGTTTAATCAGTACAGGAAACGAGGATAACTCTGTCAACCGCGTTACATATCATCGGTAGAGTTGTCTCCGTTCATTGCTTGTATCTTTACATAAGAGAATGAGATCCAATTTTTGTACTTCTTTGAAAAGGCCGATTTTTGTATCTTATCTGCGACTTTTCGCACTCCGTCCGGGTGAATACTGAAATACTTACCAGCAGCGGACATTGGCTGAAATATTATTATATCATCCGTTTCAATATTAAAAGATTTAACCGCTCTCTTTCCAATAGTTTTAAACCGACAAATACCCACACGTGCAGAATTCTCGCTCAGTGTGATAGCTTGAAGATTTTTTAAAGAATTATCGAGTTTGTCGCTGTTGATATGATCGATCACAAGACCCTCTTTGAACTCCCCGTGAAAAACTTCGAATACAGATATTTTTCTTCCCTTTGGTCGTGAACATGAGATAACCCTGATTAGTAACAAAACCGACTAGCTTTTCTCGCTGACAATGTCTTACTACACCATCACGAGATGCTTCATAATTTTTAATGGTGGGATGTTGAACAAATTTTTTTGTTCCATTGATACATAATATTATTTGTATAAATTATAACTTATCTTCAAATCTGGCTATATGGTCTTATGGGGATCTTATAACCTTATCAATGACAGGGTTGTTATCTTTTTTATCATGATAACGTTTCAACTCTCTACATTTTTTACCACCATGACACGCACACAGCTGTGTTTTCCCTCTAACTCCAACACCACACCATAAACACGGTTGTGGACCAAGACTTTCTCGACGCACGCTTTGCAAATTTTGACCGCAGAATTCCTTCACGCAGGATTTATTATAAGGGGTTGAAGACCCTACCATCAACCACTTGCACTGATTTCTTATTTGAGCCATCGTATATATAATATTTTTTATTTATATACTTGTCTGAAGTATAATATGGAAGAGTTTGAGAGATTATCTACAATCGAGCCTTGGAAAACTTCCAGATTCGATCTTGACAGAAGAACCCTTAACTTGCGAAGGCGAACTCTGACTGATCCGACGATTAATCTGATTAATATTATCAGGGATGCTAAAAAAAGAATTTCGTGATGATGGGGCATCTCACACCTGGTCGACATTCAAAATTGTACGTGACGCTGACGAAGTCAACTACGAAGTCATTAATGCTTCAATGAACGATAAGCGAGCAAAAACGATTATCCATTATATCAACGATCAGAAATATTTTTTCAGAATAAAGTGTATTGCGCTAGCAGAAACAGTTTCCGCTGAGTAGATTATCCGTGACAAACGTGATCCTGTCCTTGCTAATGGGTAAACCGCTGTGTTAAGTGAAAATTCCAAGCCAGGATTAATGACTGCTATTGACAGACCATATTACGAACAAGCGTATCCTATGACAGCGATTGTTTATGGAATTTATCAGCTAAATGACAAACCCAACGTCGATGATCTTCCACCTATGAGATTTTCATCCAGAGTCAAGACTGAAAAAATAAACAAATGGGCTGAATCGGTTAAGGATACCGGAGCTACAATAAATGATGTCGCTAGGTAAGAGAAAGCACTAAAATTCACAATAATCGTAGCAACGATAACAAGAGAGATTTTACAAGATTAGAAACATTATAAAAAGAGGGGAGCTCCAATAAATATCGTTGATCATAACGCGCACGCGTGGACCAGCGCAGTCACAATTTTTCCACAAGATCGACCTGTAAGATTTCACCCAGACTGTGGAAGAAACATCTTTGATTTTATTCACGAGATAAGTAAAAACGATTCTGTGTCAGTGTGGCTATTTAAAAGTTCAGATATGAAAAATATGATCAATTTGTACGACCTAATGGTGAAATATATCGTAAAGAATCTCTTCATGGAAAGATGAGAAATCTTGCGCAGAAATTTTCAACCGATAATACTGAGCAATTAATAAATAATTTTTTTACAGTTCCGTCAGTTGCAGCTCACGCTGCCAGAGAGAAAAAATCGTGGAAGCCAACACGATCTGAATTTCTCGAAGACGTGCAGCTTAGTTGCTATGAATACGGACACGGCGGATTGTGGAATGCCAAGTATAATTACAGTGACGTTATTTCCGTGGATATGGTCGCGTGTTATCCGGGACGTTTTCTTGGATTGGGGGAGTGTTCTGGATATTTTAAGCGATTTGGACATCGCACAAACGAGATGACAAGAGTATCGATAAATGGACCACTACCTGATTTTGATCTAACCGGATTCGCGCGTATTGTGTCATTCAAAATAGCTAAGGGTCTTCATCCGCTCTGTTATGTTTGGTTTGGTAGACACTTTTCAGAAAAACGCTGGGCACCAATAGTTTTATTACGATATATGATTGATTGTAAAATATTAATATCGCTGATTGTAAGTGAGGCAATTATATCATATCGGAAGCAGACCAAAGTTTGGTTACTATCACCTGATGATGATAAAACCGCAAAAGATCTTGGTAGAAGAAAAATTGGCAAGTTTACTCAAGGTGGAGCATATTATCATAAACGACATTATGCACTATTAATTCTAGATGATGCTAAATATGATTTTATAATCGCTGATGCGACAGCGAGAAATATATTTGTAAGGCGAGAAAACGCTTACTTATCGGAGGGAACATGGTTGGGTACAATTGTTGGTTATATCAATGGCGAATCGCCCCAGTTTACTCATCTAAGATCTTCTATGCTCGATTATGTGTCTATAAACTTATTATTGATGATAAATGTATTCCCTGACACTGCAGTCAGAGCGGATTCGCTTTATATCGATAAAAAAATATACATCATTGGTAACTCGTTTTACAAACATGGATGCATCATGGGATTCGTGGAGAATAAAACAAGAAATGTTATGTAATTATACTGAATTAGCAGGTGTTACGATTAAAGATATTTATCGCAGCAATCAGATATCAGAATTATCGTCTGCGGCATCCGTGTATGATCCAGTATCCAGACACAAGACTGTTTATCTAAACGGAGCGGGAGGTTCTGGTAAGACAACCCCGGTAATCGAATTATTTCGACAGAATTCAAATGATATGGTTGTGCTAACACCAACACACAGACTCGCAAGAGAAATGAAATAACGAAGAGTGTAATCATGTACTTATCACAGCTTTTTTCGATACAAGGGTGACACATGTACTCCTGACCGAATGGGAGAGAAATATATTCCAAAAATTATAATTTGGGATGAAGTGTTCACAGTATCTAAAGATATATTAAAAATGTTTATCGATTGGCTGTTATTAAAAAATACAGCTGTGATAATGTGCGGTGATCACGGTCAACCACCACCGTTTGTTGGACCATCTCCACATGATTGGTTAAAGAATTTTGTAGATTATTACTCGAAAATAACTGATGATCACAGATCTCTTGATACAGAATTTAGGGAGTTTAAAAAATTAATCAGACTACAACCGAATAAAATTCAGTGTGAAATAATGCGTAAAAGAAATTTCAGAAACTTCAATGAACGACTTTCTGCAAACGTGGAGACCAAATGATTTGATAGTTGCAAGTTGAAAGATAGTTCGAGATACACTTCAACGGAGGTTATTTGAAAAGCATAAAGAAAATTCTCAGCGTTACGTGTACCATTGTGTTATAGACCAGCTGATACACGACGACAGAATATCGACGTTGATATACCAGGACAGTCAAGGAAACAAAATCTCGTATTAAATGATGCTGTCGCAGTTGATATCGGTGTTGTTGGGGATGTGCGGTTAATCCCAGTGGACGTTAGGATACGCAATGACAATTCACTCATCTCAAGGGTTAACCATCTCTGATACTCGAGTTTTAATTGTAGATGATCGTATCGAATGGTCAAATTTGGTTTATTTGGCAGTGTATTGAGTCAGAAGAATATCTCAGCTGCGGAGAATTGTCATGGACGCTACAGAAACCATCAATGATGTTATTGACAGCGATATAGTAAGAAAACAAATCGAGAATTTGATATTGATGTTGAATTTGTCATAGCGCTGAAGCAGCAGCAGAATAATCACTGTGCGAGCTGTAATTGTGTAATGTTGTGGCAGTACTCGAGTAATAATCCAAGACAATTCATAGTAGATAGAAAAGATAGTAGTCGCGGTCAAACACGTGAAAATACGATGTTGACCTGTCTCGAGTGTAATCGACGTAACGGCGCTAGTTAAGTGTTCGCGGTGGTAATTGTGTGTCTTCAGGAATTACTTGTAATTGTTCACCTGTAAATCCACGTTGAGGAGCAGTTGAATCTAGTCTGTAGATTGCAGGTCTACCCGTGGATCTTACCACACTGGAAATTTTGTGTGTTGTAATACTCCAGATAGGAGCAGTAGCTCTTTTTTTTACCACCTTCAAGTTCACCGGGTTCATATAAATATTTTACAATGACAGTACCCAGCACTGGCTGCGCTAAAAAGTCACGTCGTTGTACTGATATATGTTTTTTTGTGATTGCGTTACTAGGCTTCATGTTGGTTGTTCGAGTAATTTCATTATTTAACGCAGCTATTACATTTGGTAATCTTGCAACCCATTCGCGAGATCTTGTATCTTGAATGATTTCCTTCGCGTATTGATATCCAAATAACCGCTCAGCAAGTGTTCGATTAAATCGCTCAACAATTGCCTGATCGCGGTGAATTGCAATATGTCCTCGTCGTATTTTGGCATTATGTTTTTTAATCAGCGATGATACTACGCCCTGAAATTCTTTGCCAGGATTAACCTGTAACGGCTGTGGCCATCGTAGACCACCATGTGGTCCTCGTCCTCGTTGATAAATTCGTTTAAACGCAGAAGCTACTTTAGCAGCTGTCTTTATTGATAACGGATCTGCTTCCTTGTATTTACTTGCAAAATCAACGACAGTTAACGCGTATTTGTACTTTAATCGACGTCTCGTATCATGTGGTAGAAATAAAATATCAACCTGATGAACTTCATTAGGGAAGCTGACATCACAATGCGCGTATGGTGTTGTTTTAGGTGGCGGTGGATAAATTTGCCATATTGCCTGTCGGGCTAACCATTTTTCAGCAGTAGAACGTTCGACACCTGCTGCTGAAGCGAGTTTACTAATCGCTGCTCTACCTTTCTAGTATCCTCTTGGGGAATAATAAATTGACTCCATTATGATAATAATCGGACGATTAATTACCTTTTCCCAATACTAGCTTACCCCTCATTGCAGATCTCACCAACCAATTAGCTAATGATTCTTTGAAAGATTTATTTTTTATGGAATTTAGCGCGTGAAATAATTTCACATCTGCTATGTGCCTATGCTGAAGATCTTTACTGTTATAAGCTACATCATGAGCGTGACAAGCTTGACCAATAGCGTTTATTGGATACTCGCTTGGTTTTGGCTGGTCTTGGTTATTAAGTCTGATATCAAGTCGAGTTCCAGGGCCACAGTAATTATATCCTGGGAGGTATTTTTCTCCTGGGTTCTTAGCCCACGGAGTTCCTGGTAGTTTGGCTAACTGGGCGGCAATATCACCTCCTCTTTTTTCTTATATTGTTTGGATTAGAAATAAATTTAAATTTCTTTGTACCACATTGTTCACACTTACCTGTAACTGCTGACCTTTTATTTTCTGTAGTACACGTCCTACATTTCACACAATATAAATCCATATTATAATTATATGGATGTAATTGATTTTTCAGCGACAAGAGAGCGAGAACAGGTCAAGCATCATGCTGCGTTACCAAATTATGTGCGAAAGATTATCATAGGTCCATCTGAGTCTGGTAAAACGCAACTATTATTTAATTTGATAATGAAATGGTTAAAATGGGATAAGTTGTATTTATTTGCTCCGTCTGTAGATGACCGGTGATGTTACGAAGTATTAAAAGACTTTAATGAACACGCAAAGTTGTTAAATGAAAACGGTGAAGATGTTATTGAATTAATACTGATATCGATGACGCGCCATCTGTAGATGATATTGATGGGTTTATTAATAATTTAGTTGTGTACGATGATGTAATGATGGATAAACAGTCCAATCCCGCTAGAATATTTTCACGCGGTAGTCATAAAAACACAGACGTTATTTATGTTACTCAGGGGTATACACAAATCCCTAAAGTAATCAGGGATAATTGTAATATTCTTGCTGTGTTTAACGGAGTTGATACATATTCGCTGAGAAATATTCATCAGACTTGGTGTAACGGTCACATGGATTATAATCGTTTAAAAAAATGTATTTAGTCATGCTCGGACAACCCCGATTGGTTTTATAACGATAAACTTGCATGACCCACGGTCACGATACCGAGTCGGTCTTGATACAATTTTTAATTGATAGCAGCAGAAGGGGCGCGACCTCCATAAGGCGTCATCGTAGTAAAACTCGTGTCGAAAACAATGACGCGAAACAAAACTAATCCCGTAGAGAGACTCACTCTCGGAAAGTTAGAGGACTCGGTTTCATGTTTTTTTTTTTTTCGTTTTTGTAATAAGGGTTAGTTTACCAAAATAACGCTTATGAAATAAGATGGGTTCGGCCCCTCTGCTGCTGAAAGCGAGCGTTTCTTCCGATGTATTTTTACTTTTATCTTTCTCAGGTTACGCGGTATTTTCAAACCTGACAAATTTACCTATCAATACTTACCTTGCTTTCAATGTCGCATATTGTATTTGAACCTTTGGACTTCATCTGTTGCTAGTTTAGCTTTGTCTCATTTTGAACTTTTTTACTGACCGAATGGAGAAAATTTGACAAGAAAATGCACAAGATCATCTATGTGTGTCCAGTGAGACTTTCAAAACTTACTGCTGGTCTTTATGCCTATGTATTTAATTGCATTTTCAAATTATTTTTTTTTTGTTGTAATTAAAACATAATTGATTTCAACATTCCTGAAGCATAACAAAGCTGGACAGCAGTATCGTGTGTTCTGCAATATGTTCCATAGCGTGCATTATACTACCTGTCCCGCATTTGCATGTTCCCTTATCTGTTTTGTTACGGATGAATTTCAATATTTTTTGTGACACTTACTGTGTGGTTCTTTATCTTACATCCATACAAAAATGTTTTCGTTCGAGAAAATTACTCGAGTAATCAATCGCTCCGGCGGCCTAGTGGTTAGAGCGTCCGCCTCGAATGCGGGAGGTCGTGGGTTCGATCCACGGCTGAGTCATACCAAAGGCTTACAAAAATGGTACTAACAGCTGCCTCGCTGCAGACATCGTAGCGATATGACTGAAAATTGTTAAAGCTACGTTAAAAATCTAAATACACACACACAAACACACACATACACATACACACACACACTCCAGTAATCGAACATAAAACCGTTAGACTATTTTAGATAAATGTTAACCGCTATCAAGAGAGACGGAAATTAAGGAAATGTGCCTTAAAACTAGCTTCCCCTCAGGCAGATTAGTCACCTGATTCATATTTACGAAAGGATTGCCTGGAAATACCTATGATGGTTCAACTCCAGTGGGATTTAGCTCTCTATTGAAGGCCTATAAAATGTATAATCTCGTGTTAGAATAGTTTTTGTGTGAATCATCAGGGTTTCATTTTAAGGGTATCAACAGCATCACATAATATATAGACAAATAAGATTTATCTTTACGAAATCAAAATATTTCGCCCATTACTTTACTAAATACCTTTTGGCGAATAACGCGAGCGAAGATTAAAT
Source organism: Sinohyriopsis cumingii (assembly GCA_028554795.2). Lineage (NCBI taxonomy): Eukaryota > Metazoa > Mollusca > Bivalvia > Unionida > Unionidae > Sinohyriopsis > Sinohyriopsis cumingii. Next base: position 79,763,945 of record CM068827.1, read on the forward strand.
CTGTCCATACGAAAGACGTATTGAGGGCATTTTTGTACCAGTCAATTAACTATATGATATTTATGCAACTTTTCTCTTCTATGATCTCAGAAATCGATAGCAATTTGTATTAATGAAACAAAAAATGGACAACAGCGCGGGAATAACAACAACGTTTCCCTACCTTGTGACCTAAGGCAAAATTTCATCGGGGTCAATAACAAAGCACACTAGCACAAAGAATAACACGCAAACAACAATATATATTTGAATTTTAGCACAAAGAAGCAAATAAATATTTGAAAGTGTAGCAATACTTGCCATCGGCGAGGACGACTGGTAATATATTTGCCTACCTAAAACATTATGCTCTGAAAGAAATGACCCTTTTCCTCGACCTTTGTAACTAAATGTGATATATTAGCCGCCATTTCATTATTTTGTTCAAAGGGAAAAAGAATGTTTATGATTTGGAGTAGTAAAGATGCTGTAACAGAGACAAACAAAACAAAGAATTAAAACAAAGACAAAAACACAAAGCGTGTGTTCGAAGATTCTCAATACTGTCTAATGCATTGAATTCTTCAATTATCTGTATTAATTATGCCTTCCGCGGTGGGTCTGTGCATTTGTTATCGTGCTGGCGTCATTGTCTGTGGGTTGTGGGTTCAAATCTTGCCCAGACGAGTACGGTTCTCTGGACTTTGCTTAGTAGTTCCCTTATTTGGGCACAAAAAAAACTTTAATGTGCTGATTTGATATTAAAACAAATCAATTAAACATTTATCATACTGGGATAGGTTTCCTAGATATTCAGTTCGAAATGTTCTTGTATCTTTTATACGACTTACCTTCTGCTCAACTCTGATAGTTTACATTTAGTCAAAGCAAATGAGAGTTCGTTTCCATTAGACAAGAGCAAGAAAACCTTTATCGCGGTGATTCATTCAGTACTTAACAGTAAAATTAGACAAGTGTGGCCTACCAAGTACTGTTTGTGTCTGAGGTCTTAACGTTGTCGAAGCTTAACAAATGTGTTTCAGTTATCATATTTTCTCCAGAGGAAACATGAAAACTGTGTATTTAGATGATAATAAATTACTTAGTCGCCATGCCGGTGTGTCAGCTTCAGAAGTAGGAAGGGTGAACAGACCAGTTTCTGGAGGGTTTATTTCGTGAAAATAAAGCTTCCCACAAACAAAATGAGTAGACAGTGATTCCGACAAATATTTTTTCAGACAAGGTGGAGGGCGAACAGACTAGTACATTCGTGAAAATAAACCTTCCTGCAAAGCGCCACTGAGACCTCTAACAGACCAAGGTCTCTCAAATTAAATTATTATTTTTTGATGTCTGTGTTTTCGTTGTCACCCTGTGTGTGACTTGACAGTATCAATGGAGTGAGCAGAAAGTAACGGGCAGGTGGTGTAATTAAATCATTATATCAATGATAACGCTAACTTCTGAATCTGGTACAACTAAAATAGCTCGACAGCGACTAGAGGCAAGTAAAAATATCTTATCGTTCGTCATTCTGCCAAACAAAAATTACAAGAGCGTCATGAGTCTCAGGTGGAATTTACAGAAGGTGCAGAACAGTTATTCAATCCAATTACTAAGACTACCGAAGGAGTTATAAAGGATACCGTGGGTCTTATTCCCACGTTGAAACAGACCGCTGAAGCAACTGGAAAAATAGCAAAAAGAACTAAACAAACAGAGAAGATTCTAAAAGAACGTCCAGTTGAAATAGCTGCCTATCAACCACAAACACAAAGGCAAGAAATACTTGAGCAGCTTCGATCTGAAGTAGCCGATATAAAGGATATTATACCAGAATCAGAACCAAAACAGTCAAAAGAAAAAGTTGAGTTGAATAATAAAGTTACAGAAGTTTGTATTAAATTCATTAAAACAAATAAAAACTTGAATGAATTGTCTGCGCTTGCCGTTGTACGTTTTGATAACAAAACACAAACTTTTAAAACCCGCACATATAAATCAGGCTGTAAGTCGTGAAAACTGGTACAAATGAATATTCCGCATACATTAAGAAGTTGACCAGGTCTGAAACAATAATACAAGATATAATGCATTTAGTAATAGAATAGATAACTATATTGCACAGTTGCAACGACTACAATAACAACCTCCTCAACAACAACCATGTGGTCTTCGTGTTAGACGATAACAAGTATAATAAAATGTTCAAGCGTGTATCATATCGGCATTCGATATCGATGCGCCAGTCCACGAAGATAAATCGGTACGTGATTATCAATAGTATTCGTATGGTGCATGAGAGCTAAATCAGCGTTGGCGAATTGAGCTGCAAGTTCAGGATACAAATACATATTTCTTACCCGCTGAAGCATTTACTGAAGTAGAATGTGTCTAAAAACAGATGATACTGAATATGGAGCTGATGTTAAAGTTGGTTTTTCAATAATGGCATCATGGCGTTGTTCAACAGTGCTACATATGGCATCAACGGAAGAAACATTGAATCATGCCTAGAATACGTCGACGTTGCCACAACGATATTAGGTCTAGCAAGATACAGCGATGGTTATTCAAGATCAGCTGGTCCATCAATGATGTTTGTCACAGATAATACTGACCTCCCTAACAACAGACAGTTTGATATAAGACGACCAAGAAACGCCGACGACACCGCTGCAGATACTATGTGGTCGATGGTTCATGGTGCTAATCCAGATTTCAACTTAGGATTCACCACACGTCGATCAATGCTAAAAGATGAAAGTAGAAGATGTTCAAGTGCAATTCCACTGTCACATATCTTTAGATTTTGCAGAAATGTCAGAAAGGTTATTTTTCGGAGCCAAGCATACAGTTGTACTTGTAAAAAAAAAATGCTACCGACGATGATGCAATATCGCGACCTGCTGACGATGCAGCTAAAGTAATACTAACAAAACTTTCAATGTGAATGCCAGCAATGACACCATCACTCAATAAGGAACAATTGTTGCTCTCTTTCATGGATCAAGGTGGTAAATCAACATTATCATTATTGACGATGACCACAGATAGTGTTCAAAGTGACATTAATGGTTTATTCACATGGTAGATAGCATCACAACAAGGTACCTCTGCACCACGATATATATTTGTTGCATTACAACATACTCGACGACAAAAATCACAAACACACAGCACAGCAATATTTTACAAACTTGGTGTTACTAAAGTTTCACTGAGAATAAATGGGCATCAAGAACCATCCGAAGATATATTATTACATTTTGAGAATAATCCTGTCGCACGTGCATATCATCGTTTGATAACATTCATGGGACGTGATTAAAATGTTGAGTCTGGTCTACAAATATCACAACTAGAGTTTACAATGCTGCATCCGATCTATTACTTTTCGCTGGAACGCCTGGATTTATTTAGGCAATCTGTCGTTGATATATAAATTCGAGCTCGTGTGGCAAGATGAGCTATTGCTAATTACGGAGCAGTCGCTGTTATACTCTCAGACAAAACAATGCTGCTTGAAGGTGTTGGTGGTCGAATGAGAGTCACTGATCCCCAGTGGAAAACGTATAATAATATCGCTCATGATAGTATAATGACATATTATCATGTTAGTGACTCCTGGTCAGATTAAAAAGCTACAATCGGTATATAAACGGAATTGTAGAATAAAAATATTGCTGAAATCAGAACAGATCGCAGGTGGTCCAAATAAACTATCACTGACAGATCGTCACCTCAGGCACTTCGATGACGCCAAACGATCAAAGACCGGCGTTATAGTTAATCTTTCTTCGGGTGCTATTAAAGACGCAGTCAATACGGGTGGTATATTTCAACTTCTTGCAGCTATAATAGCGTTGATAGCCGCTGAAGTCCCAGCTGTTGCAAAAGCAGCTGCACTTGGCACTGCTGGAACTGCCGCTGGGATGGCAGTAAAGAAAGCAACAGGCTACGGACTAAAGACTTCAAAAAAGGCGGGATCTAAGATTGCCAGGAACGTCTCATTCATGGCATGGTCACGGTCTAAGACTGCCTGTGACACATCGTTGATGCTTCCCCAGCCCAACTTTGATTTACTTGATGCTGCTAAAAACATTAAAAAGCAAACACTTTAGAGATGTTTTTATGCGTGATCAGTTACCAAAACAACCAAACCGTGTTGAAACCGGTATCATTAATCTCGATGGAAGTTCTGGTCTAGGCACTCATTGGGTTGCATATGCGGTTGACCAACGTGGAGTTGCTTATTTATTCGAATGGGCTGGCGCCACCAAAAGAATTTTTACGATATAGTGGCTTAGCCGGTGACATACGAATCTGGTATTCAACATTACCAACACAGAAAATAAGTGATCCGCCAATATATGGCCGTCAAGGACTCGCTGTGCTCGACACAGTGTCAGGGTCTCTGACATCGCCGATTAAATTCGTGCACGAATATACAAGCAGACGACACAGTCGTCCAAAGTTTTATATCGGTCTTAATGTAATATACAATGGTAGATATTTACGGAAGATGTGCTCGAAGTCTTACTCAGGGCAAACCCAAAAGATAACTTACCCAAATATGCAGCTCTTAACGAGGTCAAGAATGAACTCGCTAATCTTTTGAGTCCCGCAAATGTGGACCAAATCGAACTCATTGTTTTTCAGGATAAACGGGGAGGATTAAAGACGAGCAATATCACGTTGACAGATATTATTCTGCGAGTTCCAGATGCGACTCAGTATAACATAGCCGTATTTACTAAAAAAGGTAAAATTAAATCTCGGAGGAATCAGTTTTAACACTCATGGGAGAGATTACTGGATGCATCAGAAGAATTGGAGATATTATGTATGGCGATCTCAACATGAGTAAAAATACAAATATTAATGTGAGAGAATCAAAATCAGACGATGATGTGGCACCAGAAAGATATGTAGATAACAACAACAGTACAATGAGAACTAAAATCAATGATCGTTTACTAACCGCCGGTGATACAATGACTGGTTCTCTCATCGTGACTAATAATAAATTTACTGGTCTTAGAGAACCAGAATCAAACGATGACGCTGCAACGAAGAAATACGTCGACAATAGCATCATCCCGATGATGACATCGTTAATGGCAATCAATGATGGATGTCCCTGCCGAGTTTTCGGGTCGCTATTTATAACAAGAACTTATATTTCCTTATATAGTTAAGCAAATTTATATTTTAATCCAGAAGTAGCTCATCGAGTGTGCGTGGTTTATTTTTCTTCTTTTTGTTTCTTAAATATTATCCCTCATATAATCGGAGGAAACAAGAAACCTTAAAGACTCAGAAAATCAAGGATAATGTTTTTTGGAAAAGTACAAAAACAGCCCAAAAAATAATTCAATTATAAGTGAATATTTCTGTAAACACACCATCTTTACTTCACAGAGTTATTACACTTCTCTAAATTTATCTGTCTTACAATGGAATAATACCTAAGAAGTGGAAACCATTGTTTGTATTTCCTTCTGTATATTTTGTGTGCGATATGTTGTGCCGAAAATAATGTTTTTTTATATATAAGCTATGCACATTTAATTATTTAAGTATCTCACTTGGGGCCCCGAGTGGCCGAGTGGTCTAAAGCGCTGTCCGTTACGGATCATTACCATCTCACCTCTGTCTGCGTGGGTTCGAGTCTCGGATTCAGCCAACGTGGGTATGTGAGAAAGCTTGCCAGTAGCTTCTCGTGGGTCGGTGGTTCTTTCCCGGGTTTTCCCGGGTTCTTCCTCCACCATTAATACTGGCCGCCATGTATAACCTATCTTGTGCTGAAAAATGGCGTTAAACCCTACAACAACATATATATATAAAAACAACCTAAAACAAAATCCACTTATAAACGAATACTAATATCAAATACAAGCGAGGTTACTCTTTAATCTTTCTACATTTCCTGGACAGAGTTATTTCCCCTGATTATATCAGGGACTTGTCGATGACGAAGTCATTGGACGTTGAAATTCAAGTCTTCAAAATACTCAGGGTACCAAACACAAACAGAATAGTATATTCTTGTTCAATATTTTAACATCAAATTCAAAAGTATTTTATCATAAAGTTCAAAATTATCGTGAAATGAAAATGTTTGTTTTTCTACCTCAGCACAGGCGGTGTTCTTAAATAGTATGCTTTGTTTTTATTTCTTTGAAGAAGCTGATCTATATATTTTATCTGCGAAATGTCTTACCGATGATGGGAAAATATTTAAAATATTTGGCAGGTGCATATGTCGATGGAAATTCAATTTCTTCCCATGTTTCTACACTCACAGATATAACCCGTCTGCAATTTTATTTCCCACTGCTGCAAATATTTCTAATTTAGCAATTCTGAATCTTAAAATAGCTTGAAAATTACGCAAGGAATTATTTTTTGGATTCAAATCAATATGGTCGACGACAAAACATTTTTCGGTCAGTCCGTGAAAATACTTGTAAACAAATCTGTGACAAAGATGCCTTTCTTCCCAGCAGTAAATCTAAGATAACCAGCATTATCAACTGAACTGACTAGTGTTTTAGTGTACAATTTATGATGATAACATTACAAAATACCTCATAATTTTTAATGATAGGATGTGTTGCAAATTCTCCTTGCTAGATTTATAAAGTAAATGCTATTTGTCTAAATTATTATTTTATTACTAGAAAAAAATAGGTGAGATGCTAGGGTAAAAATCTAGCGGGATAATCCTCAGCGTTTTTTATAACGGCAACGCTGTTGCCGGCGTTATTTTTTATATCATAATACAATTTCAAAGCTCTGTATTTTCTGCCTCCACAGTCTACACATAATTGTGATTTTCCCCGAACTCCTTTATTACATTTCAAACGTAGTTTTGGTCTTTGACTCGCTCGTGCACGCTTTGCATGTGGACCCACAAAATTCATTTACACAGATCCGATAACAAGGAGTTGTAGAACCAATCATCAACTGCGTAAGTTAATTTTGCTTGAATCATTGTATATTATATATGAAAGTTTAATTTAAATATCTATTTGCCTTAATTATAACATGGCAGAATTTCAAAGATTATCTGCAATTAAGCCTTCTCAAGGGAGATTCGATCTTGATAGACTAACCCCTGACTTGCCGAGGCGAGCTCTGGTTGATCCGACGAATCAGACGCTTATCAGTAGTATTCGTCGCGCCAAGAGAGAATTTCGGCTCAAGTATGGTCAGCATTTAGAGTCATGCGCGACGTTGATGCTACAATGAATGACCAGCAAGCAGCTACGAGGATTAATTATCTGGTCTTTCTACGAACTCAAAAACAAAGATACATCCTTAGAATAAAGTTTATTGCTTAAGTAGATGACACATGGATTATCCGTGACAAACGTGACCCTATTCGATTGCATCATGCTGGAGGAGCTGTAACGTTCAGCAAAAATTCCAAACCAGGAATGTTGACTGGTATTGATAAACCATATTATGAAATAGCATATCCTGTGACAGGAGCTATGCCATATATCCGCGGAATGACAAACCCAACTTTGATAATCTCAAACCGATGTAACTTTCGATTCTGAATTGTCTTGCTGAGCGAGTTACAAAACATTTTACAAACGCGATACGTGGAAATGGAATATTGGATTTACGACTTTAAAAAAAAAAATGAATGGGCTGAGCATGTCAAGGAACATGGAGCTACGATAAACGACATTGCCAAGCTGGAAAAGAAATTACAATATCTGATAATGATGAAAACAATAACCGGCAAGATTTGTACAAATAGAAGTATAAACCGAAGGGAGCGTCGAAAGAGATCGTTGATCATAACGCGCGGACGTGTTTGACCGACGTAACAGTATTTCCACGAGAACCGTTAAATTTTATGACGGTGATATATTTGATTTTATAAATAAAATTAGTAAAATAGATCCTATATCCGTTTGGTTGATTCAAAGTTTCGAAGGTGAAAATTATGATCAGTTTATGCGACCTAATGGAGATATTTATCGATCCGAATTCCTCCACGAGGAAATGAAAAATCTTGCGTTGAAATATACCGATGATGCTGAAGAATTACTCGGTAATTGTTTTACTGTTCCGTCAGTTGCTGCTCACTTACCTCAAGAGAAAAATTAATGGTCGTCGACAAGATTGGAATGTCTTGTCGATGTGAAGCTAAGCTGCGTTGAATACGGACATGTAGACTTTTTCAATACTAAATACGATTGTGGATACGTTGCCTCAGTTAATATGGTTACGTGTTATCCTGGAAGTTTTCTTGGAATGGGAGAGTGTACTGAGTATGTTAAGAAATTTGGACATCCAACACACGAGATGACCAGAGTTCTGATAAATTGTTTGGAAGTCATTTGTCAGAAAATATTGAGCTCCAAAAGTACTATTGCGATATATACTTGATGTAGGAATTTTTCATCTTTGCTTGTAAGTGACAAGTCTGGTTACCTGTAGTTGAGAGACCTGTTCCCGACGAAATCTTTTAGCGTAATCCCGATGAAATTGAATATGAAAATAAACTTGCAAAGGATCTCGGCAGAGAAAATAATTGGGAAATTTACTCAGGGTGGTTCATGTAATCACGAACAACAATATTGTTAACTAATCATGAACGATGCCCAACTGGATTTTATAATTACTGATACAACAGAGCGAGGCACATTTATAAGCCGATTCTGACGCTTACTTGTCAGACTGAACTAAATTATGTACAACTGTGAACTATAATGATGGTGACTCACCACTGTGTACTCATTTAAGATCTTCGATGTTAGTGTATGTTTCGATAATTTATTATCGATGATAAATAGATATCCTGATACTGCGGCTAAAGTTACCACAGATTCGTTTTATGTGAATACAAATAAGCAGATTTGTTGAAGACTGGTACCGACCCATTATGCGGCGATTGGAGAATAAAGCGAGAAAAGATACTTAGTTATTCTGAATCAGCCGACTTCGAATCCAAGGATATATTCCACAATAATAATCGGTATATGATCCCGTAGCTAGAGATAAAACTGTTTATCTTAACAGACAGATGTGGGGTTCTGGTAAACCAACGCGTGCGATTGAATTATTCCTGAACAGTTGTTCAGGAATGGGTGTGAACTCCAGTTCATCGGCTCGACAGAGAAATGAGCAAACGTGGAGTGAAATCTCATACTTATCACAGCTTCTTTAGATAGAAAAGAGATGCATGGACTCCTGAATTAATGGGTGAAAATATATTCCTAAGTTCATTATTTGGAATGAAATATGTACAGTGTATTGAGACATGTTAAAAATATTCTTTAATTGGTTATTGACTCGGAATACTAATGTTATTGTGCTGAGATCATGGTCATGTGCGGAGATCATGGTCAACCGCTACCTCTTCTTGGATTATAGCCGCATGAATGGCTGAAAACATTATTAGATTATTATGAGGAAATAAATGATGATTACCGAGGCGTGATCCAGAATTAAGAGTTTAAGAAATTAATCAGACTGAAGCCAGACACAGTTCAGTGTGAAATAATGCGTGAAGTCATTCCAGAAACTCCTATGAAAGATTTTTGGAATATGTGGAGCCCTGCTGATTTGATAGTTGGATGTAGATAATTCGTGATACACGTCAACAACAATTACTTATGTTGCATAGAGAAACATTTTCAGATATACCTGTACCATTTTGTTATCGCCCAGCAGATGCACGGCGGCAAAATATCGATGCTGAAATTCCTGAAATTAATGAGAAACAAAATCTTGTGTTAAATTATATTGTTTTGGTTCCTGTGAATGTTGCTGAACAAATCTCCATCGTCGCTAGGATATACTATAACGATTCATTCGTTATAAGGATCAACTATTTCCGATACAAATATTTGGATTATTGATGATCGCATAAAATGGTCAAATTTAGTTTATATGGCAGTGTCTCGAGTCAGAAGAATATGTGAGCTGCGGAGGGTAATCATAGACTTCACAGTAAATAATAATCAAACTACCGGTAAAGGCGACGATGCAGTAAAAACAATTTAGCTAGTTAGCAGCAATGTGATAAAAAATTAACAGGACTTATCATGGACATTGAAACAGCGACAGAATACTCACTGTGCGAGTTGCAACACAGTAATGTTTTTGCAGTATTCAAATAATATTCCAAAACAATTCACCGTGGATAGAATTAGTTGTTGTCTTAGTCACTCACGCGAAAGTATAATGCTGACCTGTCTTGAATGGAATCGACATCGAGGAGCCAGTTCACAAAAGTGAAGGCGGTGGTAATTGTGCATCTTCAGGAATTACTTATAATTGCTCACGTACAAATCCACACTGAGGAGCAGTTGAATCTAGTCTGTAGATTGCGGGTCTACCCGTGCATCCTACCACGCTGGAAATTTTGTGTGTGGTTACACCCCAGATTGGGTTTTACCGCCTTCAAGTTCACCAGATTTATATAAATATCTGACAGTCACAATACCTAGTGCTGGTTGTTTTGAGACAGAGTCATGTGGTCGGACTGGTATATGTCTTTTGTGATCGCATTGATGGGTTTCATAGAAGTTCCACGAGTAATTTCATTACATTATTTAACGCAGCTATCACACTTGGTAATCTTGCAACCCATTCACGATATCTCTTGTCTTTTTGAACTTTTTTCAGGGATATATCCTGCGCATACATATATCCAAGCAATCATTTAGCAAGTGTTCGATTAAATCGTTCAACGATTTCCTGATCGCGATGAATTGCGGTGCGTCCTCGTCTGATTTTGACGTTATGCTGTTTCAGATGTTACTACACCAAGAAATTCCTTGCCAGGATAAACCTGTAGCAGCTGTGGCCATCGTAGACCACGTTGCGGTCCGGGTCCTCGTTGATAAATTCGTTCAAACGCAGATGCAACTTCAGCTGCTGGTTTAGCTGATAGCGGCTCTGCTTCTTTGTATCTACTTGCAACGTCAATGACAGTCAACACGTATTTGTATGTGCATGATTGACGTCTATCAGTTTTGATAGCATCATGAGGTAAAAACAAAATGTCTTGCTGATGAACTTCATTGGGAGTGCTGACATCAAAATGTGCGTACTGAGAGTTTTAGGTGGTAGTTAAATTTGCCATATTGCCTGTCTTGCCTGTCTTGCTAACCAATCTTCAGCAACAGAACGTGTAACACCTTCCGCATCAGCAAGTTTACTAATTGCTGCTTTACCCATTCCATATCCTCTTGGGCTATAATAAATCGACTCCATTATTACCATAATAATTGGCCGACTAATTACCGACCCCTAGCACTAGTTCACCTTTCATCGCAGATTTTATTAGGAAGCTAGCAAGTTTTTCTCTGAGAGAGTTATTTTTATGGAATTTAACGAGCTAATCAACTTCACATCTGAAATACGTCGTTGCTGTAAATTTTTATTTTTATACGTAACATAATGAACGTGACACGCTTGATCAATCGCATGTGTTGGATACTCTCCGGGTTTTGGTTGGTCACGTCGGATATCAAGTCGGATTCCAGGACCACAATAGTTATATCAAGGAGGATGTTGCTCACCAGGATATTAATCCCATGGAGCTCCTGGCATTTTTCCCAGTGAAGCAACGATATCTCCACCTGTTTTATTAGAGATAAATTTGTATTTTTTGTACCACATTGTATACACATACCTGTAAGTGCAAGCTTTTTATTCCTCGTCGTTATTGTTGTTAATCCACTTGATTGGGTTGGGGCTTTGCATCGAACACAATATAAATTCATATTATTTATTATATTTGTACAACATGAATATCATTGCTCTTTCAGCGACACGAAAGCAAGAACCAGCATAGGTCCATCTGGGTCTGGTAAGACGCAATTGATGCTTAATCTGATAATGAGATGGCTCAGATGGGAGAAGTTGTATTTAGTGGCACCATCTGTAGACGATCAGCGATGCTACAACGTGCTTAAAGATTTTAATGAAAACGCGACATTGTTGGACGAGGAAATAATATTATTGATTTTATCATCGATATTGATGATGCTCCATGTGTAGAGGACCTCGATGTATGTATTAATAATCTTTTAGTATAAGATGATGTAAGCTATATAAAAAATCAAATCCAGCTCGGATATTTTCTCGAGGCAGACACAAAAATACCCATATTACATAATACTCAGCAATATACTGCAATCTTCTGATTGTCTTTAATGGAGTCGATACACAAACTCTGCGAAACATTCATCAGACATGGTGTTCATGTGACATCGATATGATTAAATTCAGAAACTTCTTTGCACACGCGCAAGCGATTCCTCGTGGATTTATCACCATAAATTTACACGATCCTCGGTCGCGATATCGTGTAGGTCTAGATTTAATTTTTGGTTGAGATAGCAGGATAGGTGACGACGAAAATACAGATATCAACTAATAATAAACCAATTAGAGAGACCTCGGTCGGTTAGAGGTCTCGGTGACACTTCGGAGGAAGCTTTATTTTCACGAACGGACTAGTCCGTTCGCCCTCCACCTTGTCTGAAAAATATTTGTAGGAATCACCGTCTCCTCATTTTTTGTAGGAAGCTTTATTTTCACGAAAAAAATCCTCCAGAAACTGGTATGTTCACCTTCCTGTTGCTGCTACGCAGGTGTGCCTAGATCCACGATTAAGTTCCATCCTTCTTGATAGATGTGCGCTTAGTCGCGAGGGCATCGGGGTTGGTGCGTGTAGGCAAGGAAATAGGTATGTAGTGTACCAAATTTAAAAACTAAGTACATAGTGTACCAAATTTAAAACCTAGATATCTCGGAAATTGACTATAAATGCGTACCCACTTCGCTACTAGTTAAAGTATGACGTGTTTCATGCCACATTATGAAACATATCATATATTAACAAAGGAAAAGAAATATTCTCTGTATATGCAGGGTCATGTTATTTTTCCGAAATGTTCTTTGACCAAACTTTTCTACATTAGTTGTGCAGTGTTTAGTGATCATTCTCTATTTTAGTTTGACATAAATATGATGTCTGTTTGGTGTATTGTGTTATTAGATATTGGTTACAGATACTTAGAATTAATCAAGTTTTCTGGCACATGGTGTTCTGACTGAACAATGTCTCTTATGCTCTATCTCTTCTTACATAATTACTTTCTCTCATGATAAATGAATTGCAGCTATACCTAAATACATGAATATATTGATACGCTAATTTATCTAAGGTGTGCGGACATGTAGTTCGACATCATTTAATTATAATTTGGAGGGAAAAACACGTTTTTGTGTAATCTGACGCAGTCATCATTAAAAGGAAGAAACATTGTAACACGAGTTTTTATATACGAATACTTGATCACCATAACATAATCAAATCATGCTTTTTCATCGCTTATTTAACCACTATGATAATCGTATCCTTTCAGTTCACACATACCAAATATCTCTGCTGTTTATTTTGGTTTTGAGTGTCTGAACATTTCTTATATAAATCGTATGGTGCGTTGAATAGAGACAACTCTTCAGTACATACCCCATCAGTATTCTCTCCCTTTAAGTCTTCTGTAACATTAAGAAAGCATCCCTTCGAAAATCTCGATTGTTTTCTTTATTATAACTGATTTATCTGTTTTAAATGTTGGTTTTCGAACTGTGCCTGTGACTATGTTATCCCATACATGTATCCAAACTTTTAATCTGATGTTACTTCGATTTTTTCCTATATTTTCCTATCTAAACGTTTTTAAAAAGTATTATCCTTCAACTAGTTTAGACAATACATCATCCCATTTTCTCTTTTCATTTTTAGTGATGCATTTTCATGTGTGTGTGTGTGTGTGTGTGTGTGTGTGTGTGAGTGTGTGTGTCCCACTGAGAATTAGTCTCGTGTACATGAGCCATTTTGTATGGAAATCTTTTCGTCGCAAGCTCGAGTAATGTGTGGGGTAGAATGTTTCATTTACGATTCTTTCATTCCATAAAAGTTTTATATATAATTGTAATTTGTTTCCACATTTGACATATACATCTAAGAAGCAGCTCATCTGCAGTTTGTTTACAATTTTGTGGACATAACATCTGTATTGATTTTATGGCGCAAAAGAATCAATTACTCAATGATAATGTTAGATGCATTTCTACAAATTATACAGAATCGATTTATCAACAGAAAAAGAAACACAACATAACAGTAATGTAAAAGGTGCATAATTATTATAACATTGCCATAGTATAATAATGAAGAAAGGTTATAGTTCGTCATATTTCGTTTCTTAGGAAATCAAATGTAGCTATATTGTACATCGTTATAACCAGGATATATTTTAAAAAATTATAATAGAGCTAAACCCATCATAAAAGAGAAAATAAGTGGAAGGATGAAAGACCTTGACTTGACAAAAGCTTAGCTAAAATTTTTAACAATTAATGAATCAATACCATGAGAAACAGGAGAATAACTATCAGGTTCCAGAAACGTATATTACAAACATAATTTAAACACAATTACCAGTTGTCAGATAAACAATAATAATATACGAACTGTTTAAAATACTAGAGAAAATCTGGACAGAAAACAAGTGCAAATACATAATGGTTGCCAAATAGAAAGAATTACCATTGCATGTAGATAGAATCCTAGCTGTTAGGTGAAGTCTCATATTGAATTATCTGAATGATTATAACAACCAAGCATGACTGGATAAATGCTACGATATGATAATAAATACTTTTGTAATATAATATTAAACCAATTATATCCCTTTGTAGAGGTCACACACACACAGACCATCAGAATATAATTTTGAACAGTATAAATAATGTTTTCATTAACATCAAGTAAAAAAAATGATCTTGATAAATTTGAAAATAATATAAGTTATCTGTGAAAATATATGGGTTGGCATTTAAACGAAATCAATGCGATGTACAAAGTGTTGAAAGAAACAACATACGACAAGTTATAATTACAGAACTAGAAAGAGAATGCCATATTAAAATGTTGATTTCATTTGATTGTAAAAACGGGGATAAATATAGTTAGAGTAATACTTCAATAAGGTTTATTTAATCTATATAAAAGAAAATAAACATCTACAAATACTTCTGCAAAAAGTCTTCACATATTGTTTTCTTCAATCAGACAACTTTGGCTGAACATAACAGGTTACCTTTGTTTGTAAATCGTTGTACTTAGATCATTCCTGACATTGAGTAACAATGTAACATTGTAACATTGAGAAACTGCAATCATAAGTTATATGTTCCTTCTGTATTCTTTGTTTTACTTTAAACGTGTTATAAACCATTCGAAGAATATAGAGAAACCAGTTATTATCTATGGCCAATAACAACAGAAAGACATATTCCATCAGGATGTAGCATCCATATTAAGACAGTACACAACGACACTGATCCAACAGATGACAGCGGAAGAGGAATTCAAGCATTAACAGTGTCTTCAACAAAAATTACCGGAAATGGATTTTGAAGAAACTAAGACCAAATAACTCAGCTGGAGTATTTTTCTGCCGCAAAAAAGATAAGAGCAATGTATTTCTACACATGTGTGTCGAATTTGTGAAATGAAAATTTACGATATAAAAACCAAAGAGATCGTGATCATATTTAACTGGTAATTATCGAGGCTTTGCACATAATGATTCGTTTTGTTACGATTATTCGTGATTCGTTCAATCAACTTATAAATAATTTAAGTGAAGATAAGTTAGCTAAGACAATTAACCGTTTTACTAAATGAATATATTTATGAATGTACTAGGTTCAATGTACAGAAATAATCACAAGCAGATACATTTTATTCCAGTCTCGAAAGTGAAAGAATAAAAGATGATAACACCCAATATGTAACCGATGTAATGAACATTTCTTGGTGATCTTCACACTTACTCTATTTGATAAAGAGACTTTAATGTTGCCTGAAATACTTGAAGAAATATAGAAGTGGTTTCAAGCAAAACTATTAAGTATATCCATTTCATTATCATAATGCCCGAGGATTGATTCTGAGTAAAATGAGAATTAATGTCTGACTATATTTATTAAATACTACAGAGTATGGTGTAAGAGGAGGAATTGAGCATGATGTCCTTTAGATATGCTGACTCCAATCAAGTGTATTATATTGGCATTAGAACGATTGTAAAAAGTGGAGAATACAATGGAACAAGGTAGACCAGGGTCAAGGTAATTCGTAATGTATCTAGCCTATGATAGCCTTTCCGATCTGTTCATGTTCCGATTTGAGCATAATTACATTTAGGTGATCAAAATAGACAAAATGATTAAATGGCAGAATGACAATAAAATAGATGCCGTTTATAGGTAGATCTACAAATATCAATGCAGCAATACAGTTATTTTCATGATTATGCATTTGTATCCAAAAGAATAATACCAAGCATGAAACATTTCTACAAAATACAAAAATAGTTGATAGATACGAAAGAAGTTTGAATTGCTCGCGTTATTATGTATACTGAGAAACACATCAATGTTTTGTGCATTAACGAAATATGAAAATATACATTCAGGAAAAGGATACATAGGAAAGCACTGTTTGATCCAAAATACAAATTTAAAAAAAAAATTAAATAATTATTATGAAATTAAAAACATACTATTTAAACGAATGAATAAGTCTTTATTTGGAACAAATGAAAGATTTTACGTACGAGGAGAACTATAAAACTAAGTTCGTATGAAAAATGTTCAAATATCAGCAAAATGTTAGTTTTTTATTAGGCTCTAATTATATAGTAATACAGTTTTGCATTTCGCTGGGAACGAATGTGTCTGGATTAACGAGTTTTCCGGATAATTGAATCATGCACATTTTTATTTTACGATATCATCACACCGTATATATGTACATGTATATGCTAGCTTTAAATGTAATGTACTGTATATTCAATAATGGTAGAAATAAATTAATGAATGCATCTATTAATTTCTGTTTATTTCACATTATTATAACATGTGCTTGTACGTACATATACAGTAAATAGAAGTTTAGACAATTAACACATCGAACACATCACACTATGTTCATGTACATGTATATACTGTACATGTATTATGTCAATTTCCTGAAGAAGTCTGTAACCTTTGTTTGCCTGGATTCTTTGGCGGATCTATCTGATCCCAGTGCGTTTATTTAATTATTAACACCCCCGTCGGCGACTAGCTAACACAGACATTGTTTATACAATCGCTGGTTACAATATGGTCACGCTACTTAGTTAATGATAGTGGACATAGATTCTCAAGGGCTTTACTACTGTGTTTTATGTATTATTCTTCTGATTGTATTTTCACATACGATTTTTTCGAATTTTCTTATTTTTGGACAGATTATTTCCGGATTATCGAGACAAGTTTTACTGTAATTTTACACTTTGGTCCCCGATTTTGATTTCCGGATCCGGAACGCGGATTTCTTGATTAACGGAGCAAATTAACGTTTAGGAATTCCGTTCCCGTTGAATTATGTCCGGATAGCGAGGTTTCCGGATAAACGGAGTCCGGATTAACGAGGCTCCACTGTATATAATTTTGTTTTGCTGGAGGTTCTTGCCATTGATGAGTCATTAAGTGTGTTCTTTGTTCATTAGGTTTGCACCACTACCTACTTCATATTACGTAAGCTTGTTGGAACTAAGTTCTTTTCATCATTTGGTGCTCATTTGATTTGTCTCAATTTTATTCGGTATGATTTTGCTTATCAAAATTCTTTCGATTTTAAGCCAACTTGCATTGCTCTTCCTGGACATTTCATCCTTTGTGAAGTTACGTTTTCAAACTTTGACTTAACCTTATTTTCGTCAATAATTTTACGTAATAATCTCACACAACCAATGTAAGTTACAGAACACATTACTTCCTTACGGTTGATTGTCAGGTTTGACAGTGGTATATGTGTGTCGGGTGTTGTATATATATAAAATGTCTTCAACACTTGCTTATCGTGGGGTTTATTAACAGATATGAAGCGTCGGGAATAAATCAGACACAAAGACTCGAAATGTACAAACGTTACTATTCTCGCGAATTATTACGATCGTTATGTGCAAGAATAGGGTCAGTAACGTGTTGTTTGTACAACTCACTCACTCACTACAAACACGCATACAAAATGATTTTGTTAAACATTGTAAAATAAAAAGAGATATGTAAAGAAATGTAACAAATATGACATAAATGAGTTTAAAGTTACTTTACATTTTGTTGTTGCAAGTCATGAAGACTTGGAGAGAACTAAATAATCGATTCATTACAAAATAAAGAAGTAAACGGAAAACATTTAAACGAATATACCAAAACGCATTAAAGAAAGATACCACAACGATTAAAAAAGTACAAGCTATATCTGAAGTGTATAACAGAATTGTAAGTTACGGTGCCGTACTTGTTAATTTCTTTACTTTTGGGTGCATGATTTTATTGTTACAAAATCTTATTTTATAATATTTTGGAGTAAAATATTGTAATTTCGTTATTGGTAGCGTATAGCGATTCGAAACTCTTCTATATTTTTGACAATACGTTATTATTTGGTGAAAAATATGGTTTTGGTGAGCTAGAAAATATTTACTAATTTTGTAAGTGTTGCTTGTTTCATGCCTAATTAGTGTGCTTTTAAAATGTACATAGTCGACGGTCAAGATGGCTCAGATCTTTATTAATGGTTTCATAGCTTACAAAATTTCATAAACTTATCGCGCCTTTAATTACACGGACCGAACAGTATTTATGGCCAATCCTTTGAAGTTCTAGAAACGATGATATTTAGCCCACAGGTTTAAAATATGTTTTGTGTATAGCTAATATGATTCAGTTTATACAATGAAATATCTTAATTTTTATTCGACCTAGCAACATTGTATACATATTTCATACGGGGAATTATGCAGACTAAGGTACCACTAATGGGAAACTTCTGCTGCACGTATTTAAAATGCTTTATTTCTAGAACGTTAAACTTGCCATTGTAATTTTGGGGATAATATCTACGAAAGATGCCTTTTATGTACTTTTCTTAATATAGTTTCGTTTTTCCTCAGCCACAACAATAATTACATATGCGTACAATACGTGATACAAAAGAAATCATCTAATTTAATCATTAAACTATTACAGGGATGCCAGGATGTCAGGCAATAGTAAGCTGAGAAGTGCCATAGGACTGTGGGAAGAACCTGCTAATGTATCAGCTGATACCCCAACTTATGCATATTCAACTGAGGATATGACTACAGAGATCCTAAGTTCTGCACCTAATGACATATTTCCAGACCTGCGCTTCATCGGCTACGTAATAGTGCCATTCCTGCTAGCAGTCGGGCTTTGCGGAAATTGCCTAACAGTTGCTATAATACGCAGTAGTTACTTTCTTTCGCCCACTGTCAAAATACTCTTGATTGCACTTGCTCTATCCGACACGACTTTTATTCTGACATTCCCATTCAACAAAAAATTCGTTAATGAAATGTTGGGGATGGACATCCGAGCGCTTACTGTGTCTGGGTGCAAAACATTCTTTTACTTCTTCAGATCCGCAAAAATATGCTCTTCTTGGTTGGTTGTGGCGATTAGTATCGAGCGATTCATCGTTATTTGTGTTCCTTTAAAAGCCAAATTAATATGTACGACGACCACAGGAAGAATTACCGTCGTCACAATCGTGATCGCGGTGTTCACTTTTGACGGAATCTGGTCCATGACGACTGATGTCATAAAAGGCGTCTGCCTTATGAACGTCGTAACGCCAGGCACGAAAGACTTGGCGATGGGGTTTGTAATTGCCGGAACAATTGTTTATTCCGTCCTTCCTGTTACC
This sequence comes from Sinohyriopsis cumingii, assembly GCA_028554795.2. Classification (NCBI taxonomy): domain Eukaryota; kingdom Metazoa; phylum Mollusca; class Bivalvia; order Unionida; family Unionidae; genus Sinohyriopsis; species Sinohyriopsis cumingii. The sequence goes on from CM068827.1 coordinate 79,783,764, forward strand.
ATACTGTTGCTTCTCACCCCATTGACCATCGTTAAACTTCTTCAAGACAGACGTGCTCGACGGCAAATGATGCCACCAATGCTGAATATAAACGATGATACATCACGAGTGACATTGATGCTGCTGGCCGTTACTATGGCATACATCGTGATGGTGAGTCCAATCTCTGTGGCCCACTCGGTGGCTTTCTTCAACAACCAAAATCTATTGGAAACAAATGTGCCATCTATGGTAATCTTTCGAGAGTTTGCACAGGTTTTGGAACAAATGAACTACGCCGATAACTTTTTTCTCTACGTGGCAATCAATTCGAGATTCAGACAAAAATTGAAAAGTATTTTCTGCTGCATGTGCCGACGACAGGGAAATACCACAGCCAATGTGGAAGCCAGTTCCATTTGCTGCTTTCACAAGACAATATAACCTGGAAGTATTTCAGCCTCTCTTCAACTGTGTCTTTGTTTCAACAGTTCCAGGGAGGACTAGTTTGATCTTTGGACATGCTGATTGGTGTAATACGAGAAGAATTCGTCTTAATACATAAACTGAATGAACGCACAAAGTCTAAGGGTATAAATTAAATTTTAGATGTGATCGAAAGAATAGGAATGAACTGAACATACTTCATCGTAAAATCTGAGTTCTTTTCAAGCATTATCCTGCGTAGTATCTCGAGGATCTGAGCCACTGAATGTAATATATATTTAAACCTCATGAATCACGCAATTCAAACATGTTTGTGACTTTAACATATTCTTGCTGGTTTGAGTTCTGGGAAAGACCCAGAGGGGTACAGGTGAATAACCGGCCTTACGGTATATGTGCGATAATCAAACACAGTGTTTCGCCATGTTACATTCTATATTCTGCCCGCTTTCTGAAATGATTTAGAGGTTGTAATTGTATTCTATTATGTCCGATTTGGTTGCATAATCTATCGTGCAACAACTTCCTTCAAAATATCTATACTGCAGTGTTCGTCCGCATAGCTTGTTGAACACAAATGCGTGGAATTTGATTTTGCAAACTTTTCTGAACTGGGAATTACATTACAGCGTTTTCTTTTTCACCAAAATATTTTTAAAATATCCAGTACTTTTCATCAAAATAACTTCTGTATTAAACAATTTAGTCAATAGAATTGAGTTTGTTCGCAATTACAAGTAGACAATTTTATTCAGATAAATAACTCCGCCTAAGGGACAAGATACTGGCTGTAAAACATGGTTAGATTTTGATAGGTAAAGAGCATACGTATGTTTTTGCTTTTTTATGTTTTTAATGTCACAGTAGAATACAATGGGATTGGGCACAAAGTCTAAAAACTTAACTGAGCCCTGTCCTCAATAATGAAAAATTATTGGTTGAAAAGAGAGAGAGAGAAAGAGAGTAACAGGACAGTAATCACAGTCTTAGTAAGTTATTGAAATCATCCAGTAGGAGTTGTATATTTGCATACATGATGCAAAATTCTATATTTTACATTCGCATCGCCCTTTCCATAATAAAGTAAATCTAAGCTAATACTCGCATTTGACAAGTAAAGTTTTCATCAACTCATCTCGATGTCTACTGTATTTGGTATAGAACATAAAAAAGAGTATGATGGTTTCTATCCCACTGCATGAACAAAAAGGAGTGTCAGAAGTTGAACACAGTAAAGATCAGCTTTTAATGAACTTACATTGTGTCATAATCTAGTATGGATAATATCCAGTATCCAGTTAATAAAACTTGGTATTTTGCTAGATACGATATTTGCACATAAACACATTTTATCTTGTTCAAGATTGTTCCACCAAGATAAAGTTAAAAGTACAAAAGATGATTTGGTAGAATTTAGCCTGAAATTGCAAATGACCATATTATTCGAACGTCGAAGGTTATAATTTGTTTGTTCGGACACAAGGGGAGGGAGTAATGCAATGATATAATCTGGATTTCGGCTCATTTTAATGTTGCAGAATGTTATGCATTTAAGACTTTTCCTTATAGACTGCAGACTTTCCTACCCTGTTTCAAAATAGAGAGATTGCCAACTATTGTATTTTGGAAGTCATATAACTACTCTTGCCGCTTCGAGCTGTAGATTTTCCACTTTTTCTAAATTGATCAACAAACATCCATCCGAGGCTACACAGGCATATTCCCAGATAGGCCTGATATGAGTTATATACATTATTGAAAAAATTTGCCTAGTTTTTGTTTTAGTTTTCCTAGCTTAGGGATTCGTCATGATGCTTTTTTTAAATGCTATCAATGTCCATTTGGTATTGGATGAAGCTATTAATCCTAAATATCGATGAGAATTAACATATTTTTCTCACCCATGCGACAGAGAAATCTGCTTGTTTTGCTAACCTTACTTTTCCTGTCTCAGTCTAGTCATTTCAGACCAATCGTCTCAGTCAAGGTGTCCACGCGCCACGGACTACTTTATCAAGGGACGTAGTCACAGTTGTCTTATGCTTGGTCTGATGGAGTTATTTTCGGATCAAACAAACGCTAACACTTTGGGACATTTAACAAAATAATTTTTGGGAGTAGAGAGAAAAAATAACTTACAAAAAGAAGATCTAGAAAGAAAACGATAAATGTAAGACAAAAAGAAAATGGACTACAAGCTAGGACACATATTGACTCTTAAAGGTAGGAGAGCAAAAATAGTAAATGTTTACCACCCACTGGGTACCTATTCCATTTACCACCCACTGGGTACCTATTCCATTTACCACCCACTGGGTACCTATTCCATTTACCACCCACTGGGTACCTATTCCATTTACCACCCACTGGGTACCTATTCCATTTACCACCCACTGGGTACCTATTCCATTTACCACCCACTGGGTACCTATTCCATTTACCACCCACTGGGTACCTATTCCATTTACCACCCACTGGGTACCTATTCCATTTACCACCCACTGGGTACCTATTCCATGTATACAGTACGCTTTTTGGACAATGGAAGTGTCGCAAATTATGCAAAACATGAACTAGTAATTTCAGAAAATTCACCACTGCATGAGTCAGAAGATCTTTCCTTTCTTTTTGATGACTGGGAAACAAATTAAATAAATATGTCTCTGCAACCGAACCAACTTTCGTCGTAGAAAATAACAAATTCAGGAGTGGAAATAAAAAAAAAACAATGAAACGGTCAAAGAGAGTAGATTTACAGAAGTGGACGAACAATTTGTCACAAACTTTGTTTTAGAGCAAGAAAATATGAATATCAAACGCAAGACATTGGGACACGTAAAACTACTAGAAGAATATCTTGAGAAAAACAAAGAGACGCGCCCTATACATCAAGTGCCGGCACCTGCCCTGAACATCATTCTCTCAAGATTTTTCCTTTCAATTCGTCAGAATGATGGAAGTGAATACGAGCCGACAACATGGAGAGGTAAAAAAGGGCATACATACTGATTGATAACACACAACTGAATTTGAAGAATAATGTATGAGCAAATAAAATGATGCATAGCGCAACTGATATAAATTCAATTTGTTTGAAACATAAATGAATTTTTAAATCAGTGCAAGAATGAATAAGTAATTACCCAAAAAAATATTATGTAATGAACAAGAATTGTATTCATAGTTTTAAAAGGTAAATTACCTTATAAATTAGAAAACTTGACTGATGAATCAATTTAGGCCCTCGCCAACATGGATGACAAATGATTAAAAAAAAAAACAGAGAGAGAGAGGGATTTGTTACCCTAGGTACATGGCTTTTATAATTAATTATTATTTATTATTAGCTATGATGGGAAGTTTTGAAAGATATATGAGACGAAACAGATACAATTGCAGCTTGGTTTATGACCCTGAATTTTACCAAGCAAGAGAGGCCCTAAAAAGTAAACAGAAAGATTTGAAGAAGAAAGGAAAAGGAGACAAACCCAAAACTGCTGATGCCGTAACTGATGATGACATTTAAAAAAAAAACTGTATGAATACTCGCTTTTGGACCCCAGCACACCGTCAAGTTTACTGAATACTTTATGGTTTAAAATACTTTGCACTTTGGAGTAAGGGGAGTGGGAGAAGAACACAGAAACATAAAGTGGGGAGACATATTAAAGCAAGATTGCGGACTTAACCTGGAATATTTAGAGTTTAACGAGAGACAGACGAAGACGAGGACAGGAGAGGACATAAAAAAACACGAGAAATGAAAAGCCAAGAATGTACGCTAACCCTCTATTTCCAGATAGATGTCCGATAACTATCTACAAATGTTTCATGAAGAAACATCCAATTGATTTTGGTAACCATGATCATCCATTTTACCTTGCCCCTGTAACTTACGTGCAGGCACCTGGGCCAAATGAGCAATGGTTTTTACGTGCACCAGTTGATGCCCGAAAGCTTAACTCGCTAATGAAAAAAATGGCTTTGAAAGTAAACTTGCCCGATTTGGCTTCTAAAAGCATTACAAAATCTAGCGTGAGAAAATATCTATGTCAGAAACTAATAAAAAACAATGTTCCAGACATTCAGGCTATACACATCACTGGCCACAAAAATCCCAACTCTCGAGACAACTACAGAAAACTTAATAATAGCCAGAAATGTGTTATGTCAAGCATACTTTCTTCTAATTTTGTTAAACATCCCCATTGTTCCCCAGTTGAATCAAATATGTGCATGCAATCTTTGAGGACAAATAATGCACTTACCAGCCAGAGGGAATCATTTATCAATCCACACGTTATTCCACAAACAAATTTCCCTGTAGCAAATTATTCCACTACTAGTAAAAACACTTGCCATATTTCCAAGACAAAGAATATAAATTTTCCAAGAAATCTTGAACTTGAAACTTCATCACATGGTTATCAGCTAGGGTCTGTATTTGGAGGGTCTTTGATACAGATTGGTAATTTTACAATAAATATTAATTAAAACACAAGTAAGTTACAAACAGTTTCACCGCCTCCAAAGAGAAGGAGAGTTATATACGATAGTGACTCTGATCTCTAATTATCCGTGAATAACCCAAACACGGACACTCATGCTACATGTAACTTTAGTTATAACAATACAGTAAAGTTGTCTGTCGGTGTGGGCCCAGTGTTGTTTCATTCTTTACAATATAATTTTCTAAATGGGAACTGATGAAAATGAAACATTATCTTGTACTAAATATTAACTTATTTTGTTAATTTCATATAACATCCATATATTAAATGAGATAATACCTCAATACTATGCAACGTTTTATGTTGTTATTTTTTTGGCTCGCGCATAGAAACGGTGTACTTCGGATTACACGGTCACGCCACATTCCTCGTTACCATATTTGTATTAATGCACCGCATGTAAATAATAATACTAATAATAATAATAACAATAATAATAATAATGAGGACTTTGTATAGCGCCTAATCTTTAGAAGCTCTAAGCGCTTTACAACATTAGACAACACCTATAAGATAAAAAAAAAACATATAATGATATGATTACAAAAACAAACACCATGAAATTAGAAAACATTAAAAAACATGCTGAGAATATTTAAGGTAGGAAACATTATTAGGTCTTTAAGTTTGTTCTTGCAGTCGAAATAAGTGAGTTTTGAGAGCCCTTTTGAATGTGATCACTGTGTCTTTGTGTCTAAGTTCAGTGGGCAATTCATTCCACGTTGCGCGTGAACTGCATTGCACAAGTGAGAAGTTAATTTTTAATTTAAAGGAAATTATTGGGTGAGAAAAAGAATCTACGTTGGGGTTTGGGCCGAGACAAGGAAATCCTAGTCGCGGGTTTATATTATATGTCTCCCCACTTGGACAAGCCTCGTGGGGAGACAAATAATATAAACCCTTGACTGTGATTTTTTTGTCTCGGCCCAAACCCCAACATAGATTCTATATAAGTTGGACATTATCAAAACCAAGTTCAGGATTTTTTGTTACGGATTTTTTTCTTCGTGAAAATCATAGGCACTGTTTTTTTCAGTATTAAACTTTAGGAACCATTTCTTGGACTAGTTTTATTAGGTCATTATTCATGACTCGCTCTATTTCAGCACAAAAAGGGGATGAATAATGCCAAGATGAGTCATCTGGAAAAAGACGAATAAGAGAGCTCATGCATTGGCAATATCGTTTACATGGAATAAAAATAAGAATGGCCAAGCACGGATCCTTGCGGCACACCAGCATTTATCATCATTTCCCGTGAATAATTATCATGGAAAATCACCTGTTGTTTTCTATTACATAAATCAAATTCAAACCGTTTTATCGGATTACCTGAAACACCGTATTCGTTCAGTTTAAATAATACGACCCTGTCTCAGACCCGATCAAAAGCTTTTGATAGATCACAGATTCATTACAGGAATTGGAAATGCCATGATACATTTCACTAAGCTGAAAAACAGTGGAGCGTTGGGAGGTATACTTATAAAAGGAAAGTTTGTATGAAAGTAATTATATACATGTTTCAAAATGCATCGTTCAAAAAATTTTAACACATAGCTGCGTAGAGAGATTGATCTACAATTGGCGGTCTCGTGTGAATCACCTTTGATTGGAATGGGAAGGGTGTGCGCAAGTTTACATTTATCTGAAAATTTGTTTTCCTTCAATGATTGATTAAAATGCATTGTAGCGATGCTGATATCGTTTCACTAAAGCCTTTAAGCATTCTATGAATATACGATCAGGCACAGTGGCTTTATTGACAGAAGTGAATTAATAATATCATTAATTACATTTTTAGTAATACTAATTTCGTTTAGGGTAAGAGAGCATCTTTTCTGAAAAGTAGGGAGAGGAATAGTTGACACTGAGGTAAAATAATCATTTAAACGTATGTTGTACATTCATCTTATTATTCTTTGCATAAAGTTATAAAAACTTTATGTGATTTAAATTGCATTGAACGTTCGAAGTTACATAGATATTTCTAAAACCATCACACATGGGACATTTCACAGCTAAGTGAAACTCATCATCTTTATTTGCACAAAAATGGCAGTCATTCAACACAGGAGCTATTCTTAACCTACCTAGATTTGCCATTACACCTACATATATTTACTTATATAGGAAACCTACCTATATTACCATTTTAGGAAACCTACCTATATTGACCAATTTAGGAAACCTACCTCTATTTGTCATATTAGGAAACCTACCTATATTTGACATTATAGGAAACCTTCCTATATTTGTCATTATAGGAGACCTCTACATATTTACCATTATAGGAGACCTACCTATATTTGCCAACATAGTAGACCTACCTGTATTTGCCATTATAAGAGACCTACCTACTTTTGCCATTATAGGAAACCTACCCATATTTGCGATTATAGTAAACCTACCTATATTTGCCATTTGTAGAAACCTACCCATATTTGCCATTATTGGGAACCTACCTAAATTTGCCATTACTGGAAACCTATCTATATTTGCCATTACAGGAAACCTACCTATAATTACTATTATAGAAAACCTACCTACAGTTACCATTACAGGAAACCTTCCTATTTTTGCCATTATAGGAAACCTACCTACATTTGCCATTATAGGAGACCTACCTATATTTGTCATTTTAGGAAATCTACCCATATTTGCCATTAAAGGAAACTTACCCGTATTTGCCATTGTAGGAAACCTATCCATATTTGTCATGTTGGGAAACCTACCCATATTTGCCATTATAGGTGACATACCCATATTTACCATTATAAGAAACCTTCCTATATTTACCATTATAGGAGACCTACCTTCATTTGCCATTATATAACACCTACCTATATTTGCCATTATAAGAGACCTACCCATATTGCCATTATAGGAGACCTACCTATATTTACCATTATAGGAAACCTACCCATATTTGCCATTATAGGAAACCTACCCATTTTTACCATTAAAGGAAACCTATCTATATTTGCCATTATAGGAAAGGTTCCATTTCTCAACATGCACAGTAAGCAAACACTGTGCGATGAGTTTTTTTTTTTTTTTTTAAATCTATATAGTATTGACATCATGTCTGCTCTTATGATAGAATTGTAATAACGCTGTTTAAATATAATGAAAAAGAGGTTCTCGTCTTGCACCCTTTGATTAACCCAAACATCTCCTATTCCGCACGGAAACTAATTTATTATAAGTAAGCTCCTATCAATAAGGTCAAATACTTTTTCATCATCAATAATAATAATAATAATAATAATAATAATAATAATAATAATATAGTATATAACACTTAAATGACAATTAAAGACATTTCTACAAAACCCCTGCCTTCACACCATAACGGTCATCTTTTTAAACCATAGTGATTATATGTTGAAACCACAGTGGTCACTGGTGTTAAGGGTAAGTAATTTCAAGTTTACAATTAAATATTTCAGAGATTAACTGAAAACTGAATGTGAATCGTCCGGACTTTGTAAAATGTTGGGTGAAGTTAAAGAAACTAATTAAAAACCTGCACTGCTTGTCCTAGTATAGGCTGATTAAAATGTTCATCTATATATAATAATGTAATCTAGGTACTACTCTCAGTTTATATTGCGCTTCTTTAAAGCCATTGGGGCAAAATACACGGTGATCACAGCGACCTCATTAACCTCAAGCTAGTACCGTTAAACAACCATCCAGGGAAACAACTCGTACATGCCAATTAAAATGCCTGTGCTGGTTATTTCCCTTTACACGTTGTCGCGCACACAATTGACATGCCAGATCTCTAAACAATCATGAAAGTAGAATTAGCAAATATACAGAAGGTTAAGCGTCATGAAAATCGTGAATATAAACTACAAAACATAATTTTACCAAAATTGACACCATAAATGTTCAGAACAGTACCGCGGATCAGATAATATAAAAAAAAAAACTGCTTGAGTTTGAAATTAAGATTTTACACTCAGGCAGTCCGAAATGAATTAGCTTATAATACAAAGTCGTTTCTGACACAAAATCTCAACTTTATAATCAAATTCAAGTGTTTTGTAATTTCTAAAGCAGGGAAAGGAGATTGGTGACAGCTCAGAGAATTTGTTAAGTCCGATAAAAATTGAAAATTCACGAGTTTTGAAAGATGACATTATTTTGGATAATTCTGGATATCGAAAACAGGCCATAACAGTGTGCCACGAATTTCGTTTGATTTATTGTGAGTGTAACCTTTTTCCAAGGATTGTCGCGCATGCAAAGGAAATCAAACAAAAATGCTGGAATGCCATCGATTCCTTACACACACCCAACAGTGTGTATGGGAATGTGAGACTATTTACTAATATTGCTATGGAAACCTTATTACTGAGATAATTACAGTGTTAGTGACTCAGTTTAATATAAAAGTGCCATCGTCTCGTAGAAAGACCGTGTGATGTCGAACCTTTAATACACAAATAACTGCTACATGTGCGGTCCCGCAAAGTCAGAGCAGAAAATAATTTGATTTCTTCCTACGAAACATAATTGATGGGCTGTGATAAAATGAGGGGCTGTGATAAATCCAACAAGTTTCGAATATATTACTGAAATATTCAATGCGTTTAACATGAAAGCAACAATCCCAATATGAAGAGACAACGTGATTTAGTTTAAACATTTGCAAGAAGTTAGGTCAAAGTTAGTTGAGTCACAAAATAACCTTCAAAATAATAATAATTTACATCTGCAAATTTCAATAATAACAAAACATACCCTGCTATGAAAAGATTAGCATGCAAGAGTATCAAGTCAGAGCTTCATGAACAAGGAATAAATTAAATATTTGATGTGCATAAATGTACATACGTTCAGCTAAATTTACAGTACACTGAGAAGATCCCTTCAGTTTTCAAATGTCAAAATTATAAGCTTGAACCAAACGGAAATGGAATTCCTAGAAAACTAAGTTTTATTTAAAACATCACACGATAGCTCCGTGTATGACTCTGAGTTAACAAAAGAGATGTAAAAATATGACATTAATCTTAAGTCGTTCATGCGTATGAAAAGATTCAACAAATTCACAAATTGTTGAAAGCAAACTTGCCCGTTGTAGATGGGTGTTAGTTTCGCTTGTTGGTAATTCCGAAAGACGATTTTTCAAACGTAATTATTTTCTGAATGTTTTACAGTGTTTAAAATGCTGAAAAGTAATAATATCGCTGAAATTCACTGACACAAATATTTATCAACTATGCAAACAATTTATACCAGAGAGAAAGAAGACACAATATATGCTGAACAGCTAGAATAATTAACAAAAGAATCGGAAGCAATTGAAAAAGAGATTTGCATTCAGATTTTTCCAAATATGTTAATTGTAATAGCTGCCTTTTCAAAATATGCATGGGTTTAGAGAGTACAAAGAACAAGGTCGAAACATATATGATGCTTTCAGAGAAATCGGTAAAGACAGAAAGCCAGAAAATGTACTGTTTGACAAGGAAAAATGGCCTATGACAGAAACGTTAGGGATTTCCTGGTACAGAAACACAATGAGTACTTTTCAGTGTACACATACAACAACAAAAAAACAAAAACATCTGTAGTGGAAATGGTAAACAAAACTCCTAAAACTAGAATGTGGAGATATTTCACTCAGTAGCTCGACAATTTACCAAACTAATTGCTTGATACAGCATTACTCATAATATACTGATGGATACGGCCCAGTCGAAGCAAGTAAGGCAGAACACAGGTCCAAAGTATAAATCATTCAACCAGGTTACTTGTACCACTGGCTAAGACGCAGACGAAATATTACAGGAATATATAACAGATTAATGTATTACTTAGCGACATGGGGATGAAGATATATAGTATCGTTAAATACAGGAACAATATAAAGAAATCCGGTGACTTGTTAAAACGAGAGTTCACCAAAACAACAAAACGAGTAGTTGGGATGAGATGTGTGATCTACCCCACTCCTTGTGCTTTTTGGCTATCGCTATCTAGGAAATAATCAAACATGGTTTTATTGCCCGGATATGAGCAGATATATAGAATAGAACAGCATCAGGGAGCATCAGCATCACCTGGTGATTCCTGTCTTTTCCAAATTACTGCTGGTGATAAGTCTGCGTTTCCATATTTCTTTTTCTGTTCTCGATCTCTCTCTCTCTCTCTCTCTCCCCGTTTTTCCTTTCAATAAAAATATAGTACCCAATATGAATGCATTCAAGGGTTGCTTTTCTTCTCCCGGTATCAACCAATATTCCCACTCTTTTGCGTCAGATATCGTCTATCGAATGTCAACAAATCTAAGCTATGGTCAGGTTACAATCTAGTACTGATACACGATTCAATTAACGTGACTTTATGCATTTTCCAGCGACTACTTGCGTCCTACTGGAACATGACATAATTAGCCCTCTTTGATCAACCATCATACCCCGCTGTGGCTATAAATTACCATGTATGTCGATACACGTCCCTAAGGCTAACACCCTCCATTATCGGCTGAAGAGAATTCACAACATAATTACACACGAATTAACAGACTTCACTCATTGTCATTACTACGTTACTTTGATTATTAACGATTCATTGATATTCATTTCCAGACATAGAATAATAAATTCTCAGCATAATTGCATTAAATTTTTATGATACGTCATATCTATTACAAACAAAACAACTAAATCCGAGCTCATTAATATTATACATGAATCATATAATATTTAATACAAAATGCATGCATGTAATTAACTTATGAACTAGACGAAAATTTAAAGTATGAATTTAAAACGAATCAATTCAATAACTAATTACAAAATTACATCATTGAATGTAGTTTGTATGCAATTGAGAATAGCCTTGTGCTTTAATCGAGATTCACACCTTTTTATGAAGTCGAATCTCCCTCCTTTCCTTTCCCTCATTTTCTGACATGCGTCCTTTGACAATGTAACGAGAAACTCTTATATTTCCCGGAGCTAAATTCTGGTTCGCCTCAATACCTTTGACTGATCAATCTCACGCGGGGAATTTCTTAAAAGCCTGAATTCCATATGGGAACACACACACACACACACACACTTTTAGCTGAGCCAATCAGGATTACTTCTCTAACCGCCAAAGTTTGTCGACTCCCATCGATATCAGAATAATCCTTTCTACACCGCCTTTATTAATAACTCTTCTGAAAAATATCATTTTATGACACCAGTTTCCAATGTTAGGTTTCCTAACATTTTCCTTATTTTTGTTTCAACCCTTGTCAATTGCCGCTATTGACTTTGCGTTAATATTGTGCACTCCATCTGTCTCTAACGGTTAACCGCGCGAGTCCTAATTAAATCCACTCATGCTTCCAAGCGAGAGAGATCAGCCGTCACTAGCTACGAAAATTATCGTGATGCTATTACTTACGTTAGTCATAATGGTTACTTGTCACCCTGACAGCGACAGAATGTACTCTGAAATTATTCAACAAAATTGTGAACAATTACTTGGGGTGATGAAGAGGGTTTTTCAAAGGACTGCTAAGCAATCTGTGACGGTACGAAAATAAACTGTAGACTACAAAAAACAAGTGGGTAATGTTATGTAGAATATAAGACATATGAACACGATTCGGTAATTCTCTCCGATTCTCGGAAATTCAAAATGCACCTTTAATGCACTATGACAAGAGCACGATGAGTCATGCCAATAAGCGCCCAAAAACAATACTGACCCTGAAATAGATAGTGATTCATTTGGACACTGAAAGTTTTGACAGCTGATTAGATTTACTTTCGGAAACAGTTAACGTACTTTCGAATACAAACTGAACTACGTTGATCATCCTCTGTGAGACCTTGCCGTAAATGAGGACGAACTTCTGAATGTGGCTAGTTTCTTGTTTACATATTAATCTGAAATTGCGAGTAACAAACCTACTACTGAGAGGACAAGTAAGAAAACATGCTCAAGGAGGAACGAAACCATGTGTCTAGCACTCCTAAGCAACGAACATGTCACATTATCATTGATAACAATTAGTACTGTTGCTTTTATGTGCTTAAACGACTCAAAGAATCAGTTTAATGTTTATAGTGATCTCTGATGATACACCTGGATTAGGTAGAGCTGAGAAGTAGGTGAAGTAAAAATTGGTAAAGCGGTACTTCTTACCAAATTTGATATTGTTATAGCAACTATTCATAGAGTCAATTCAACTGATGTAGTAATTGCCGCTCTTGTACAGTGCTTCCCTTTAACCTAACGGAGAGTTTGTTCTCGCTGCTGAAATGATTTTCCAATATTTTCTTTGAAACTGCTCTTTTCGATATGCAACTACTTGTGCTTTAGAGGAGACCAGAAATCAAACTTTTCCTTTTACGTATGTAACTCTCTACAGATTTTAATTCGACAGTAATGTTTATAAATTAAATATCGTAAGCGGGTAGTGATTATATTGCATGGAAGATACCACGATTCCGTAAATTGCCGAGTTTTTCCGAGTTTTGATGAGACGATAGATCACGCGGTCCCGTGACGCAATACTAGCCAGTCCTCGAATACAAAAATAAACATGGCGAGCGAGTCAGACAGGAGACCAGATCTGGGTTGCGCATTCAAAAGTTGAATCTGCTGTCGGTATAATATTTTATGTACTGTACTGGTCAGTGCTCAAAGAAATCTTTTTAAGGGACAGGCCCCGGGCTGGTGACTTAAATAAACTCAAGCCCTGACTGAAATTCCACAAGCCCGGACAGTTAATACCTGTCAACTCTCAAGCTGGGAGAAAAAGCTCCGATTTTGGGGGTATTTCCTCATCTACCTCCCGATCTTGTACAATCTCCCAATTTTTCGCAGAGAAGTCCTGATTATTACATTATGTCTGTCAATTTTCATTTCTCAGAAGAAGAAAAAAAAACATACATACATAGATATAACGTATGCAATCCACAGATGCCATATTCTATTTTATCACTTGTGAATATTGTATTGATGAAATCAGTGCCGGATTTAGGCAAAAGCTAAACAAGCTACAGCTTAGTGCCTCACAGTCTGAAGGGGACTCTCAATTTTACTTTATACCAAACAGGGCCTCTACAGCTTCCCATAGCTTAGGGCCTCACTATGTCTAAACTGCCACACTGCAGACGTCGTAGCGATATGACTGAAAGATTGTTAAAGCTACGTAAAAATCTAAATCACGCAATCACACGTCTAAATCCGGCACTTGACGAAATAATTAATATCACGCGACAGTTTTTATTTTTCTTCAGTAAACAGAACGTTAAGATTTAACATTATTCATGTAAATTTCAGATTTTTTTAAACAGCTTACAACAGTACTATAGTTTAAAAAAAAGAATGTAATTTTCAATAATTAGCTTAAATTAATGATCACTGTGAATGCTATGAAATTTTCTCTGCAAACAAATTCTCATCTCCATTTCCGCTTTAGAAACTCGGCCAGTTAACATCTGACATTCCTCTACCGTATATGTAAATTTAAATACCATGATTAGGATAAAAGAAGGAATAAAACAAAATATACCATGCAGTATGTTATGTAGATTTGATTTAATTATATCTGATTTAGTATATCTTTATTTCAATTTAATTGTCAGTTTGAGAAGAAAAAAAATATTTTTCGTTACATGATATTGTAATGTAAATTTATTCACTAGAGATACTTTTTTTAGAAAATAATTTGACCTTGGCTCTCAGCTTATAAACACCAGGTGTTGATCTAAATCCTGACCTTGTTTCAGAATTTGTAGCAACCTTTGTAAACAAGTTCTAATTTTTTTTCAATGATTGGTTGTTTCCAAGGCTATGATAGGACTTTGTCTTTAAGATATAAACAATTGTTTATTTTTTTATTTCTCAGGGTAAAAATTATAGGTTTTCATCAGGATCACACTGGGTAAACGTGAGCTGTAACAAGTACCTGCTTCTATAAATTTCCAGAAGATGATCACGTGACCCTTATTTATGTTTTAGAAAGCCCATATAACCCATGTTTTGGAGAATTAATTTTAAGTAGAAGTTGGGCCGTTAAACTGTTTGTTTTCTGTTGTCCTGTTTGGAATTATTTCAAATTACTTGGTTTGGAGTTATTTAAAATTACTTAGATTCAAAAGAATTAATTCTGTTATTTTTCTGGAAAATACGTGTGCTTATGTAATATTGTGGAACAATGACAGTTTTTTATAAAAATTTATTCAGCTGTCAGAAACTGGAGTGATAATTTTTATTTCTGCAAGGAACTGTAGACTTGAACACTTCAGATTGCAGCATACGTCTCGTCTTCCATCTTGGATTCTTCGTCGGGATTTGAACGTGAAATCAGTAGGACATTTTTTTTATTAGGACAACAAAAATTTTATTCTCAGATTATTTTTGGATTTGATTCTATAAAACCGTTAGTCCATATTTTGACATTTTTACATAATTGTTCCATGGAAATAAATTATTGTATTTTTAAAAGCTTGTTGTTTTCACTATTTCTTGTGTTACTGTTTATTCGAGCCTAAACAAGTGACATAAGAAAACTGGGGACTCTTCTGGGATAATTGTGAATTTTGGATATAATATTTCAGAAAACTTTATTTTCTGAAATTTGAATTCCCCTGGCTTTTGACATTTTTAGTGAAATCGGCAAGCTTTTTCTAAAATGTCATCAAAAGTGGAACTCTGTCTTTTAAATCAAACTCACGAACAATTAGATCTGTTCAAAAAAGATGATTTCATTCAACTTGCCAGAAAATACGATCTTTCTGAAGTAAAGGCTTCCTTTTCGAAATAGGAAATAATAAATATTTTGGTTCGGTACTTGGTAGAAAAGAATGTTTTGGATAAAAGTGCTTTGGTTTCAGTCAGTAAGTCTGTATCAGACTCTGACAAAACATGAAGGAATTAGAATTAAAATGCAAGATGGAATTGGAGTTGAGGAAGCGGGAGCTTCAGAAAGAAGAAAGAGAAAAACAAATGCAGTTACAGTTGGAAAAAGAAAAAGAACAAATGAAATTAGAGAAAGAAAAAGAACAAATGAAATTGTAGAAAGAGAAAGAACAAATGAAATTGGAGAAAGAAAAAGAACAAATGCAATTACAAGAAAAGCAAATGCAGTTACAATATGAGAAAGAGGAGAGAGACAGAGACAGGAAAGAGAAAAAGAAAAACAAATGCATTTACAAGCAAAAGAAAAAGAGAAAGAAAGACAAATGCAGTTTAAAAAAAGAACAAATGCATTTACAAGCGGAAGAAAGAGAGGGAATATCAATGTAGAATGAAAGAAATGGACCTGGCAAGTGAAAAGCACATTCACACTTCAAATCCAAATTTAAGTCTTGACCTTGCAAAGAATATTAGAGTAGTGTCCCCTTCAGAGAAAAAGAAGTAGACAATAATTTTCCTTATTTTGAAAAAGTTGATGAAAATTTGAAGTGGCCAAGGGGGGCATTGATCTCAATTATTACAATGTGTACTCATTGGTAAAGCTAGTGATATTTACCGTTCACTCTCAGTTCAACTAAGTGTTGACTATGATACGGTCAAAGAATGCATCTTAAAGGGTTATGAGTTAGTCCCTGAAGCTTATCGGCAACAATTCAGAAACGATTGAAAAGAAGCTGGACAAACTTTATGTCGAATTTGCTAGAGAAAACGAGCAGTTATTTGATAGATGGTACTTAGCCAAGAAAGTTGAACAAGATTATGAAAGTCTTAAACAACTTATATTACTTGAAGAGTTCAAAAACTGTGTACATAGTGACATTAACTCTTATCTTGATGAGCATCAGATTGAAACCTTGGAAAATGCTGCTCGTGTTGCTGATGAGTATTCTTAAACTCATAAAATTCCTTTTGTAAATAAGACTTCTACTCAACAGTCTTTTGGCAGAGAAATATTTCAGCCTAATACAAGCCCTTCTAAAACTCAAACTGGCACAACTTCTAAAAATAAAACTTCAAAGAAGCTTGATTCAAGATCCTTGTCTCTTCCTACGTTTACCTATTGGAAGAAAAAGGATACGTTATTTATAATTGCTACAAATTGAAAAACAGGCATCAGAATAAAGACAGACCGATTCCAAATGCTCTTATTTCTAAGAGGTCAAGGTCACGGTCATGTATTTAGCACAATACATTTGTTGGGTCTAATTAACCTCAATCTGATTTGATTGTGGAGAATTATGAACCATTCATATCGAAGGGTTCTATATCACTCTTGGGTGATTCGGCCAATCCTATCCTTATTAAAATTCTAATGGACACAGGAGCTTCACAGAGTCTTTTATTGTCAGGTACTTTGCCTTTTTCTGAGAAGTCTTCTTCTAATGAGAGCGTTCTTATTCAGGGAGTAGAGTGCGGCTTTGTTAATGTTCCTCTCCATCGTGTAAATTTGTCATCAGACTTAGTCGCAGGACCCATAACAGTCGCAACGGTCTCTGTTTTACCCGTTGAGGGCATTCATTTATTACTAGGCAACGACCTAGCTGGAGGCAAGGTTGTGGTTAATCCACTTGTAACTGACAAGCCTTGCTTGGATGAGAAAGTCGATCCAATTGAAAAAGAAGTCCCTGATGTATTTCCAGCTTGTGCAGTTACCAGAGCTATGGCAAAGAAAGCTCTTGAGAATGATGTTGATACGGAAAGTATACCTTTAGCGGATACATGTATTGGTCAGACTTTGGATGAGGTCACTTTCACTCCTTGTTTGGATCAATCAGAAGGTATTGATCACAGTGATCCTCTTTTAACGACTCATTCTCTTTATTCTAACCAAGGTGATAAACGACAATCACTTGTCGTTGAACAGAAAAAAAAAAGATCCTGAGAGCTCCTGTTTGTTTCAGAAAGCCATTAGTGAAACTGAACCTACTGAAGTTCCTGTCTGTTATTTCATTAAAAATGGAATTCTTATGAGAAAAAGGAGACCTTCAGAGGTACCTGCTGATGATGCATGGTCAGTGAACTATCATACTGTAGTTCCAAAACCTTACAGACAGGAAACACTTAGTCCGGCCAATGAGACTCCATTGGCTGATCATTTAGGATCAATAAAACCTATCACAAGTTCTTGACTCACTTCTACTGGCCGAAAATCAAAAGTGATGTTGGTAAATACTGTAGATCTTGTCATACCTGTCAAATGGTAGGAAAGCCAAATCAGAAAATTCCCAAAGCTCATCTACAACCTATTCCTGCCTTTGACGAACCATTTAGTAGAATTATGGTTCATTGCGTTGGTCCCTTACCTAAGAAAAAGTCAGGTAAACAATACCTGTTGACCATTATGTGTGCGTCAATAAGGTTTCCAGAGGCAATTCCCTTGAGGAATATAAAATCGAAATTAATATTAAAAGCTTTGATAAAGTCTTTTACTCAATTTTGCCTTTCTAACTCTATCCAATCGGGTCAAGGGTCAAATTTTAGGTCTGCAACTTTCCAACCTACATTGCTTGAACTTGGCATTCAGCAATTCGAGTCAGAAGTGAAGGTTTGGTTTGACAGAACGACAGTGGAGAGATTTTTTTAGTTTGGTAATAATGGAGTTCTGTCTCTCTTGCTCATTGTTCAAATTTTTCATCAGATAAATAGTACGGCCCTTACAAAGCTAAGAAGAAAATGAATGAGTTAAATTATAGTATTAGTGCGCCTGGGATCAAAATAAATTATAAGAGTACCAGTATATTGAAAGAGATAGCCAGGTTAAACATGCAATTAATTTAGTTGTACCTGTCCACTCATTGATGATTTAAGTGAAGGAATATCATCAGAGTATACTGACATTGGAGTGACAAATCTTCGGAATTCAGAAATTTTGAAAGATCTGGACCAGAAACTTTCACTTTTGCAAGAGCAAGAAAGAAATGAACTTAAACAGTTATTATTTGAATGTGAGCACTTATTTCCAGATGTTCCTACAAGGACAAACAAAACTTTCCATGACGTTGAAATTGTAAATTCAAAACCTGTCAAACAACACCCGTACAGGATGAACCCTCTCAAACAGGAATACTTGAAAAAGGAAATTCAATATTTGCTAGAGAATGATTTTAAAGCCCAGTAAAAGTGACTGTAGTTGACCATGCATACTTGTTCCAATACCAGATAAAACTTTCCGTATGTGTACTGATTATATGAAGGTGAATAGTGTGACAAAAACATATTCATTCCCATTACCAAAAATCGATTACTGCATTGATAAGATCGGGAATGCCAAGTATGCCACCAAATTTGACCTTCGAAAAGGGATTTTGGCAAATTCCACTAACGGAAAGAGCAAAGGAAATTTCGGCATTCGTGACTCCAGATGGACTTTACCAATATAAAGTAATGCCGTTTGGGATGAAAGGGTCGCCGAGTACATTTAAACGCTTCATCAATATGATAACGTCTGGTCTACACAACTGTGATGCTTACATCGATGATGTCATCATCTACAACGACACATGGAAAGAACATTTAGCAGCAATTCGGAAATTATCTGACAGACTCACAGATGCATGTTTGACAATTAATTTATCTAAAAGTGAGTTCTGCCGTGCTAGTGTATCTTTCCTAGGACACATCGTGGGACATGGACAAATTAAACCTATAGATGCTAATGTCAAGGCTATCTCTGGATTTCCCGTGCCTGTTAATAAAATGCAACTGATGCGATTTTTCGGTATGGCCGGATACTATCGAAAATTTTGTTCCAATTTTTCTATAATTGCTGAACCCCTGACAAATTTATTGAGTAAGAAAAACAAGTTCCTTTGGACTGAAAAATGTTAGGAGGCTTTTGACAAGTTGAAAGCCATACTTAAATGCGCGCTAGTTCTTACAGCTCCAAATTTCAGCCAATCTTTTAAACTGTCTGTTGATGCAAGTGATGTTGGGTTGGAGCAGTTTTGATTCAAGAAGATGAAAGTGGTACTGATCATCCAGTGTGATTTTTTTCCAAGAAATGAAATAAGCACCAAAAGGAATTATTCAACAATCGAGAAGGAATAGTTTGACTTTGATATTGACATTACAACATTTTGAAGTGTACCTTAGTTCAGATCCTTCCTCGATTATTGTATTTAGTGACCACAACCCTCTTATTTTTATCGGCAAGATAAAAAATAAAAATAAAAGACTACTAGGTTGGAGTTTGTTGTTACAGGAATATAATCTTGACATCAGGCACATCAAGGGAAAAGATAATTTAATAGCAGACGCACTTTCCCGTGTATAACAATGTATTATTTCCTGCACACTGTGTGTAATTTACATGAGTTCTTTTAACCTCATGTATAATTAGTCTGTGGTAAAAAGAAAGCTTTATGTCTAAATCTTTCTTTTTCTTAATGTTGGAAGTGTTATGTATATTTGATTTAGTTTTATCCGATTTAAAAAATATTCATTTCAATTTAATTGTTTGTCAGATTTTTTCATTACATGATACATGGTAAAAAGAAACCTTTATGTAAAATCTTTCTTTTTTATGGGAGGAAGTGTTATGTATATTTGATTTAATTATACCTGATTAATATACATTTATTTGAATTTAATTGTTTGTCAGTTTTTAAAAAATTATTTTTCATTACATGATATTGCAAGTAAATTTATTCACATGAGATGATACTTTTTTAGAAACTAATTTGACCTTGACTCTTAGTTTATAAACACCAAGTGTTTATCTAAATCCTGCCTTGTTTCAGAATTGTAGCAACCTTTGTAAACAAGTTCTATTTTATTTTAAAATGATTGGGACCTTGTCTTTAAGATATAAACAATTGTTTTAATGTTTTATTCTTTAGAGTAAAAGTGATTGTTTTTCATCAGGGTCACACTGGGTAAATGTGAGCTGTAGCAAGTACATGCTTGTATAAATTTCAAGACGATCATAAGAAGTATATGTGCCCCTAGAGAACTAATTCAGAATAAATATTTTATTTAGTAAAGAGTGTTACATCCATTAAGACTTAATCCTACGGATATAAGGTGGGGCATAAAACGTTGGGAAAATAGTTGCCACATGTACGGTTACTTGTGACTGCAGATTTGAACTGTTAAAACGAAGTCCTAGGCATCGTAAGTTACAACAAAATAGGCATCGTTTATTTGGCAATCAAGTGATGGTACTTACATACACACACTGTCGAGCATGGTTTCTCTTACGTATGTCCGAAGGGCAGTCCTTGTCACAAGATAAATGCAAGGATAAGGATTAACTGTTAATTAGTCACACTGACTTTATTGTTTGCCTACTTCAAAACTTTAGCTATTTTGCAGTTTAGCCAGAGCTCACCAGAATATGAAAAAGGGGCCGGGGGGGGGAAGGGAATAATAAGGCGTATCACATGGAGAAATGGCACGTCCCATGGGCGCTCGCACATTGGGGCAAGGGGGTGGGTTCAATAGTCTCCTCCCCCTATTTCTATTGTCAGCCAGTAATTTGAAACTATGACCTCTTTTCTTTTAACCGCTACTATCTAAACTGCGAAAGGGATAGTTTTACATCAGTTCCAATCATTATAGATTACCGTTTATACAACTACATGTAACAGGCATAGACTGATTTTTTTTTTATTTTTACAAAAAATGTAAGATTACTGAATATTGAGTTTTCTCGAAACACAATGGGTTTAGAATCTTATGTTTAGCAAAGCTTCCATTTGATTCAAATCAGATCTCAGTTTTACCTAGGACAGTGGTGATTTGATATAGATTGTGCCGTGTTAAGGAATGTATGTCAACATCTTGAAAATAAATTTACTCATTTCACCATCGCGATCAAAGTTTCCTCAGGCAAACAATTTTTGTTTTGACAATCCTGACGGGCACCTCACTTTGAATACAGGATGGTCCCGGACTAAATTCAGAGGGGCCCGGGTTTCGGGCTATCAGATTTTTTTAGCACTGCTGGTGTAGATAAAAGATCTGTGAATTGATTGTTGCATTTTGTGGTCACTTACTCAGCCTTCTATCTATTTTCGTAACTCACACGTTTAACACTTTTCCCAGGATTAAAAAATATCCAACGGTATGTCTGGAACAGCGCCAACTTTTAGTCTAGGCCTAGCATTTGTGTATCATAGAGCTGCCATTTTTTCAGGATCCCTCTCGTAACATTCCTTTGAGAAACGTGATGAGCACAGAGTGCTGTATGGTGCTGCTTTGAAGTTGACTCGCTTGTAATAATGTATTCATACTTTATTATGCCTTTATCTTTTGGAAAAGAAATAAAAAGTTCTCCACAGGCTTTTCTTAATGTGCTATTACATCTGTAAGCAACGCAAAACGGCATTGTTCATCAGTTCAAAGAAGTATATTTCTAAATCACTGGGAAATTTTTTTCTCTCAAACTGGTATTAAAGTCAACTGTTCAGAATAAATCTATATATAGTTTCAGTTTTAGACCCAGCTGCTACAGATTAATGTAATGTATCACTTATTATTTCTTGTTTTAATGCACATAATAACTTAGTCACAGCTGGTTCCATACCCTTGCTTTGACTTATTAATTTTGTTGGCAATAAAGATAAATAATCTTTCCAATGTATGTAAGCTCCCTGGACCAAAGGGATAATCCGTGCAATGTTCCTGCAGATGTGTTGATATCATCAAATCCACATTTCACTTCCGCCCTTTCCTCTGCCTTTATTGTCTAGTCATCTATGTATGTAAATGAACTCGGACTTACTTTTACATGCCTATAGGATTATGTTAATGCCACCTGTAATTCCACTTTTACTCCTCTCAAACATAGCGTACTCATTCGATACGTTTTAAGTTCAGTACCAGCTTTCTTTACTGAGATAATGAACTATTCCTGACATGATGAAGTAGCCCTGACATGATGAACTAGTCCTGACATGATGAAGTAGTCCTGACATGATGAACTATTCCTGACATGATGAAGTAGTCCTGACATGATGAACTATTCCTGACATGATGAACTAGTCCTGACATGATGAAGTAGTCCTGACATGATGAACTATTCCTGACATGATGAAGTAGTCCTAATATGATGAACTAGTCCTGACATGATGAAGTAGTTCTAACATGATGAACTATTCCTGACATGACGAAGTAGTCCTGATAAGATGAACTGTTCCTGACATGATGAAGTAGTCCTGACATGATGAACTATTCCCGACATGATGAAGTAGTCCTGACATGATGAACTGTGCTGGATCATATTTGCAGTGTCTCACACAACAAGTTCTGAACTCCCTACCGCATGTCACCTAACGTTCTTGTATACTTCATGACATCGTAATCGTGCAGGTTTCCCATTGTGTTAAATTTGAAATGCAGCATACCTTGCGCATAATGGTAATTAACGTTTTATATGTTCAAATCACTTGGAATGGAACACGAGTCTTCTTTGGTTTTTTTTTTTTTTTTTTGGTTTTTTTGGTTGTTTATCTCTTCCACCAAATCTATGCATTCGTATAGGCAGATGTTTCGTCAGAAATGTAGGTGATATGTACCAAAACGTTTTATTGTCTCTACGAGCTTGCCATCACTTAAACGTTAAGCCATAGTCAAACATCTCCAGTCGGATTTCATCAATCAGCACCATTTCGAAAAAAATCAAACACAGTAACTGAGAATACCGTATATTTTCGCGTATAAATCGAGTCGGATTGCAAGTAATATAGATCCTGATATGCTGTCGCATAATGGGCCAGCAAATCTGGGTCTATGTGATTTGTTCTACTGGTTACTTCAGGTAAACTGCAGAGACCCACATATTTGTATTTATAAAGTCAATAAATAGATAATATTTTGTTTTCCTTCGTTAATACCCGATGTATTTCATCGTACACGATTATGTTATGTTGACTCATGGCGTCTCCACTCATTAAAATATATCGTCTTTGATACCGCAACTTTGAACCACAAGATAAATTTTATCGGTTAGCTACGTCGAAAAAAGAAAATTTTGTTTTTATTATATACCACACATTCTCTACAACTGATGTTTAGAAGATGAAACTCGCTCCTCAGCAAACACATCCACACGTTTTCGCAAATTCACATCACTTTCATTGATAATATAAAAATTGTATCTGCAAACAAAGCCAAGTTCGATTCAGGAATGTGTCACAACGGGTTTATAGTTATTGTCAAGAAGTAAGGTGAAATAGCTTCAGAGAGACACGCCAACGGCGTCAAGTCAAATAAATGTCCACAGAAAATTTAACTTCCACGTATGAAATGTGATGCAGTTTCTATTTATTTGTTCTAGCTCACAAAATGCTATTTTTTACTGCAGGTATAAAATTGTGTAGACAGACAAAATCAATCGTAGCATGTCATGATGGGGAAATCGTATATTTTCAGGTGAAAATACAAAGATGTATTTTTCACAACATATGAATGAAAAAAGAAGAAAATTATTTCGCCAAAAATTTTCTAGATTACACACTTAAGTATATAATAAAAAGGGCTTTTCAGACAGGATGAACCTATATTTATGTTGCCTAAACAATATTTCGAAAGCCACTGTCCAATCAGTGTCAATACTGTTGTTCATGTTGTTCTAAATCGAGAACATAATCAAAGGGCAGCAAATTATGAAGCATTACCGCAAGTGCTCTCTAGTTATTGCCCATGTCACGCTCGAGGAATTAAACTATGTGAACTACGATTTATTTACAAAACACTGATGAATTAAATGCAACACTTTGATACAAACAGACATGCTGTGACACCACACTCTATATTTATTTACATGCAATTATTGGGTTATTAAATAAGTGCGATAGTACATGTGCTGTAAGACTGGAATTTCTTTAGGAAATGTTGTGGCTTGAGTCTTGCTTCAGACTAAAACTATTGCATAATAAATTCAAATATGACAGTGGATACTGGTCATGATCTGAGATTAGCATGACATCAGACTGTGCCAAGAATATGAGTTTACAATACTTCAGATCTTAAGGTGATTTGACAAAATAAAAAGACCGAAGTAACAAGTCTACCACTTTACCGGAAGAATTTTTTTTAAAGTATGGTAACAGACTGGTTCTGTACTGAGAACATAAACTCATTGCCAAGGGTATGAATTAACGTTACTTCCAAAACAACAGACATGATCCAGTGACAACCCAGCCGATTGGACGCTATAAACGAGGCAACAATCCTCCAAATTCACCTTTAGAAAAGTTTATGTATCTTAAAAGAATGACAGCGGGATTGGGCTCAGGTCAGAATAACAGCAGACTGGAAACAAGGATATTAGCTGACTTCATCCGAAGCAATTCAGTGACATAAAGAACAATAAAAAAACAAGACCGAAATCCTCCCAATTCACCGTAAGAACGATTATGAATCTACTCCATAGGGGTGGCTAACTGCACCAAAAATCCGCTGATAAAAACACCTAGTGATAGTCTATTCAGGGAGTACAAATGGGCATTTTGCCACATTTTGTGTCTAACATGCAAAGATAGTGTTATCGCACATATTTAAGTATGTAGCAGCAGTTGATGCATGGGTGAAAAAGAAAACGAGTGGCTTGATGGGTGAATAGACAATTCTATAATGAAGAGGATTTAAAAGTAGGTCAGTGTAACCACTGGTTATACAGTGCCGAATAAAAGTTAAGTTCGAGAAATATTAAGGTAAAACTGCAAAAATAGCTTTGGATTGATAGATCCTTCCAAATATATGTGAACATAAAGTCATAAAAGATTCTATACATGTAAATATGTTAAAATTCTGTAAGGTCCAAACGATTGAATATACATGTAAACTACATTCTTAAAAAGTTCAAAATTATCTGTTGTGGTAATCAGGAAAAGTCGTCTTAATTTCGCTCACATCAAAAACAAGTCTAACTCACTACAATGGACGTACTCAAGCCCAGTTTCAGCCACGATCAATAATTTATTCATCTCTCTCTCTCTCTCTCTCTCTCTCTCTCTCTCTCTCTCTCTCTCTCTCTCATTGATCTTTAGAACCAAACTGACACAAAACTATAGCATAGGAATCATTGTGAGTGGAATTTAAAATATATTTCTTTCAATTTCATCATCGCTGCAAATAGCTCTCTCTCTCTCTCTCTCTCTCTCTCTCTCTCTCTCTCTCTTTGCTACTGGCGATGATGTTTCTTCTTCTATCATGAATACGCATAAACAACATTATAACTGATCAACAAACCAATGAAATAAACATTCATAAATAGACGGAAGTGATCTCTAACCGATAGATGAGTGTGTTTGCAGAGAAGATCTGACTGGCTTTCTCAGTCAGCATAAAAGGCCATGCTGGGTCAACCTTCTGAGAAAAGTTTACTTGGGCTCGCAACAATTTCCTTAAAGCCGTGTTGTACTTATAGGTTACTGTATTTGTATGGGATAAACGAGTTTTCGGACAGAAATACTGCACGACCTTGGGAGTGCAGGATATCCATCCGACAAAACGAGTTCATATTTTCCCATATAAATGCAGTTACTTTTTTATTATGTGCTCATTTTCTTATTCTACCTAAGGCTTAATTATATAAACAAAAATACACTACAAGAAACAATGTAAATGAATGTATGCCGTATTCAAAACTAAATACACAACCGCAGATTCATCATTACTCAACAACAACATTATTTTAGCGCACATAACTCCGCCCAGATAAATTTGAACTTTGTTGCGCGCTCAACATAACTTTCGAAAGAAAATGGCGTGTCATGTTACAATTTAAATTTGGAGTCAAATTTTGAATGAATGTGCATTGCAATAACTTTCCCATTTGATCTAGGGTTTGTTTTTTGTTTTTTTAAATTCGATTCTACGAAATTTTGTGATTATGGACTGGATTTATATGTGACAATTCCACATGAAAAAAAAATCGGATTGAAGAAGCGAGGGAGAAGCGTGTTGACATTTGAAAATGTGTTTCTGTTTTCGTCATTGAATGTTTGAAATCATAATCAGGGGAAATTATGAAGTCTTTCAATTGCAATTATCAAAAAGATGCTATGGAATTTAATGCTTATTTCATTTTGAGTGCAGTAAGAGGATGTAATTGCACTTCGAATATATTCGAAAATACAATACAATTTCGAAGCGTGTAATCAAGATTGAGAACCTATGTCATGGCTCATGTAATTCGGATTTGCAGAACTAAGAAAACATTTGGAGGAAATTCAGGATGTAAAACTGTAAGTTATGTTTCTTGCCATTCTTATTACCAACTAAAGAAGGCAGTTTATGCATTGTCACTCGCATGTTATTTATAAGGACCCTGTCTAGCATCTACTGTATAGCTAGCCTAAACCCGAACCACTGTATCAAAAATGTTAACGCGAAATGTGCGAGAGCAGCTGGTATGTGGCAGTCCACGAAACATCTGCTTTAGTTCATTCAGAAACAAGTTTCATCAACCAAAACGTAAAGCGCCTACTACGCAAGTGTACATGATTTGTTTACAAATCAAAAGTGCTGCCGTCTGCGTCCATCCTTTGTTTACAATAGAAAGTAGTTCCTTTATGCTCGTGAATGCAATGTGAAGGTGTGCAATATCATAAAATACTGAACGATTCTGACAATGTAAAGTTAGCGGAGAAAAAAAATGACCTTATAATAATATCGCTTAATAAAATATATTCTGTTTCTAAGTGTTCAATGATATGAACAATATGACATAAACAAGGTGACGTCATAGCTCACATTTTTAACCTAATTGTCTTATTCTTTAACGAATAATTGACATGGATATATGTATATACAGCACGGATTAATGATATTTTAATACATAAAATTGCATAAAACTTTATCTTAAAGATACATATATCTCTACTGATAACTATCTCTAAAATTTATGAATAAATAGTGATAAACAGTTTTATTATTTTTTTTTATGTATAGTGCACATTTAAAAAAGATATAAATAAATAACTAAATCTGAAAGTTTAATAAAAATCAAAATGAAATATATATTATATTTTGATATATCAGAACTCAATTTATATAGTAAACAACTATGGTGTTCATAATACTTATAATTAAGTATTTTATAAATAATTAATCATAATATATTGATAATTAATTCTAGAAATACACTTGCAGTTTTAAAGAATTAGCAAACTTATTTTTATGATATTAGTTTATACTTTCACTAATTCAATTATTTTGTAAATTAGAATAATATCAAAAATATTCTTAACTTATTGTAAAAAGGGGACATAATTTTTAAAAAAATTGATTAATGAATGTCGAATAGTGTTTTGGAATTTATACCTTTTGGCTATATCGTTATAGTACGGTGAATCCAATAGGTTTCCCTTATTTTTTTAATTAAGTAATTATATATATATATATATATATATATATATAGAGAGAGAGAGAGAGAGAGAGAGAGAGAGAGAGAGAGAGAGAGAGAGAGAGAGAAAGAGAGAGAGAGAGAGAGAGAGAGAGGCAGGCTGATGGATGGATGGATGGATAGGTAGGTATGTTGGTAGGTAGGTAGATAGATAGATAGACAGACATACAGACACATAGATAGATAGATAGATGGATGGAGGGAGGGAGGGATAGACAGATATTAATCGTTACTTGTATGTTCATTAAATATGTTGTATGCATTCCTGTATATATTATACGCTTACTTGTTGGTTCGCTTTTTCATCAGTTTCTGTTTTTATTTATTTATTTATTTTTGTTGATGTAGTAGATCATTTGTTCATTTAAAGTTTCTATTTAATTTGTATGTGTCTGTATTTTCGTCCCTTCTATCTTTCTGCAATATTTGCAAGTACTTTGATTGTAACTGCAGGAAGCATGGGCCAGATTTTAACTGGCACGAGAAGGGTGAAAAGTTCCTGACGCACGAAGTTATAATCCTATTTTCTGTTAGACGAGAAATTCCGCGCCATGAATATAGCGCGGTACTTCTTTATTCGAGCTACTTCAGGATGATACAGTCTGAAAAGCTAAGTGATATTTTACAATTGATCGCAACAATTTGATTAAAGATTTTCTTTTCCCGTCGGTGATGGGATAATTCTTTTTATCACTTCTATTGCTCCGATGTAGCTGACTTGATTTTCAATTTGACTAATAATTTCATTGGGAATCTCCCAAGAGAATTTTGCCTTCTTGGCCAAATCTTCTACCGTCTTCCAGTTATCCATCAATCTGTCATGAAGACGATCCGAGGGTCGTGTTTGGTTTGGATATATCATTTAAAAGCGACTGCGGGAATAAAAAGAGAATAAATCAAAGGACGGATCGACCACCTTGATGAGAAAATCGTAATGTTTGTCTCAATGAATTTGCTCAAACAATATATGTGATGTTCAATTGAAATTAATCAAAGCTCCCTTATCTATGCCATAATATCCCTGCAGATATATATGAATGCTTTAACTTAAGTGTGAAGTATTGCAGCTGATGTTACAGAATTTTGAAATGCGGAATATGTCTTCTTCCGTGACGCCTAGATGAATAATATTTTTTACGTAAAATCCAAGGAACACCACACACGTACTAATGGAAGGAGCATCATTTAAAGTTTTCTCCTGGTAATAAATGGTTTAGCATTAAGACAAGAATTTGCAGTTTTAAGAATCAGAATAATACTACCGTATGCAGACCTTACTGAAAGCCAAACAAACATTAAAGATAAAGTAGTTCTCGTTAGAAAATTATCTATGTAAGTACGTATTTACCTTACAATGTTGATGGTCATCAATTGTGACAACTTTTGGAACGCCTGACATGGTCGCTCTAAAAATCACGACCGTTGGGTATGCGCACGCTACGACGCTAATGGATTTGCCCGTTAGTTTACCGTAAAATTACTTGAAAGTTTGTGAAATCACGCCTAAATCCAGACAGCAAGGCTTTACCTGTAACGGGCTTCACGCTAATGTTGAGTCAACGAGTGAATATTGGCTTAGCTTGATGATTCGTGGTTCGAAAAGTCTTATGCGCTTTTGGGGTTAAAAGTGCTCTATATTTCAACTTGCATACCCAGCACTTCAAGGGATCTAACTCGTGTTTAAGATTAGTCATATCTAAGTATATATACGTGAATATTTTAATGTGTGTGTGTTTGTGTGTGTGTGTGTGTGTGTGTGTGTGTGTGATTTGGATTTTTAACGAAGCTTTAACAATTTTTCAGTCATATCGCTACGATGTCTGCAGTGTGGCAGTTTATAGTG
This sequence comes from Sinohyriopsis cumingii, assembly GCA_028554795.2. Lineage (NCBI taxonomy): Eukaryota > Metazoa > Mollusca > Bivalvia > Unionida > Unionidae > Sinohyriopsis > Sinohyriopsis cumingii. The sequence goes on from CM068827.1 coordinate 79,813,840, forward strand.
ATGTCTAGCACTGGGGCATCATGCCGCAGACATGTAGAATGCTGTCCCACCCAGTCACATCACCCTGACACCAGGCCGACCAGTCCTAGCACTAACCTCTTAATGCTGAGCGCCAAGCGAGGTAGCTGTTAGTGCCATTTTTGTAATCAATATTTTAATGTTTTAATGACTAGAGCGTCCGCCTCGGATACGGGAGGTCGCGGGTTCGAGCCCCGGCCGAGTCATAGCAAAGACTTACAAAAATAGTACTAATAGCTGCCTCGCTAGGCGCTCAGCATTAACAGGTTAGTATTAGGACTGGTCGGCCTGATGTCAGGATAATGTGACTGGGTGGGACATCATGCTACATGTCTGCGGCATGATGCGTCAGTGCTAAACATCGCCATAAACTGCCACGCTGCAGACATCGTAACCGTATGATTGAAAAATTGTTAAAGGTACGTTAAAAATCCAGATCACACACACACGCATTGTTTCGCATCAAATATAATGGACGTGTTCTTTGTTCAAGCTATTGTTTACATTCTTTCTTTTTTTATGCACTCAATAGAGTATGATAACACATCCAGACAATATTTTAAACTTTGTGTCCTATAGTTTACTGTCCCAGTGTTTGGTTTCATCTTCTCGACGAAAAAGAAATTAATTTTTTGAACATGGTATAGCGTTGTATAAATGCCCACGAATTGTGCTCGTAAATATTTCTTATGTGTAGCTGCGATCACACCGTGCAAAAAGGCATTCTGGCCACATAGAATTATGGAAAGAAGAAAAGAATGAAAAAGTTAATCCTAAATTTGATTATTACAAGAAAATGCAGTAAAAGAATTAAAAATTCGTCAATGACGTCAATATAAAACATTATAATGGGGAAATGAAAGACTAGAAAATAGACAATCGTCCTCCAGTACAAAACACAACCATCATATTTCCTGCAATTTTCGGTGTAAGAAAATGACATTGAAAGATCGATTTTATGTGAAAAGTGGTTTATAAAGACAGCTACAAATTTTGCGAAATAAATACTTTTTAAAAAAATTATATTTCTTCCGCTCTCGTTTACGTGATTTGTTGAAAAATGGGTGAACTACATGTACTTTTCAGCTTGACATTTCACAAACGAACTCTGTTTTTGATAGATTTTCATTTTCGAACATGAATTTCCTCAAAAAATCGAAAGTCTATTAATTCAACTGTGGTAACCGTATGATTGCTCTGATTGTGGTTGGTAACCTCCAGAGTTCTGCTACTCCTATGGTGACGTCTTCGACATAAAGGAGCAGACGACATTCTATTTTAAGGGGATGCGTGGCAATTAACGTGTCATTTCCATATGCCCGGCTGCGCTGTCTTTGAATCTTCAGTTTTTGTTAGGGTCGCGAACAGTCATGACATTTCACCTCCGATCATCCTCGCTCTCTGGGGAGGCGAGAATCAATTCGCCAATCTTACCTTGAGAAGAAATTAGCTCAAAAGTGAGGAAAGTGATTAAATTTGGAGGTTCGGTGTTATCGAACGTAGTTCCTTCCCAATGAAACCGATAGGTAGCGCCATCAGAAACACCAGTCTAACAAGTATCTTGCCGTGCGTTTATGCACGTCTCTGACTTTATTTCTGATGTTTTGATAACACCAAAGATCACTTTACAAGATTAGTAACCTACAGAGTAGGAATAAAACGTGTTTGTATAGACTTCAGTGACAAATATAAACATTGCCTTTTGATTTGAGACATGGTGTGTATCTAAAAATTCAAGTAAAAAGAAAATGATTTTAAAAAGGACAAATAGAAAGAAAGAAAAAAGACTGAAGAAATGACCCGATGCTAACCCTAACACCCACGTGAAGAAAGTAGAGAGATGAGTCTAATGAAGGCAACCCGTTTGCTATGAGATGCGTACCCGTAATCTTGATCCATCCGAAAAGAACTTGATCTTTGGGGTGTATATAAGAAAAGTATCTGTCCGTGTATTATAATAATTTTACCTTGATGTTTGTTTAGTGTGCCTTTCTTGGAGGGTAGGGGTATATTTATACAATATGCATCCTGGATTGCGTTGATTTGTAATTAAACGCTAAAGAGACATCATGCTATACGTTCTGATACACTCTGATTGGAACGATCTTTTGTAAATGTTAATTTAGTAGTAGTAGTAGTAGTAGTAGTAGTAGTAGTAGTATTGTTGTTGTTGTTCTTGTTATTTATTATTATTATTATTGTTGTTATTGTTGTTTTGTTATTATTATTATTATTATTATTGTTGTTGTTGTTGTTGTTGTTTTTGTTATTATTATTATTATTATTATTATTGTTGTTGTTCTTGTTGTAGTTGTTGTTGTTGTTGTTGTTAATGCTAATACTACTATTTTCAGCGGCAGGCACAAACCAAAAACAATAAAAACAACAGACGCAAAACAGAGTTGAAATTGCAAAGGTTTACATAACTATATTAAAAGGAATGAAATTTTGAAAGTGTTTGATGTTTCGTCTTGCAGACTTCAAACTGACTGACGATGTTGTAAGCTAGTTAGGAGGGGGAGTCATAGAGCCTTCTGTTTGGGGGGGGGGGGTGCTGTGTAAAGTTTGGTAATTGCAAACTATTTCCAGGATATTTCATTGTTTCTGTAATGCGAGCAATGACGAGACTATTAAAAACATGATGAAGAACTCAAAGAAAACACAACAGCAGCTGAGTGAGTACCGAGCAAATTGGGTGAATTATTTAACTGAGGCTGTAAACAGATTATGACTTTTTGCAAGTGGTTGATCTTTTCCTAGTCGTATTGGTTTATACTGCTTGGATTTTGAGTTCTTAATGCAGCGTATCCAGTAAGATTTCTTTTCTTTCCTGGATTCGGAACTCCAGGTGGTGTTTTGAGCAATTGCAAGCAGTGTTGCATCGATCAAAGTATGCCAAGAGGAAGAGACGTATTCTGCAACTGAACTGTCCGTCTTCTTTGTCATCTATTCAGATCTGTAAAGACTGATCTCATTCATTATTTTTTTCATGTGATAAAACACATTTCATTCTCTGTTTTGCACGTTCCCCTCGGACCTTGTATGTTCAGTTATTTCTCGGTCGTCCCTGTGCTATGAAAACAGGGACCAGATTTACTAGGATGGTCTTAACTTCTGATTGGCATTAGCCTGGTTCTGACTTAAATATCTTCCAGGTGTTTCGGTCTGCGTTACACTGGAAGACTGTGTATGTCGTAGTAAATATATTTTGAAAACAAATTCAAAGTTTGTAGATTTTGTAGGCTTTTCACCCTTGACGAGGCCACAACAAAGTCAGTTAAACGCAGGAACTGCTCAACTTCAAATATCCGTTAGATATGTTTTCCGATAAATCTATATTTTGTCCATCGTGTTAATTTCACTACCAGTGTATAATTGGCTCCATGGGACTTGCGACATTCGGGAAAAGGGATTGAATATCTATCTGAAACGGGGTTATGCTTTGCCACCAAGATTCTGGATACACGGTAGTAGGTGTGAAACAAAGCTTTTAAGTCACTACCCCTAAGATATGTCTCCACTCAGCGAAAAGAGTCGAAGAAAATATCTGACTAAATGCCGAGGAGTAAAAAGAATTCCTTTCCGCCTTGCGGTCTAGGGGTATCAAACCGTCCACCGGCGGAAGTAGTAGTTTTGTCGTACCTGATGAACTAGTGGATCAAATAACTTCTGTTAGAAAAAGTATATAACATACACTCACCAGAGGGAAAATGTCGTTTGTTGCTGCACAAAGTTGTTGTATCTGACTCAAGCTTGGAAATTGTAGAATATGATAAAAAAAAACCTTTTAGTTGGGGTATATTGCTTTATTCACATTGCTAACTACAAGAATTGTTTCGTCGTGATAAAATAATTGAAATGTGAGATGAAATCAGAACATGGGTTATCTGTCTTATGAGAAACCTCCATAAAATGAGATGAAAAGCTGCCTTGATACCTCGGCTTCAGAAGAAAAGAAGAAAAGTTAACCAAATCATTTGTGTAGTTACGCTGAGCATGCCTGTTAATAACTGGGCGCACAAAGTAATAATATTTTGGGGAAAACGTACGCTTTGTATATACGCATCTCTGTAGCAGGTGTCACGAAAGTTTTCGTTTAGTGTCATGTGCCTATGGATATAACACAGGCGACCGCTCTGTTACTTGGTTCTATTATTTGGTGGTTAACAATATTCGTGCGCTGTAGGGTGAATGCTATGACTTTTACCAGATATCACGTGCTCTTTGCATTTCTCTCTGTAATAAAGGCTATCAAGTTGTGCATGTACAAAAAAAAAAAAAACGTACCAGCAGCGCATCAGTGACCAGGGTCTGTTTTTGCCACCCCATCGATGACCAGTTCAAAGGGACAAGCCTCTCAGGGATAGTATCGACAGATTTAATGATCATGACCGGCACTTCAGGCAATGGTGGCAACCACGAATATCTTGCTTGATATTCATCCAAGAAGGTTTGGCACATTGCAGTTTATAATTATGCTCAGAGCATTGCTGGAAAGAAGCAGCATCAGATGCACGGCTTAAACAAATCATGGTCGATGTAACGGCTGGAGAAAAAAAAAATCTTCCGAATGTAATGCAAACTTCTGCTAGAGAAATTAGATTCTTCGTGTGTGACATGGACTTAAGAATGTAGACTCAAATAATGAAAGTTTATGGATGTTGGTAAAAATTAGAAAACGTTTTTTTTTTTTTTTTTTAAAGAAACAATACTCGGAGAAGGGTCTGCCAACAGAAATACCAACACAATTCCGCCGCCTATTGATATTTAGTAGCCTGAAGAATTTCTTATGCGTCTGAAGAAACTGCAGCTGAGGCAATGGCGCCAAAAGAATTTACAATAATGCTTGAGAAGGAAAGAATTGCGTGACAACCGCACAGGCTCAACAGGTGGGGTGCAGGCATGAAACCATATTTTGTTGCCAGAAAATGAACGCAGCAGGAAAACCAACTGAGCCAAATTTCACCTGAAAAGTATCGAAGAAAATATCCACCCGAGTACAACGCAGATGGTGACTACTAGCTCAACAATTCCGCAGTTTAGCATCCAGTCTCCTATACCCATTGCGGCGCTATAGTATTACTGTCTTGCGGTAATGGTGGCATCCTTGAGAGTCTACTAAAGCTGGTTCATCATATGCTTCAAGCCGTTTGACAATCTTTCTTGAGCAACAACTCCTTCCACTACCTTGAAAGCCGTACACTTGCCAGAGGGTGTATATATATATATATATATATATATATATATATATATATATATATATATATATATATATATATATATATATATATATATATATATATATATAATTATTTCCCATTGTCTGTTTCCGCAAGCGGCGGGGGTGGCCTAAACCCATGGGGAATATAATCATTTTCCCCATGCCTTTCCGGGGGGGGGGGTCAAGTCAGGGGTAGAGCTGAGCACAAAAATATTTCCCTCGACTCTTTTGGTGGGGTTAAAATATATATCGGTAGGTAGTCGCCTGAAAGCTCTGTTTCACACATGCTTACTGGTTTCATTTCCGGTATATGTCTCGGTGTAAAACGAACTCTTTTATATTGTTTTCACATTAATTTGAATGGATATACTTCGTGAATGGAAATATATTTCTAAGCTGAATTTACTAAATATTTGTAAAGATATGGGCAATCAATTGCAAACAGACACCTCGATAGTCCGACCTGTATAAGTGGCAATGATGAAAATCGCTTGGTCGTCAATAACTTAGTCCGGTCTATCTCCGATATCCGAATCTACCAATTCGCATTTGCCAGAAAGTTCATTTTGGAACTGTTCACAAAATTCACACAGAACAACGATTTCGGATAATAGGGATACACGAAAATCCGGTTCATTAGGATATCTCATCTCTACAAATACTACGAGAACCTATTGCTTTTCACTGTGGTAACATATCACTGTTTGGCCATGCAAAGGAAAGCTTTAACATAGTAATCCCAGATACTGCTAAAACCGCAAACCAAATCAAACATTGGGTGGGTGGGTGGTGGTGGGTGTTTTGCATATAAAAAAAAATTAAAATTTTACATTCAATAAGATCGGTTTGTCACAATGAATCATTGTCCATAATTGTAGAACCTTTTTTTAACAAATAAAATATAGGTGGAGTTTTGCTTTTTTTAAATTTTGTTTTATTTTTGTTGGGGTTTTGTTGTGGATTTTTAGTTTTGTTTTGTGTTTTGTTTTGTTTTTTGTTTTCATTTGATTTATTTTATTTTGTGTTTTTGTTTTTGTTTGTTTTGTTTTGTATTGTTTTGTTGCTGTTGTTGTTGTTGTTGTTTTGTTTGTTTTTGACGGCACTTTATTGACCTAAGTAGCAGACCAGAGCTGGCCTGGGTGTGTATCGAATCCGCGACGCTCGGATTAAAAATCCGACATACAAAGAGATTTAGAAGTTTGTGATGACATTAATTTGATATTACTTGGGGTTCATGTCGGTTTAGAACACACCTCACCGGCACGAGGACGTCAAATTCGTAGCGTATGTCCATAAAGGTGTTTCAAAACCTCTCCGGAAGGGAATAACAACATTTGCAACATGAATCTCTCCTATACCTCCGACCCACTCCCCAACCACACCCAAGTTGGTATCATATTTTTGGCGTTCATTTACACTGCATAAGATGCCCCGTCATTACAGATAGTCGTTGTCTTACAAGCAGGTATATATGACTGCAGTAACGAGTGATGTCAATAAAACCTATTCCTCTTCATGATGCTTTCACGCCATCTTTCCACCATTATCACCTGCAGCATGTTTTGATTAAATTTCTAAAACGAGTAGACGATGCTTGGTTAGACATACTCCAATCTACTTGACAAATTTCAATACTTCTTATAAGCTTGAGGGGTTTTATTATATTAAAAATATCATTAGATGAGGATTCATTTAACCGCAAATGTTTGCATTTGTCGTCTGTCTTCCAAATTTATTAGATTAATAGAAAACATAGAGGACTTACGAATGATGTATAGGCATAAAAAGACAATCGATCTCGCGCATTCAATCATGCTAGCGGAACAACCAATCAGATACCGTCTTATATCACCTTACCAACTATCATCAATTTCCATTCATTTAGCTGATAATTAAATTTTAGAAGCAAGGAGATGTGAATTTCGCACGTGTCATTCTGTCATGAATTCTGAATTTGATAGCAGTATTGTCTTTACGTGAAAAGCATAGCATATCCGGTATGTTCAGACACAATTTTATTATTGTTAAATGAAGTAATTATTGCCTCCACGACAAATCCGGAGAAAATATGCGTTACTCAATAAGGCGGAAGTATTCGATCAAATCAAACCTATCGTTGGGAACATCGCCCTCAACCCACAGGACATTTTCCATGCCTTGTTTTGAAAGCGTCACGTGAAGCATGTCTTTGTGGGAAATTGCTGTTATAGGCACGGCAAGTTAAATCTTTTCTCGTATGGAATCATCAGAACTTATTCTGTCCTCGCCACCATTAAGCGATCTAGCACGTAATGTTACTTTTATACACTGCGGATTGTACGTTTGTTGACGTGGTATTTTTGTTGTTTATTGTTTGCTTGTGATTTGTTTGTTTCTTTGTTATTTTTGTTATTTTTTTCACCTGAAAAAGTAGCTTTAAACAGTGGACATCAATGGAAGTTCTGTTTGTCTCTGTACTATTTGGTGTGTCTCGTCTCTCGTCTATGTCTGTCCGTCTCTATTTATGTCGGTATGTATGTACGTACGTACGTACATGTATGTATGTATGTATGTATGTATGTATGTATGTAGAGCAAGGAGAGAGTTGACCATGAGTACAATATAGTAATAGGTATAATTTACGACAATAATATATACATAGTTATTAAAAAAACAAATAATTCAAAAGTTTTGAAGAAAATGAATAAATTCTACATATCTTGAACAGCTTTGAACAACCTGCACATTAAATCCTACGATCCTTTAGCTGAGATGAATCTTGCAGTAGCAAGTCAACCGTAGCAAGCCATCTCTAGCAAGTCAACCGTAACAGGTCAACAATAGCAGGTCAACCGTAGCAAGTCAACCGCAGCCGACACAAGCGGCTGATTAAAATTTAAGATTAAGATCCTGTGTTGTCCCCCAAAACGATTATACTCTAGAAGATAATAAAATGCAGTCCCATGTGCCTCTCCACAATTACATTAAAATGCCTGAATTTTATGGTTAGCAAAAAGTAATTATTTAGAGCACCGCAGTTTTTTTCTAGTTCTTACAAGGAGGATGAAATATATTGTACAGTACAGATTTTTGTTGCCTATGTTTAACAATTTGTATGTCGCCTAAATTATTTTACAGATGAGAAACTTCCTTAGTTTTGGGGCAGTTTATTCGGCATAAATGAGGCCGAAACAATAAATGACCTACTTGATATTTATGGTCTAATATCTGGAGTGTCGAAATCAAGTCAATATTTTAGATTATAACCTGGAAAAAAAAGATCATAAAGATAAAAATTTGCATTGGCTACTTATAGGAAACAAACTAAGGTACCATCTGTAATCACTTATAAATCGAATCAAACTGCAACAAACAACAAAGATCCTGATCTGCCGTATCATAATGTGCACGTAAATCAGGACCTGTGCTGCTAGTTCTTCTAATTATTCCTATCAAAAATCACAGACAATGCGCATTATGCGACGGCAGATCTGGGTCGGTGCAGTTTGCAGTTTGAATTGACTTATAGCAGAGTACTTACGGTGAATACGATGTCAGGTCTATTCCTTAGAGTATAAGTTGCTAGATCAGCAAAGAGAGTTGTCATTATATCAAAAGGATAAAATGGGCATTGGCTATCACTAATTTTATGCAGTGCAATTAAGTTATGGAATTTTCGTCTTTCGCATACTTTTGACCAAGCAGTTTCTTGATAAAAGTTTCATTTCGGATATTTCTGGTATGTCCAGTATTAATTAGTGCTACCTCTGGTACCATTGTTTTTCTAATCCATCTCAATCTTCTTGAGAACAACCGTCCCAGACAACGTCTGTACGATATGTATGTACGTATGTATGTATGTATGTATGTATGTATGTATGTATGTATGTATGTATGTATGTATGTATGTATGTATGTATGTATGTATGCATGTATGTATGTATGCAGGCAGGTAGGCAGGCGGGTAGTCAGGGAGGTAGGCATGAATGTATGTATGTGTGTACGTACGTACGTACGTACATATGTATGTATGTACGTATGTATGTATGTATGTATGTATGTATGTATGTATGTATGTATGTATGCATGTATGTATTTATGTATATATGTATGTATGTGTGTAGGTATGTATGCATGCAGGCAGGTAGGCAGGCGGGTAGGCCGGTATGTATGTATGTATGTATGCAGGCAGGTAGGTAGGCGGGTAGTCAGGCAGGTAGGCCGGTAGGTAGGCATGAATGGATGGATGGAAAATTGAGCTGACGCATGGAAGGATAGATGCATTGAAAACCTATCCTGACTGTATTTCAGCCTGAAAAGTGCAAAAGAATTTGGATTCTTTCTTTCTTTGTTAAGTAGTCGTTGTTTTACATAGTAAATTACGACTGACACGTAATAGTAAATTACGTTATTGTTGTTGTAGGGTTTAACGCCATTTTTCAGCACACGATAGGCTATACATGGCGGGTAGTATTAATGGTGGAGGAAGAACCCGGGAAATCCCCGGAAAGAGCCACCGACCCTCGAGAAGCTAAAGCTACTGGCAAGCTTTCTCACATACCCACATTGGCCGAATCCGAGACTCGAACCCACGCAGACAGAGGTAAGATGGCAGTGATCCGTAACGGAGAGCGCTTTAGACCACTCGACCACTCGGGGCCCCTAGTAAATTACGACTGACACGTAATGATAATCAAGTATAATAATGACAAGTAAACTTCTGTTGCATTAAAGCTTTAATTAAATATAATTCTATCAAATTTCTAATCAGATAGGAACTTTTGAAGATGGCACTTTATAATCACCAAGGAACTTTACATCGCGTTTATATGTATTTTATATTTCTATACAAAAATAATTCATACAGGAATCAAACAGTTAATGTATAACGATTAAAGTCCGCTATTAATCAAACATAAATGTCAGTTTGGAAATACGTATTAGATAGAATGGACTAAATATTACATATGGAAAACATTAAGAATTATATTTTAGTATAATGAAGTACACATTTTCTGATACTGTCCAATCTGACACTATTACAATAATTTGTCTTTATTAAAGTTGTCCTTAGTTTGGAGATTTCACGAGACACATGATTTACTTGAAGAACTAATCAGCCGCTCTGATCCGGGAGCAAATTACTTGTTACGGTTTTCTTCATTCCGCGACGCTGTAGTGCTATTAGCAATGCGCTCCGACACCATTCTGATTTGTGACTTACGGAAAATAATGCCAGAATATACTAATCAATCTCATCCCATTTTCCGAGACATTGGAGTGAAAAATTGAAAAACAGACAGAATGATAGCTTCAAAATGCGAAATCACTAATTCAGTGGATTTAAGACCCAAATCCCCGCGGGCTGCGAAAAGCGTAGAAGGCGTCCGTGACATCGAAAGAGGCTTTTCCGCCTAGTGACTTGAATTCTTATTACATTTGCCCAAATTGGGGTATTATAGCGCTCGTCTTCACCGATAATCGGCAATATGTTGAACTGATTAATTCCCATGAGTACTTGGGAGCTATGACATTGAATAGCTGTAAAAGAGCTACGATCTTCGGACGTTAATTTAACGATAAGCAAGCATAATTAGCTTTTTCTAATTCCATTTTTTTGTGTCTAGATACAGCTAAGTCATACTCAAAACTTCATGAATATAAAACTTAAAAAATCACCATAACTTATGGCATACAATGCATCTGGAAATTTTAATTGAAAAGAGTTTGAAATCTTTACATAAATAATTTTCTAGTTTAGATTTTGCATGTATATTGCAAAAAAACTACGAAAACAATCTGTATCTGGAAAAATTATCACAAACAATGACCAGTAGATTATGGACTTCAGAATTCTTTGTGTCTGAATTTTTTAAAGTGTTGTTGGTTTTATTATTGTTGTTAGTAGTAATAATAATAATAATAATAATAATAATAATATAAGAAGAAGAAATATATTAGTAGTAGTAGTCATTAGTAGTAGTAGTAGTGTTGTCGTTATTATTACTGTCATTATATTATTATTATTATTATTAGTGTTGTTCGTGTTCTTTTCTTGTCATTATTGCTGTCTCTGCTAGAAATACAATGGAAGTATTGTTAAACTTTGTTGAAACTGTCAAACTCACTGAAGAAGTGTGATGGAAAGCAAAGAAAACTTTTAACCATCATCAAATATTTGTCAACTTTTAAAAAAGCTTGAAGCCAGCTCACATTAGAATCTTTTGGACAGATTGTATGCAAGTATTTCAAGTCACCTAAATTAAACATGTACCATCGAGCCAATTAAGGTTTAACAAAGAAAGCCATGAGAGTGTATGCGTTGAGGTATTCACGAGATCCAGTGTATAAAAAAGTCTTTTCGCGGGTGAACAATAAGGAATATTTCTTATTATTTCACAGGTTCATAAATCTCCAAAACGTATTTTAAATGTATGGGGACAAAAACGTATTCTATTCCTCCTTAGAATGTTCAAATATTTCTTCCTCCTCCCTTTGCCTTTTTGTTTTATTTATCCAAATAAGACAACAATCATCATTTAGGGCCTAAACGAGAGATTTGCGATTTGTTAATTTACAAAATAAAGACAACAAAGAAAGAAAAAACACACATTCACAAAAAAAGAGTGGTCAGTTTAAATTACATGTATATGAATGTCAAGTTGGTTTGAAAAAGAATTTTAAATCATGGAATGAGAGAGTCTTCACCCAAATTTTTCCATTCTGAAATGTACGTGGATCATATTTAGTTTAGACGCTTATGAGATTATCGTACTGATTAAAAGATACCCTAGACAAAGAGGCAAACCTCATGCAAACCTCTATAAAGCCGAGGCTAAAAGTGCCTTGCCCAGGGACACAACACGGTATTCGACCTAGGCTTGGCTGGTGGGCTGGGCTGGGCTGGGCTGGGCTGGGCTGGACATGGAAGGATTATAAATCCGAAACGCTGAGCCACAGACACTGTCTTTGGAACAAGAAGACAATGTAACAAACGGAATACTATTTCAGCAGATGAAAACCCCATATAACACAGAACAATACTATTAAGTCAATACATCTTTCTTGGATATTAAAATTTCTTCATTTTTGTGGAATCAACAATTTTTATTTTAAAAAAATATAGATACAATCTACTTAAGACTAATACTAGAAATGAAGATCAAACACACACTACTTATTTCCCATGCAATTTTATTTTATTGGGTGAATCAAAATTTGAGTGCACAATTTTATTTGGATGGTATAGAAAGCAAAATCTTTTTATATGAACTGGGTCTGTGTAGATATAAGATTTTTTTATTTTATTGTTTAAAGTGTATTGGAGTTTCGTTTCTTTTGATTTTATTTTATTTTTAATAGTTGGAGAGGTGGAAGAAAAGTCGTTTCCTTCAACGAATCGATACCATCCAAGAATGTCAGCTAATACACTCTCGGTGGGGAAGTTTTAGAGAAAAGTGACTCAAAATACAAAACATGCAACTATGTATTAGACAAAATACAAGTGGAAGTTTGTTGACTTTTGCCATAGTCCTGGAATATCTGTGTTAAATCAAAATCGGATTCATAGTGACAGAGTTCGCGAGACGTGACGTTGTTTGTGTTCGAAATTTAATCAAAACAGGCACCCTAGATTAAATGGGTGGAGTGACCTTGACCTATAACACATTCAAGATTATTCACAAATCTAAATTTTGTATAGAAACGGTTATTAGAAATAGTACCGTACATTTACGAACATTTTTAAGCTGAACGAAAAACTTGCAAACTTGTTTTTTATTCTTTCACTACGACGCTCGGTACATTCGTGTATGCACGCGTGTAAACCGAATGCTATTGTTCACGATTTGTATAAAATACTTTAAAAAGTCTAATTTGAAGGAAACAGCATTTGATGCAATTGTTTGAGCGCTACTTTTTTTTCCATTGTGTACTCACTGTAACTTACACAGCGTCGTTTTAATTTAGATTTAAAGTATATTGTGATCATTAACACATGGAATAAAAATGTATGGAATATTTGAATTAAAACGTCTCTTACTTCACTTTTACTATATTTTCCACTTACTACTGAAAAAGGATGATTGACCGTGCATGAAATCTTGTTTCAACTCTTTTCTCTTATATTCAAATATACCTGACTGAATTTTACTTGTCGCGAATTGTTTTAGGACCTTTCACACTTTTTCTACCCAAAAAAAAAATATATTCTTCGAAACATCGATATTTACATAGTTCTCAAAAGGAATTCAATATATATAAAGGATAGGTTTTATTACTTAATTACAACCGTGGAAATTAAAATCAATAATGAAGACCTAAAAGCCAAAACAAATTAATTAAATTTATACAGTCAACAGAATCTGCACTAATAGTCCTCAAACAACGTTCTACTGATGAGCATTCATTTCCTTGGATATACACAAAACAAATATTTAACAGGAATCATTGCTAATCGATTTCCCGCAATATTATATGAAATAAATAAATAATAAATAAATTCACATGGAATCGTTTGTACTGTGGCATATACTTGTCAAATACGTGATCGTCAATGTCTTTATTATAATTTAAAGTTATGTCCAATATTTGTATATACTTTGCCAACAAATGTAATTTTACTTATTAGGAAACGTTCCAAGAAATAAATTTCATACAAGTTATAATTGAGAAAACAAGTCAAATGTCGCATTTCTTTGATTGTTCGTTCGGTTAGAATTCGTACTCATTTTGACGAATGTAGAAGGTATTGCTTACTTGCAGCAAATATCGGAACATACATGCAGCCCAAATTTTAACACTATTGTTTCTGTCTTAAGAAAGTTTTAGGTTTGACTTCGGGCCTTTTTGCAGTAGCGGCCTAAGCAAATGCTGGGCCCGATATGGATTATTTTGGCGGGGTCTCCAGGATTTACGCGCGGGGCACCCTGTGAGAACGGCATTTGGAAAGAAACGTTTGAACACGTTTTGTACGATATTGAACTTAAAACTTTCGTCCATCGCTTTAAAATTACTTTATCTCGATAGATATATATATTTTTTTAAATTACTAACGCGCTGGGTCCCTGTGAGCGCGGGTCCCGATTTGACCAAATCGGTTCAGTCGGCTTAAGGCCGACCCTGCTTTTCTGTTCTTTATTTATTAAGATATAGATAATGACTGATCTTAAAACATTTAAATGTTTTTTCTTCTTCTTCAAATGCTACACAAATATTTATCTAAATATTTACATTGAAATAGAGATTCATTGGCTGTAAATTAGGCTTGACAGAAACCGTTGTTATGTTGGAAGGACCTACTTTTTTCACCATCTATTATTTTTTATTTAATATGTGTTTTTATATTTTTCTGTATATCTGTCAATCACTATGTATGTCGCTTTGTTCCTATCGATAGACCATATGTTTGTATGATTTTGGATTGTTCTGTTTAGCAAAATGCTTCTGAGTCTTGTTATTAATTGAGCTATCGCCAGAACATAGATAACAAAGCGAAACGTTAATTTCCGTCACAAATTGGACCATTTTATTATAACGCCATGTCATTTATTAATGTGTTTTTGGGGTGGCAAGCTTATTTAAAGTGATTGTAAAACATATATGCGCTGTAGGTACAGCCTGTTGGGTATATTACCATTTCATTTCTTTATCTGATTCCATTGATAGATTTTCTGTACTGAATCGACAAAACATTAAAATTCATCCCGTCGTCATCTTTAGTATATGTAGACCGCTAAACGAATGTCCATCAGCCCGAGGCTTACAAAGCACGACACCTCGTGTTTTAATTTAGATTCGGCCTATTAATATATTAAATGTTATTGGCAAAACAGTTACAGGCAGGAAATTTACACTCACTTTGATGTCTTTGCAATTAATTTTGCATTCGATCGATCAGGAAGCTTCGATGTTTCTTATTTCCTACCCTGTTTACGTGTGTTGATACAGCTACTCACTTGTCAATGAGATCAGTTTGGTGTCAGAAAAAGATGTCCGGAATACGCCCAATTTCCGAACTCTGTCATGTCCATATCGGTGCGGGACCAATCTCGCTTTTTTCCTGTCGCGATTCAGCGCCACCATCCATCATTATCTTATTATCTATTCTTCCTGCGAGGTGCATCGGGTTTCAAATTACATGTTAGAGTATCATAATGGATGGTTAGTTAAATGTTTGTTTGAGTTTCAGGTTGTACGCAGTTACGTGCGCCTTGAGGAGTAGACAATGAGTTTAGCAACGTCCTTGTGCGGTACATCTTCCAAGATTTGTACCTCACGTAAAACTGCCGCAAAATCTACAAAGACGTATTTATTTAAGTGGGCGACTGTATTGTTTGTATTACTCTCTGTTATACTATTTTTTTATTTTTTATTTTTTGTGAAAGTAGTTTTCATGAAGATTACGTTATTTTTTTTCCGCCGAATAATTGTAAATGTCCTTTAAACATTTATTTGTTGACTTGGTACATATTTTACCTTAGCATGAAACTTGAATCTGACTTTTTAAAAATGCAATTAAAAAAATCCAATATCCTTTCATTATACATTCTATATTCAAGCAATCTTTGATTCGTTCAATAAATGTATTGGGATTGGGAGATACGTAACTGCTTTACAAACTATTCACTGAAATCTAAAAAGCACTGACCCACACGTCTAGTTAGGAAGATATATATATATATATATATATATATATATATATATATATATATATATATATATATATATATATATATATATATATATATATATATATATATATATATATATATATATATATATATATATATATATATATGGAATAATGTTATATTATATATAAAAATGCTAGGACGTGCAGGACATTATAGATGTGCTTTAAATGAGGTTGTATCGACTGCTGTGGAGGTTTAAGTGTCTTTATTAAATTGTATTAAATAATGAAGACATTGGTTGGAACATTGTTGATGGAAAAACATTTTCGATAAAACAAGAAACATTGATACCAGCCAATGAACACGCATTGCACAACAACTACAAGGAGCAAATACAGAAATAAGGACGGAAGTAGGGGGAAAGAGATATCGAAAAATGATGGTATGCCAGGTAATGAACAACATCTAATTTTTTGGCTCGATTATAAGGTCTAATTAAAACAATAATCCAATAATCCAATAAGTAAGTAGCATCTAAACTACTTTGCAATTTAGTTTGTTTGCTCGTTTTAGAAAAAAT
Source organism: Sinohyriopsis cumingii (assembly GCA_028554795.2). NCBI lineage: Eukaryota > Metazoa > Mollusca > Bivalvia > Unionida > Unionidae > Sinohyriopsis > Sinohyriopsis cumingii. The sequence goes on from CM068827.1 coordinate 79,830,272, forward strand.
TGAATGTCAAATGTCAGTTTTATTATGAGATTATCAAAACCAGCTCTATTATTTTTCGGAATGACCATACATCTCAAAGGAAAGATAAGAAAATATAACTTTTGCCTATTAATGACCGCGTATTTCAATCATGCATGCATCAATAGGGTCCAATGCAATGGAAAGTAACAGACGGCATGTTGTTATTGTTATTATTATTATTAAAAACAGCACACTTGATATATTTTGCCTTCAAATTAAGGAAAAATGTCTTACAAATTATATCATTATGTATATTCTGTCATATATATATATGTGTGTGTGTGTGTGTGTGTGTGTGTGTGTGTGTGTGTGTGTGTGTGTGTGTGTGTGTGTGTGTGTGTGTGTGTGTGTGTGTGTGTGTGTGTGTGTGTGTGTGTGTGTGTGTGTGTGTGTGTGTGTGACTATATTACTTAAACTTGGAAAATACCAGTGTGTGTCCACTCCATTGTCTATTTTCTTCATTGCATAGTTTTGTACTTGGGCCAATGACCTTATACGAAAAACAAATAAGTTATTTTGTTCTTCTATTCTTGCTAATATTGTGCTATATTATTATTATTATTATTATTATTATTATTATTATTATTATTATTATTATTATTATTATTATTATCGTTGTTGTTATTGCTGTTGTTGTTGCTGCTGTTGTATCTAGCTATAAGGAGCTTTGCGTTTATTAAACTGAACATAAATTGCTCTTCTTCGTTTGTGAACAACAATTTTCAAATAATATTTCGTACGAATGTCACGTATCTTTGAAAAAGGAATACATTATGAAATGTCGATGTGCAACTGGATATATTGTTGTCTCCATCAATTTTATAATTTAGCATTCGAACAAATCATTATGGTCATGGTAATACTCTTTTGATTTTCTCCAAAATCTCTTTAAGTAATATCATTAGCTCCAAAATTATAATTTGCCTTTAAAATTAAAACAAAAACAGTAAAATTTTCGTAACTGTGAATAAATTTTATTAAGAGAAAACATCGGTTCTTTACTGTCTCAATATTTCTAATTTCGGTAGGGGGTAAGCAAATGTTAAGATGTCATACACACTATCTATTTTGTATTTATTTTCATTTCAATTTTATATAAGAGTAACATTGAATCATGTAATAAAATGTATCCACATGACAGCGTTTTCATTTTTTTATCTTCACATGGACTGTTGGATAAACCCATATTAAATTTAAGATATTTCTGCGTAAGGAGATTGCACTAAATCTTCTAATTGCAATGTTGAAATTCCAGAGATTTAAGTAAAAACAGAAGTCTGTGATTTCTGCATGGTGTAACTCAATGGTTATTTTTACATACAAACAATAAAGATATATCGAGTAAGAGATTATCAATTCACGAGAAAGAATTGTATCGATTCACAGATCAGCTCACGAACAGCATAGTTGTCTTTAGTTCCTTAGTCTTACTCATGCATTTATTTTTGGGCCTATGGAGAAGGACTTTTGATGGAAACAATAAACGAATTTGAACATACATACATACATACATACATACATACATACATACATACATACATACATACATACATACATGCATACATTCGGGATAGCAATAATGTGTATTAGAACTTTAGCAGTCATAACTGAATGAGAAAAGTTATTTGTCCACTTCCGTTCCTGTGAAAGGCAAACTCAACCTTATGATATTCAAAATTTAAGAACATGGTTTTTACATATAGCTGGTTGTTTAGATCAAATTTTAAAATTCACAAAAGTACCACGGTTCAGAAAAATAGCAGTCCTGATGCATACAAAAAAAAATTAAACTGAGGCAGAAGGAATGGATGCTCGATTTCATGAATGATATTTTTTTTTTTTTAAAAATTTAATTTTTTATTTTCCTGTACAATCTCTTGAAATCAAATCTTGTACAGCCGATGCCTGGTGTTATTAGTGGCCTTTGCGAGATACCGTGCACTACGGCAAAGCGCAGTATTCGGTACCAGTAATGTCATGCCACAAGCAAGTTTGTCGTCACTGACAAAAAGATGGCACGTGCTGTCTCTTTGATCTCAGTGGGAGCCAATAGCTCTCTAGTAGGAGGAATCATTGTAGTCGAGCGTTATTTTTGGTCGGCCATAATTCTGCCACGACTGCACACAAAGCCGAGGCGACTTTCAGCCAACATTGCGATGGATACCGTCCCAAGTCTAGATACGAGCCCAACTGTTGACAGTGACAGTATGAAAGGTAAGTTAGTATATATTTTTAACATTAACTGATTTCACGTAATCTTCAATTTCAATCCCATATTAGATTAAAAATATTGTCTCTTAAGTGACAACATTAGAATAATACAAATCAACTGAATCGTACCAAGTTACTTCCTTAAAAACATTTTCATTGTTGATGATCAATAATCATTTATTCTTTAGGAAATATATCGTCGTCATGGGAGGTATCTTTTGTTACATTATTTTATCATATATATATATATATATATATATATATATATATATATATATATATATATATATATATATATATATATATATATATATATATATATATATATATATATTCTTAATGCCAAGATTTATATACAAAAGTTCGTTGTAACTGACGTCGTAACCGCTATAAACAGTTGATGCTTTTCGCCAAGTAATTGTCACTATTTAAAAAAACGAAATAATAGATACATAAGCATGCAAAACCGATATAATGGACAAATAATCTGATGTAATGAATAAAAATAAAACTTATTAAATCATTTTAACTTCATTCACTTTCTCAATTGATAATATTATCTAGTTAGTTTGAAATATCTCCCATATATTCGCTGAGAAATATGTTTGACTGTATTAAATTGTACTCCGACTGTATTTCCTTCTCTTTAGGTCATTTTTGCAATTTAATTATTTTTTAATTCAAAAATTGATCATTTATAATTTAAATTAAAAAATCATAATTATTTGTATCACTACAGTTAAATCTCTTTATGAGATATGATTCACATCGAATATGAGATAGCTCAGACTCGCAAATAATATGAATGATAATTTGTGTGTGTATATATATATATATATATATATATATATATATATATATATATATATATATATATATATATATATATATATATATATATATATATATATATATATATATATATATATATATATATATATATATATATATATATATATATATATATATATATGTGTATGTATATATATGTGTGTGTGTGTGTTCAGTGATTTTTAAATAACAACAGTGTTACAATTTTAACTGTTCATGTGTCGGTTTTACTATCGCTACTTAATCTTGGCTTATACAATACAAGCCTCTTACTGTACTACCAATATTTGCATCCGTTGTTGTTCAACATAAAAATAAACAAGATATAAAATGTGTCATTAGAGAAATGAGTGTCCTTTGATTATGTCGCAACGTGTGTAATTAAAATCATTATATATTCACTGTGTAAAATTTGTCAACCAGTACAAAAATTTAGACAACGCTGACAGCGGTATTTGCAAGTGCGTAACAAATAAGAGAAGACGTGAGAGCTAATATCCTGTTTGTTACTTCATCTGTCAGGATTTTCATGTGTTAATATTTAGTAATGTATGAATGTATAAAGTTTTAACAAGCCACGTAGATACTTGTCCAAACTTGAGATATTGTGAATTGAGAGGATTATAACGTAGTCTCTTTTTTTCTCCATACAAAAGTATATGAGGAAGAAAATGAAAGTAAATATATTCATGTAATTTAATTAAAATTGCTAGAGCTGTTCGGTTTGTACATGACAATGAATATTTATTTTTTGTTGTTGTAAAAACAAAAAGCGAATTTTGCGCTACATTGGACATGTTTGCTGCGACAAAATATCAGTGTATAAATCAAAATGATAAATACTCGTTCCAATACATTATGTGAAACCGTTGAATATGCCAAAGTACATATTTTACAAAGGCATTCAGATAACACCAATATAGGATTGTTTTGCACAAAAGATATGAATAATCACAAATTATTAAACCGATCAAATTTAAATAAAACTTAAACATAATTCTTCGATAATTCAATGGCTTTTGATTTAGCATTTGACTAATAGTGATTTCTCAGTGATTATTTTATTGTAACAGGTAACATTTGATGAAGTGTACTATACTATTTTTCAACCTCAATTTATATAATCTGGTTTCTAATGATTAATAAGATTGGGCTCATTTTAATGCCAAAGCAGTAATTGTCATGAAGTGTTTGGGTTTGTGATGGGGGGGGGGGGGTCACCATACTGATGATTTGTTTTTCGAGGGTATATACTTTTTTTGTGGTTTTGTACAGGACTACATTTTCGATGGTACTTGAATTTACTGGTAATGCCTATGTACCTGATCACTTCACAGTTCAGTTAGTGCTCTTTGAATCCTAATATGTATATTATAAATTAACTGCGAAATCCACAAAAGTTAGTACTTTTCTAATAAAGTGAATACTGTGTAACTTCCATTTTAAAAATGAAATGTACAGTATGTAGATTGATGTTCTATGAAAAAACGATATTGTGACTTCAATTTTGTTTTCTTTTTTTCTATAAAAAAAAATCCTGCTTCAACGATAATTCTCTTCAGGAACGGTTTCATTCAGCAATTTTCATTCGTATTGATAACACGAATTATAGAAATGAAAATACCTTATCAGAGACAGCGATAACGCCAAATAAATAAAGGCTTATTTTTATATTTAGAAATAATTTTAATGTATGCAGGTTCTGTGGTGAGATATTGGTTTGTTTTTTTTTTTTGTTTTGTTTTTTTTGTGGTGCGTTTTACACAAAACAACACTTAAAGGTTACATATCGCCAAGGCAGGTAGATGAACGATATATCGGTAAATTAATACTTGTCCGTTCAACAGATCATAGTACATTAATCATACTATTGTTTATAATTTTACTTTTAAAAGTAACACTGCAGATGAAAGTTAAATCGTGTTAGAACCATAACTCACACTAAATTACTCGGTGTAGCCTTTGCCGTCACTTTGAATGTAAGTTGATTTCGAGGCGTCGAAGTATAGATTTTAATGTTGATGGCGTTGCGATTTAAGCACATAGAAATCTTCCGAATCTTCACATACTGATAAAGTGGCAAAAAAATTACTTCTCCATAGAAATTTAAAGCATAACTCCAAATAAATGTTGCACTGACTGTATAAATGTGTCCAATATTTTTCTCATCTTTAGACTTAAAATGACTTTCTGTGGCAGATATATGCGGTAGATAAAATGAAATGTCATGAAACATGGATTTGTACTTAATAGTAAGATATTTTAAAACAAAGCATATCTGCACGATTCTGAAAATTAACATATGGTTTTGAAATTTGAATATTATGCACACAAATGAACACGCATTACAATGATTATTTCTATTAGTTTGCGAGAAAAAAATTAAACATTAAAAAATATAAAATAACAAGCACGTACGTACCCAGTCGATACAATTTTAAATTTATTTAAGTACATACAGATTATACATCATTTTCCTAATCACTTTTCTTTACGTTTATAATTATTAGGTCTGCATTGGCGGGAAGGGAGGGATAAACTAATTAATATGCTATAATGTAGAGAAACCTTATGTTATCATTAACTAATCATGAATTTTGGTAAGAGGTCTGTTTTTGTGTATCCCAAACTTAAGTTTATTTTTCACCATGAAATTGCAAAGGATTAAAATCCCGCATTAAAATATTTAAATGCTTGAATTATCATGCGCGATTAACAATTTAGAACATAATAAACTATAATATCTATTCGTGTTGCTAACGTCTTTATGGGTTATTATATAGTTATGAATATTATCTGTGTAAGGTGCTCTTCTTGTCCTGACCACGGCACCAAAAATATGAGAAAGCTCATCCCCTCCCCCTTTTTTTGTTGTGCAGAATTACTTTTCTTCCAGATAAATGTCTTTTCGAGTGGCATCGATTAATGATACTTCATTCAACAATCGCGTACTGGAAACACAGATAATGATTTTGGACTACTGGAAGAAAATCAAGAATAAATTTAAACAACTGATTAAATTCTCGAAAAAATTCAAATGAAACCACATCCACTCTTCGATTGTAATCAATGACCCAATCGCAAACATTCAGTTACGATATTCGATGTTTATCGCGTCAAAATCGGTGCGAATTAATAATCCAAGTCCTATACCAAAACACAATTGTTCAATAATTAGCAATAATAAAGAACATTGCACTTGAAAATCCAATTAAAAAGCAACTGTGTCACAGTCAAGCTTTCCTAAAATTTTGGGACATTTTGCTACCTCTCCACTTTTTCAATCCAATTTAGAGTCTACTTTGAAACATCTTTTCTGCATTCCACTTGCTTGAAACACAAAATCACAAAGAGTTTGCTCCTGTCGTAAATATCATGATATTCACAATAAATTTTTATATCGGCAAATCAACGTACCACAAAATCATATATACACTTAAATATTATAAACATCAGCTATTAGGAAGGAAGACGTCACTCTTTGATCCCACCACTCCTATCACTCAAGAAGTTAAATACCGCTTCATTCGCAAAATGATTCAGATTCGTTGGCCTAAATAAAATAAATTTTGCAAATTATAACTTTTTCTCAAATGAGTAATATTTATACAATATGCCAAATCGTTGAAGACATTCTAAAAACTGATCCACCTCTTCACAAAATAATGAAAATACGTCGAAAGAAATTCAAAATACCGATCCACCCCTGAAACGATTAGGGAAAATGCGTAGAAAACGAAGCGAAAATTAACATAGTACTTTTTGTACATACCGGTAATTATTGCGAATCCGTGTTTCTATTAACAGTCGAAAATGAGATTTTTTAAAAGTATTTTTTTTAAAAGTAGAATTCTCGGTGAAAAAATGCACTAATGTCAACCCCTTTCTAAAATGTATTTTAAGAATGCCCGATATTCTTTTAAATACATGTTTTCTCTATGTTTATAAGATAACCTAAAAATCTAGGCCAATACTGCGACCTATATGGCCCACTCTTGAAGAAGTATCTGGTGCGGTATCCAATCTTGTACCTTACTCAATTAAGAATTCATATATATATATATATATATATATATATATATATATATATATATATATATATATATATATATATATATATATATATATATATATATATATATATATATATATATATATATATATATATATATATATATATATATATATATATATATATATATATATATATTCTGCTCATTTTTAAAAATGTATTTAAGGAGATCTATTTCATGAGTTGTAAGTTGAACTGCTCCAAGACTATTATTAAACACTAACCTGTACAGTGCATATACAATTTTCTTTTTAGGTTATGTTGGATTATCTAGGGATACTTACATTTAAATATAATAACTTAATGACAAAAGTATACAAAGAGTGGTATATCATTGAGAGTGCGTACATACTATACATATATTTTATTTATATCACATACAATTATACATATTTGCCCTTTGAACGGAGTTATATGCTCCGTGAAATTGTGTATTGACCGAGCGAATGAACTCACATCACCAAGTGTGTCCGCTACAAAATGTAGTTCTATGCTTTTTCTTGTTGTTCACAGTCACACTTGCAAACTGATAAATTTATTGTTTCTTTTTAAGTTTCTATTTTTATTCACATTGATTAAATCAATATAAGACCACGTATTGTTTAAACCTGAAAGATTGTTTTTATGAAGAAAGTAGAGCATTCAAACACGTTAGCTTATACACTCTGAACACTGAGGCATTCAGTACTGGCGTATGGAAATTAGCGTGGAATAGAAACTAAGCGAAATGACAAACCAACAAGAGGTAATTAAAATATTTTAATATATTTACAGTTGATCTAAGTAATTATTCTACTTTAAGGAACATTACTATGGACCATACAACTCTCTCTCTCTCTCTCTCTCTCTCTCTCTCTCTCTCTCTCTCTCTCTCTCTCCCCTTGGGACTGTCGTTGTATGACACAAGCAAAAATCCCCAACGCTCGTATTTTCATGGATTTTTGCCCGTTTTTTGCTACGATGGTCGAGAGAGAGAGAGAGAGAGAGAACGGAGCACCGCTCGGACATTTTCATATCTAATAAATAATAATCGATTTTTAGAACATTATAATAGGTTTAAGAAACAACAACAATAATAAAGCATTAAATACGTTACAGTATGTGTGCCTCGTAACCGACAAATTTAACTTGTAGTGTTTACAGACTATTGCAACTATGTATCATGGATATTATATACACTGTAGATAGATCCCAAGGAAAGCGTAAACATACAGTTACGACCAGCCTTATTCTTGAAGGTTACTTGGTGCAAGGTTAGTTTTAAGGATTTTTATCCAACCAAAACTGTTTTTCTCTCTCAGTCCATATTTCTGTGTATGTTGTCTCTTATGCATGATAGGGGAGAAGGGAACGGAAAAAGAAAGAGTTGCGTGAAATTGTGTACCATTTTAAATTCATTTAAAAAACGGGGACTGTTATTCCTTTTTGTCGTTATTTTCATACGTCATTAATGATTAATGAGTAACAATTCATCAAAGATCCAAAGGGCTGCAGTTAAAAGAATATTTATGTATTCGTATTAATGCGCGAGGAGCGGATCACAATATCAATTAGCTTTACGCCAACATTTCAAATGCCATGTTATTTTTAATGTATGTGAATCACATAAAGTGATATGTTCACATGTTATAATATCAAAATTATGAAACTGCATAGCTGCATACACTATAGACAAAGTGTACCGACCATGTGATATATATATATATATATATATATATATATATATATATATATATATATATATATATATATATATTATATATATATATATATATATATATATATATATGCATGCATGTATGTATGTGTGTGTATGTGCGTGTCCGGAACCCCACCCCGCAAATAAAAATGACGTACACGCACAGACGTATTGTCACTCACCATCGTTGTATTACTGCGCAATTGTATTGGGTATTATGCACACTTTTAGTAAACAGACAGAAAGAAGGACTTTTACTTTGGTGCCTTTCGAGAAAAGTCAGGGCCCTTTGGAAATTTTGAAAACTCCACCAACACTTGACCCTATCCTGATATCACCCCCACCTACCCCCATCATCAATAATTCTGTCAAGTTTTACGATGTCATTACATCATAGTTTAAAAGACGAAAATTACATGAAGCACAGTATAGTCAGATAAATACATTTAAATGCATTTTGAATGAATGACGGATTAAATATCACTGTCATGCGTTTGTGCTGATAAAAGAGATTTGGTAAATAAACATATGTAATCTGGTATATTTTATTAACTCAAAACAAATTCAGTGAATGATGGGTCACGAGGAACTAGGTTGTGACTTTTCATAGATATAACAGATCCATTTTTTAATAACAACAATATGCGACGTGATATTTAAATTAAAAATCCTAAACTCAAACGAAAATCTGGCACAAAATTTTGCGGATAAAAATTTTAATATAGCAATCGGGTCTCCGGATGACCGAGTGGTATAAAACCCCGGAAGATAGGCTGGTACAAAACCCAGGATGGCTGTGTGGTCTAAAGCCCCGAATGGCTGAGTGGTCTAAATCCTATGATGGCCGAATGGTTTAAAGCCCACAAAGTAACTTTTATTTATTTAGTTTTGCTTACTGATTTGTTTTATTTCCGTAAATATTTCGTTGTCCTACTTCATATAATTCTTACTCTGGCTTGTTGTGAAGGTCAGTTCCAATTGACCACTTGGGCATTTCTCCTTCACTTGTCTGACAAGAACTAAGTCCTATCTTCCAGCTGTGACACAGACAATTTTGTATAATGATGTCAGAATCTTTCAACCGTTCCTCTCATCGGTCGGCAATTCTTCATTTCCATGGGACTATTCCATGATACATTAGCTGCATTTGCCATTTAGCATGAAAGATGAATCGACAATGATTCAATTTTCACTGCGAAAATCAAATATGTCTTTTATTGGCCGTGATAGCAATCTCGTTAACACTAAACCGCGATCTAATCAGTGCAAACACCACTTTCCTCATTGTTATGAATAACGATATCCGCTAACTTTATTAAAGTACCATCTTCGGAGTGTCTGTAACGCGCAGTGCCCGAAGGCATTAAGATAATGATATTTTTAGAGAAAAAAGATCGAAAATGCAAGCCAACGGTGGAAGAATCGCCTGACTCGACTTGAAATTGGCTTGCAACGTTCATCCACCTGATCCCTTCAAAGTAGATGGCTCTTCAAAATGGGGAGTTTCAGGCGATGATGAATGTTCGATATCATTCTCGTTTAATCGACATAAATTAGATATAACACCGAATCCTCGAGGGAGAGATTGATACATTACCAGAGGAAAAGTGGAGAGCGAAGAAATTATATTGGAGATATCTTGAAATGTCAAAGTCAAGCAGCTGGTCACAAGCAAGTGATGCTCAGATGAAACACTATTTCAGTCTAGCCTCACATTGTTTGAAGATGTAAGGAACATACTATAATTACCAATTTAAATATTCTAGCTCAAGATGCCCTTAAAGCTAAACCATATTAGAAAGCATTATCAGTCCAAATTAAAGTAACACATTAGTTGTTAATTAGCGCTCTTAGAGGTAAATCTAGTTCCTATCGAATTAGAGATAACTCGTTCATGCCCTTCTTACAAGTTTTTTTGTGAGCCATGTGGGAGGTCGGTGTACTTTGTATTAAAGAATCATATCTGGGGGGGGGGGGGTCGAAAATGAATGGTTTGGTGAAATATCGCATGACAATACCGGAAATTGACTTAAGACTTTCGTATAGTTGTTATTAATAAACATGGTTGCTCGTCAACGTGGCGTGTTAGACCAAGATGAATTCTTCCCACATATCTTGTTTAATTGACTCATATTAGGTACAACACCGGATGCTTGAAAAGCGGAAAGCGTAAGATTGACGATTTCGAAAGATTAAAATGTCGAAGTAAAATAGTTGTCATCAACGATCCTGCGATGAAACATTATTGTCGTTAGCTTTAAAATATATGAAAATGTAATGTGGGTACCCTAAAAGGAAACATGAAAAGAAAAAAAAAATCACAACGCCCGTAAAACGGGATCCAAGTCAAGAGCTTTATCAAATGAAATTACAAAATAAAAGTACATTTTCAGATTAGCTGTTAATTAGTTCGCTGAAATTAAAATTCAGTTTCCCTTACTAAAACATTAGATATTCGTGTCATTCCAAGATTATTTTGGTGAAAACAACAATGTGTTATTATGTGGAAAACGAATGTGCTTTTATTGCATACGAATGGATGTCTCTAACTTAGCTTTGTCTTTAATCATATTTGTTAAAATATATTTATATATTTTAAAATTTTTTTTCAGAAAAATTATTTTTTAAAAAAAAAAAAAGAACGTGATGAAATATTTTTAGCGCAAAAGTTATTTAAAAAAAAATGATTCAAAGCAACACCAAGTCTGAATATTATTATTTTTGTGCGACAGTAAATGCCGTTCCTTTACGATAGGACAGTTGTACTTAAATAATAGCTTCTAACTAAAGCAGATGTAACATGTGTGTGTGTGTGTGTGTGTGTGTGTGTGTGTGTGTGTGTGTGTGTGTGTGTGTGTGTGTGTGTGTGTGTGATTTGGATTTTTTAACGTAGCTTTAAAACAATTTCGGGGGGAGCAACATGTATAGCCTATCTTGTGCTGAAAATGGCGTTAAACCCTATAACAACAAAAACAACAATAATTTTTCAGTCATATCGCTACGATATCTGTGCAGTGTGGCAGTTTGTATTGATGTCTAGCACTGTGACATCATGCCGCAGACATGAAGCATCATGTCCCACCCATTCACATTATCCTGACACCAGGCCGACCAGTCCTAACACTAACCTCTTAATGGTGAGCGCCTAGCGAGGTAGCTGTTATTACCATTTGTACAACTTATAATAATTCTTTGATGTGACTCGTCCGGGGTTCGAACCCGCGACCTCCCGCATCCGAGACGGAGGCTCTAGCCACTAGGCCACTGTAGCGGTGTGTAAATTGAATGGGATTGTTTTAATCCTCCTGTGTGAAAGATGCGAGCAAATAAATGTTGGCATTGTTCCTAAGGATTTAATTAGCGTTCATAACATAGCAAAAATGCAAAATTTAAATTGTGAACTTAATTTTAAAAAACTTCTATATTTAATCATTAATCAGTTAAATAATTTAATTAATTATTTATATAAGATAAGAGTAATTCTTACATTTTGAAAAGTCATTATGACTTCGTTGTGAAGACTGACAATGAAATAAGTACCGTTTTTTAAAAAATAAATTTGGATCGGCACGAAGTAGTTTTCATCTGAACAGCGTAAAATTGGACTGAGTTGGGACTTTTCGAAAGCATTTGAAAAGCAATGTAAAGAAAGAGTGTCAGGATCAGACATAAGTTAAAAAAGAGAAAACGTTAGAAATGGATATAAATACGTAAGGTAGTGCACAAGGTATTTTGCATAGGATCTATAAATGCTACATTGTCCGGGTGTTAATTAGTGCCTAGAAACAAAATTATAAAATAATTGCCATCTGGAAGATTGAGTTTTGAAAAGAGGATCCTTGCCTATTTCAGTGAAAAAGGTAATATATGTTTTATGAAATATTTGCAGTCCTTTTTCAAAATGTTCTGTAACTGTCTATATTAAGGTAAATAAAAAGAAATCTTTATCATTAATTTATTATATCGACTCTGCTAATCGTACCGTGCAAATGAATTTCATTTTGACGATGCCAGTCGTCATTGTATCTGAATTGTATTGCCGATAGGACAGTGTGACCTTAGAATGCATGGTGGCCTTTGAAATCGAAAGACTTTGTGTCAGAGTGCGTGACGACAGACAATATACCACGAGGCACGTATATTTTGACAGATGCGTTCCTTGATTGGCTATTACGATTTTTTCCGATGTAAGCTAGCATCTTTCTCCTTCACCACATTTCTCAATACGTTGATGTGATGAAAAGCAAACTGGCGCCGTTAAAATTGGATGCCTTCTGATCGCTGAAGCATCGCTCAATTTACCCTTTTAAAATTCCATTTAAATTAAACTGACTGTTTACTCGCTTTTAATTTTGATCTTGAACTCTTCCAGGGGTAACTTAAGGATTATAGTCACTCAATAATAACAAAGTTTTGTCTGATTTCACGTCAAGTTCAACTCCTTTATTTAGAGACGATAGTACCTTTAAAGACGCAATGTTGTCCTTTCACTTTTTCACCCTTTAGTGAGCACAAATCAGCTGATGTGTATATGTCCCCGTACATGAATACATTATTGACCACAGCAAGTGTAGTTAAATACAAAGGCACGTACCTGCCATTCATAACGAACGAATCCTTCTAATTGGTAGATTACAGATAAGACGAATGTCTAATTGGAATTGTAAGTCGAATACTTTTTGCCTCGATATGGTACACTAGGATGAATCTTCCTTGTCAAACAAAGATAACATGTTTTCTACATTAAACGGTATGTTAATATATAATACTAATTTTTTTTATAAATGCTGATGCGTAAAAAATAGATTAAATTATGAACGATACAAATTAATTTATTTTTACCCACACGACTCCACCCCACCCAGAGCATGAGGAAAAAATGATGTCGTTGGAAATTCCCAAGGAAATTCATTCCAAAACACTTACTATGGCCTATAGTTCTCATAGCCAGATCAGTGTAAAATAGTTGAAATACAATTTTTTTCCGAATGCTTTTTGCTGCTTGATAATGCTCTGAAATCACACACACATTTTACATCCAAGAGTGGTGCTTTCTTTCAAGTCAAAATGGCATATTGACCATTTTAAATCAAATTGACATGAAAGAAAACTAACTATCCAAGACTCACTGGACTATGCCAATACGCAACCAGACTACTATAATTATATATATATATATATATATATATATATATATATATATATATATATATATATATATATATATATATATATATATATATATATATATATATATATATATATATATATATATATATATATATATATATATATATATATATATATATATATATATATATATATATATATATATATATATATATATATATATATATATATATATATATATATATATATATATATTCCTTTACTGGCTATTACTGTTTATTTTCACCTCTACAGAAATGTTAGGATTATTTTACTTTATTGCTATTTTTAGACTGTGAATATTTAGGATAAATAACACTGGTCTCCTTTCTAAATCAACTTGCTTCTGTAATGTTTAAAAAGGACGAAGATTAAATTGATTGTTGTTGTATGTTTATAATTTGGTCTTGAAATCTTCCTCATGTAACGTAAGGCATATAAATAGACTCCATTCGCAAAGTAGATTCGTCCAACTCCAAGTGAATTTTTTCACTTTTATATTTAAAACATAATAAGGGTCATTGCAGTACTGTCATTTGGAACTTTTCGGGTAACATTCCAGGTTATATATGCTTTTGTTCATCTGGTCAGTTCATACATGCTTTTATTTAATTAGTCAGGTAATACATACTTTTATTAAATTAGTCAGGTAATACATACTTTTATTTAATTGGTCAGATAATACATACTTTTATTTAATTGGTCAGGTAATACATACGTTTATTAAATTAGTCAGGTAATACATACTTTTATTAAATTATTGAGGTAATACATACTTTTATTTAATTGGTCAGGTAATGCATACTTTTATTTAATTAGTCAGGTAATACATACTTTTATTTGATTGGTCAGGTAATACATACTTGTTTTTAATTGGTCAGGTAATGCATACTTTTATTAAATTAGTGAGGTAATACATACTTTTATTTAATTGGACAGGTAAAATACATACTTTTATTTAATTAGTCACGTAAAACATACTTTTATTTCACTAGGTTATATATGCTTTTATTTAATTGGTAAGTTCATATTTGTTTTGATTTAATTAGCCAGGTAATACAAACTTTTATTTACCTGTCACGTAATACATACTATTTTTAACTGATCAGGTAACACATGCTTCTATTTAATTGGTCTGGTAATAAATGGTTTTATTTAATTAATCAGGTAATACATAATTTTATTTAATTGGTCAGTTCACAGTTCATTCATGCTTTGATTTAATTAGTCAGGTAATACATACTTTCATTTAATTAGTCACGTAATACATACTTTATTTTTAATTGGTCAGGTAACACATGTTTCTATTTGACTGGTCAGGTAGTACATATTTTGATTCAATTGGTCAGGTAATACATACTTTTATTTAATTGGTCAGTTCATCCATGCTTTATTTAATTGGTCAGGTAATACATACTTTTATTTAATTGGTCAGGTAATACATACTTTTATTTAATTGGTCAGGTAATACATACTTTTATTTAATTGGTCAGGTCATCCATGCTTTATTTAATTGGTCAGGTAATACATACTATTATTTAATTGGTCTGGTAATACATACTTTTATTTAATTGGTCAGGTAATACATACTTTTATTACATTAGTCAGGTAATACATACTTTTTTTAATTGGTCAGGTAATAAATACTTTTATTTAATTGGTCAGGTAATACATACTTTTGTTTAATTGGTCAGGTAATAAATACTTTTATTTAATTAGTCAGGTCATCCATGCTTTATTTAATTGGTCAGGTAATACATACTTTTATTTAATTGGTCTGGTAATACATACTTTTATTTAATCGGTTAGGTAATACAAACTTGCATTTAATTGGTCGGGTAATACATACTTTTATTACATTAGTCAGGTAATACATACTTTTATTTAATTGGTCAGGTAATACATAATTTTATTACATTAGTCAGGTAATACATACTTTTATTTAATTGGTCAGGTAATAAATACTTTTATTTAATTGGTCGGGTCATCCATGCTTTATTTAATTGGTCAGGTAATACATACTTTTATTTAATTGGTCTGGTAATACATACTTTTATTTAATTGGTCAGGTAATACAAACTTGCATTTAATTGGTCGGGTAATACATACTTTTATTACATTAGTCAGGTAGTACATACTTTTTAAAATATCACACGAATAACATGTTTATATCTTTCACTTTATAACTCAAATTATTCAGAACTATCGATAATAAGTGATATACAAAATTAGAAACGAGCAACAAAATAAAACTGTCATCATGAATCGGTTCCAAAATAACTTTGATCTCTTAACGCATATTCTGAGACCTTTCCAGTACTCACGAGATAATGTTTCACGACTTTCGCGTGTGGTTATAATGTACATCTCATAACAATTTCTGGGATTATTTATATATTTTGGCAAGCGAAATGCATAAAATATCATTATTTACTTATTTTCAATATGACGTTACGAATTCGCTTTAACACAAACATTAACAAAATCAAAATTCTGCGTATTTTTAGTCGAAATAGTAAGGCTTACATATTTAAACTTATTACATGCGATTAAAACGCTCTCAACTGCTGTGTTGCAGTGACCCGTTTATCGAAATGACTGTATTTGACACTGTAGGATTTCGATTTGAGAGTAGAACAGACAGCATTATTTACGGTGTAAAAATAATAAATCCTTTCAAAGTAAGAAAGAACGTAAAACCATTTTAATGAACATGTGTGTAGTGGACCTAATTCACAATAATCAGCGGTCAACTTTGTTAGAGTCACAGTACATACAATTTTAAAATTGACAACACACACACACACACACACACACACACACACACACACATATATATATATATATATATATATATATATATATATATATATATATATATATATATATATATATATAGAGAGAGAGAGAGAGAGAGAGAGAGAGAGTCAAGTAAATTTTTCGTGATTATGACGTCTACAGTTCGACTAGACAAGGTAATATTTGAAAGATGGCAACTATTACTCTGTAGGAACTGAAATACATCGACGTAAAGGCAAGGTACCGATACAGGCTTGGTTGACTTTTCCTGATCAGATCAGGTATTTAATAAGGTATTTTGGACAACATTCCTTGTTTGGCCTCAATAATTTCTATGAAGAAAGCCTCATCATTGTTATTGACTAGTGTTTGTTTGGGGTTTTTTTGGCGGGGGGGGGGTCAGTGCCAGTTTTTATTAAAAAAATCAAACAAACCGGTGCCTAGTAGAAATTAACAATCCTTGTATCGCTAAGTATCAGTATTAATGCACTGATTACAAAGCGTTCAAAACATTAAAATCGTTTTCTTTCACAGAAGTCTTTCCTGTTCCCTGAGAAGACCATTTTCAGTTTTCTGAATATAACTTTTTTCCTTTCAGTTGCGGGCAGTTTATTTACATGGGCTTAGCATTTTCTTTCTTTTTCTTTAAAAAACAACAATAACAAAAAAAAACATTCTACACTTTTTATTGATCTATCGTGTGATACCTGATGGGTTGGGTATTTGTTTTTATATAAAAAAAAAGTAATTTGTCTGATAGTTCCAATCTCCTGCAGTCGGATATTAAGACCATTTCCTTTACGTTCCTTATGAATATTTCACACAGGAGTTCAATCTGTAAGATAGATGTTTATGTCATATGACGATCAGAAATGAATCAATTGCTCGAGACATGAAAAGATTAAGGCAAGCTGTATGGCATATCATTTGTAGAACAAAAGGAGAATATTTCTATGATGTTTATGATACCGCTTGGCACAATGAAATCCGATAGGACATCAATATCTTTTGTGGGAAGAGGCAGGTGTTTTGTGGTTTCGCTTCGATTGTGAATGTCGGGAAATTAAAGATGGCGCATTGGTGCTACTAATTCTCGTCTGCACGCGAGGATGCTGTCACAAAGCGATCCGGAGAGATTAAAACCGTTGACATTTCCTCTTGCGTGTGGGGAAGAATTTCGTTGATAATGTCTTGATGGCAACAACATTCTAAAAACATTGAGCTAAAAACACGGAGTCCATTAATTGAAGAAGATTAAAATTCCATCAATATGTCAATCTATTTCATTAATATTTTAGCACAAAAATGTAACGTTATTTAGGTAAAAGTAGCAAAACCGTTTCGAAATTATAATATATTGAATGCCCGTAATTATAGATCGAATTATCTGTCTATGAAATCTACCACCTAAACGAAATTCATACTTTTATGTGTACATATTTGTAGGATGCAAATCTTGTATAGCATTCAAATCCGCTAGTCGTTTTAATAATTTAGTTTGAGCAGTTGAAGAAATCAATGTTCAGAGTTTCGACTGGTATGTTTGAAAATGTAGTCGAACATGATTTGTTGAAAGATATTTTAAGTATTAGGAAATAAACAAATGAATAAGTCACTATTTGAAGATCGTTATATACTACTTTAAATTTCGATCAAAAAGAACATAAAAAGATACAAGTAAGCAAACAATTAAATAGACGTAAAATATGTAGTACTGTCATGATTGATAATACTGCATATTAAAGACTCCAGATTCTGAAATTTAGGATAGATATCATCATCGTCGTCGTCGTCATCGTCATCATCATCAGCAGCAGCATCAAGTAGCATTAACAACAGCAACATCGTCACCATCGTCATCATTATCTACTTCGTCATACTCATCATCGTTGGCAAAATTGTCATTGTCTTCTTCTTCATCTTCTTTCCCCACTGCTCTTTTAGTGCCAGGTTGACAACAACCTTCCGGCTATATGTGAATTCAAATAAGTATGCCAAAAGGTCACACCAGAAACGTAAGTGATTATTGTCGGTCAAAATCAATTTATGTTCGTTTATTGAGGTAATATGATTGTACATGTTTAAGCATTACGATTACTTTCACACGAACGTTTTCACATGAGCCATTTATTAATAACCATCATGTCAAATGTCCACGCTTACTTGTTGCGGATTTTAGTTCTACCCAGGTTCTTGTAAATTATCAACTTCATCAGTAACAAGCCGCATACAAACGTTGCGTGTGTTTTAGGTGCCCTGACGAAAATTGTGTTTGAATCACATTTGTTTGTTTATTCAGGCTGATCAAGAATATTACAAAATGAAACTGCTTTACACAAATTCAATTACGGTAAAGATGATTGTTTCTACCCGTCTAACAGTGACCTTAATGCTTTTTAAAGTGTATGTTAAAGTATAAATAAAGCAACGCATAGAACGTCGATATATCTATCATACTAAAACTGCGAAGCGTGTTCTGCGTGCCGCAACTCCAAGGCACAAACTACTCAATTATCTCCCTTTCTGTCTACATTGTAGTTAACTAGCAGATACATATTCTATGATTTTCCAGTGTTTGTTATTTTAAAAGTGTAATGATCTGTCCGCGCAAGACCAATCGGAACTCCCTTGGCCGTTTCAGTTAAGTCGAGAAAGCAACGTCAGATGTAACTGTCGCTGCTGAGAACTGTACTCTGCACTACATTCATTCACGTGGCAGAATATAGCTGCGGAAGGAGACAAAGTTACAGTCAGAACAATCGGGGCCCTTGCTGTTGTCACATATTTGGTGCACTCCGCCAGAGGACAGACACCAAACACATAAAATTGACGTGCATTCCTACAACTACTTGCGAGATTATTTCATGACCTGAGAGAAATGGCCAAAGGATGTTTTGATCAAGCACAAAGTTTAATGATCACACAACCATCGGAAAATTATCGACCTTTTCAGACAAGTCGAGGAAGAAGCGTCGGATGAAAATCGTAACCATTGAGAACTATATTATGAACTACTTTCGCTGACATGGGTCAATATTTTGGCGGAAATGACATAGTCACAATCGGAATATTCCGTGAAGACGCTGTTCATCGTGTTCTTATCATTTAGGTGGTACGTACGAGACCGGTCATGTACCAAACATGTTTGCAAAAAAGACTAAATACACATTTTCAGTTAGTAAAATTTAGGAAGTTATTGATTACATGAATTTCTACTCCCTATATTGGTGGAAAGGTGCTGGTAGAAGAATCTAAACTGTTTTGGCAGCGAAATGTACGGCGATTTAGAAGTATATTTAAAAGCAGAAAGAACAGAGCTCGAGAATAAAAGCAAATGCTTAAGTATCCTTCTATCCACGTGATCATTTTTTTTTTAATCTCAGTCGAGCTCAGACACACAACGTCATAATCGCATCATGTGTCGGTGGAAAGCAAGAGAACCTCGGATTTTACCTGAGGTCAGTTATGGTAATTTCATTCATACTTCACGTATTTATTTTAAGGCCTGAAGAAATTAAATGTAATATAGCTCGGCAAATGGTAGTCCGATAAATCAACCCCCCAAATCTGTGCTGATATTGATGGACGATATGTGGGCATGAGAAATTCCGGTAAGTGTATAAAATGTACACCGATGTGTGCAGGCAAAACTGACTGCAGATTGTAATGAACAGGTGATGTCAGCACCTAAACCGCCAATCAATATGATCACGGGTGAGGGACTGATTTATCGGCCAAGGCAAATGGCTGTTATCTGTTCGATGGTCATGTCATTCTTACCCATGTTCTGAACAGCCATCATTTTCAATGCTTTATTCTCATAAAATGACATAACGAGATTTCTGCACAAGTTCTGGCAACTTAATTTCGCCTTGTCACTACATAATACAAGTATTGTAATATACCTGAACATGACAACAGTATAGCCAAAAATAATAATGAAAAATGATTGCAGATAGTGGAGGTGTATGGATAATTTCAACCATTCGACCTGTTTCGTTTGGTTGGAACTTCTACATTTCGTTAATATAAATCTTCATGTAATTCAGTTATTATCTTTTGTAATCCCGCAGATGGGACCAAAGAAGTAGTCAATTGGCAAAAAACAATGAAGATAGAACATATAAATGTTTAATCAAAGTCCGAAAATGACATTTATAGAACTGCTATTAAATCCCTGAAAATCTGAAAATATTAGGGTAAATTCACATATACGGCCTTTTGTCTGGTTAGAATCTTCTTCTTCTTCTTCTTCTTCTTCTTCTTCTTCTTTTTCAGTATGACAAGCTTCTCTTAAATCTGAGCCAAGGTTTACAAAAACATGGACCACTCCGGTGGTCTTAGTGCTTAGAGCGTCCGATTCAAATGCGGGAAGTAGCAGGTTCGAACTCCGGCCGAGTCATACCAAAGACTTAGAAAAGTGCTACTTGCAGCTGCCGCGCTTGGCGCTCAGCATTAAGAGGTTATTTTTAGGACTGGTCGGCCTGGTGTCAGGATAATGTGACTGGGTGGGACATCATGCTACATGTCTGCGGCGTGATGCCCCAGTGCTAGACATGACGATAAACTGCCACACTGCAGACATCGCAGCGATATGACTAAAATTGTTAAAGCTACGTTAAAACAAAACACGACACATACATAACAACAGGTCTTGATTTAAGTTCTGATTGTCAGCAATACATACATACATACATACATACATACATACATACATACATACATACACACATACACACATACACATAAGGACATACATACATGCACGCACGCATGCACGCACACGCACACACACACACACACACACACACATACATACAAACATACATACATACATGCATACATACCCCAGTGCTAGACATGACGATAAACTGCCACACTGCAGACATCGCAGCGATATGACTAAAATTGTTAAAGCTACGTTAAAACAAAACACGACACATACATAACATCAGATCTTGATTTAAGTTCTGATTGTCAGCAATACATACATACATAATACATACATACATACATACATACATACATACATACATACACACATACACATAAGGACATACATACATACATACATACATACATACATACATACATACATACATACATACATACATGCATACATACATACATACAAGCACAGCGGTGACACATTTCATAATTTATGACCAATCAAAACACTGCTAGCGTTCTGTAATTTTACTTGATACAATACATGATATAGATATCAACAGTTTCGATATAATCATCACCAAACAACGTAATAGTGACTATATTTTGTGTGCGTCAGTTAGAAGCGTCAACTGACTGATACAGTTTTAATCACACAGCTTCTACCCACATGCCAGAATAGTAAAGAAACAAAATGAAACTGGTTTCAAGAGCAATTCGGGAACACTAATTCAAGCGGATAGTTTGTCGAGCTCCGACACAGTTTGAGATTTTCTTAAATCGAAAGAATCGAACAAGTCAAAACGTCAAAACGAAAGACTCAAACAGCCACACAAAAAAAGAGAATCGAAAAAGTCAAAACGTCCGATGTATGTTGAATATGTACAATACTTACTATTCTTTCAAACATCAAAAATCTGACCGATGTCCATATTACAGACATGTTGAATCCATTGTTTGGAATAACCTTCCACATAAATTTAGAACCGGCAAGAAACTTGTCCCTTCTTAAAATATTTAATTTCTGCTAGTAATGGCCATAAAGGTTAGATCCCATTATACATGTTGATTTTTAGCTTAATATAATTAACATTGCTTATAGATTAGTGATTAACCTTACTTAAGGATTAGTGCTTAACTTTACTTAAAGGATAGTGATTAACCTTACTTAAAAATCAGTGATTAACTTTACTTAAAGGCTAGTGATTAACCTTACTTAAAAATCAGTGATTAACCTTACTTAAAGATTAGTGATTAATCTTACTTAAATATTAGTAATTAATCTTACTTAAAGGTTAGTATTTAACCTTACTTAAAGGTTAGTGATTATCCTTACTTAAAGGTTAGTATTTAACCTTACTTAAAGGTTAGTGATTAACTTTACTTAAAAATTAGTGATGAAACTTATGCATCCTCATTTTGAGATGCTTTTAATTCCTCTGTTCCTAATATATGTGTGTTTCTTTTTGTAACAATTTGCATTTTTAATTGTATCCAATGTTCTGCATGTTCTCTCTCTCTCTCTCTCTCTCTCTCTCTCTCTCTCTCTCTTTCTTTCTCTCTCTCCCTCTCCCTCTCTCTCTCTCTCTCTCTCTCTCTCTCTCTCTCTTTCTGTATGCATGTGTCTGTGTATGTGTGGGTGCACAACATTTTATTTTTGATGTAAAAATATGAAACATATGTCATCACATTTAACATCGTTATGGTTTAATCTTGGCATATAAAATAGAAAGCAAAAGTGCTTTTTAACAAATGTAATATCCGGAAGGTATCATCTTTGTTAATGATTTAATGAAGATTTTTACTGGATATGTTTGACACTTCAGAAGTAGATTTTACTTAGAACTGACTTGGTAGATCTTCAAAGTATACTAAAGGGTGTAAAATCTTCAAAAATTTCTTTTACTTCATTCGGGACTGAAGTTTACAGCAACCTTCCATGCATGCTTAGGCACACAAAAAGCTAAAAAGGACGTTAATCTTTTGCGAACATAAATGAAAATGAAGGAAAACAAGCATCTTTATAAAATGGACTGGTAAGTTTGATAATCTAGAAAAAAAATGGTTGCCTTCAATTATTTATGCTTCAATATAAAATAACAAAGATCCCAATCATTAGGACCCCGAATTAGAAAATAGAATATTAGCTATCAGTACTTAAAATAATGGAAATTATCACAAATTATTATTGTTCCCTCTCTACGTTGCATATTGAAATAATATCTGATCTGCTCTGGGACATTCAAAAACAAAGGCATTTTAAATGGCATGTTACATAGCATGTTACAATGGACTTTCGCATAACAAATGTAATTATCAATGGCATGCTACAATGGACTTTCGCATAACAAATGTAATTATCAATGGTATGTTACAGTGGACTTTCGCATAACAAATGTAATTATCAATGGCATGTTACAGTGGCTCAAGAGTAAGAGTAGAAACACAAAAAAAACGTAATGTTTTCAAGAATAATTTAATTTTGTTAATGAATACATTCACTTTATTTTCGAAGCAAAACAATTTATTAATGTAAATATTTTAAAGGCAACGTCATAACGTAATTAAATTTTATTTCTATATCGAAAAATACACTGTATGTAGAAATTGTGAATGAAAAATGGTTGCAAGCAAATGTTTATTATGCAAACAATTGATTGACTAACGTTATGTTTACAAAATCTTTTGGTGTATTAAAAAGAAATAATTTCATTGACAAAGTTCATTTTACTAACATCATATCGTATATGACACATTATATTCTGGACGTATTTTTGTGTAACTATGACCTTGCTCAGGTTGAAATAAATCTTATTTGAATTTTCATGAATAAGACATGCGTGTGTTCTTTTGTAAACATTTACATCCCCACGTTTGTTTCTCCTTTCTATTTCTATTTATTTCATTTTTTTCTCTGTGCTGTATTTTAAAACTAGAGTTCATCGTTTTGAATGGGTTTTATTTAAAGTATTCTGTATTTATGACAAAAGATATAAACTTATTAAGTTGTACATGATTAGATAATATACACTGTATGCGTCTATACCGTATGTACTCGTTTATAAGACGAGTTTAACTGCAACCTGCCCTTGGAGATCTGGGTCTTTGCAGTTTGTAAGGAGTAGTCAGTAGAACAGACAACACAGACCTTGATCTGCAGACGCATTATGCTATGGCAGGTCAGGATCTTTGTTGCTTGTAGTTTGGCAAGACTTATAAACGAGTATAGACGGTATGTATCACATCACCACATTCAATCAAGTCGTATTGATTGCACTATTAAGAAGATTCTATATGTACTAGAACATTATGACATATCAAACACTGCAGCTTTCAAACTCTATATTGATCATCGACCTAATATGAGTTCTACGCCCATAATAATCCCATTGCCACCCAACTTTGGCACCGTCATATTTGTAGGGTCAATTAAAAAATACGTATTAGTCTATTTGAAAAGTTCGACACAATGTAATCATGTTTATTCTATTTAATGGATATTGATAATATTCCAAACTCACAATACAAATCAGTTCCGATCAAAAGAATACGTATTAATGACATGATGGTTAAATTCTAATACAATTCAGATGTATCAACAACAACTACAACAACAACTGCTACTGCATCTGCTGCTATCAACATGATTTATATACGACTATTGCTGCTGCTACTACTACTACTACTAATACTACTATTACTGCCGCTACTACTTTCAGATTATACACCATGTTCCTCCCCAGTGAAGATCTGCGCTGTAACAGTTAACTCCCCGTGTATTACAGTATCCGTTTCCTCCCCTCCCCGTCCTCCGTCTCCGACCCACAGTCATGTCAAAAGGAACTCCCCAGGACTGATCTGCATGGTATGTGGTGATGTATCCAGTGGAAAGCATTACGGCATACTTGCCTGTAATGGTTGTAGTGGGTTCTTCA